>VYXF01012272.1:72447-93506 GCA_013397295.1 Polioptila caerulea | reverse complement strand
AAATCCTTCCCAGTGAGTGCTGCAACTGTTGCTCCTGGGATTATCTGCTCCTACTTGGTCCTTGGTCCAGGCTACATCCCAGAGGAGGTGTCTTTGGGTGGCATTCCAGCCAGCAAGGAATGAAATCACATTTGTTGTTTTCCTGGAGTGGTCAGGAAGGGCTTCTCAGCCGTTCCTCTTCTCTGAGCATCGCATCCCTCCAGTGGCTGTGCTCCGTGGCTCCCCAGCACTGTGTTATGTAACAAAGGCTGTTTGCTCCATGAATTGCCTCTGGGAACAGAAATCTTCAGATCCCAAGTTGTGTCTCTCAGCCTGTCAGCTCAGCCCATCTCCGCAGGCTTCGGGAGACCCAATAAATATTTCAGACCTGGAAGCAGGTCCATTACAGCTGCACCAGGACAGAAGGGGAGGGTCACTTCCATGGGTCTTTGACTTCCAGCTTTGTAATTTCAGCTGTGCAGGCTCAGAGTGGTGGTGTTTGACACCAGGGCACAGGTGACTTTGTCCAGTCTTTCTGGCTGCTGGGAGTTCCTTGGAGAGTGGCCCCTATTATTCCTAGCAGAACATTTTCTGGTGCAAAGATGTATCAGGTAGGCAAGGAGTCAAGCTGTAGCTGCTCTCTTCTGTCATGCTGTTGAGGTAGCCCTGGCCTGTGTAAAAGAAACAATTTGGAGCTGTCTGAGTGCTGAGGCGCTGGCTGGACACCTCTGAGCTGTCCCTGTGCTCTTCTGTTGGCACAGCCTCACCTCTCAGCAGGTCCTTTGGGGGTGTATCCCAGCAGGAAGCCCAATGTGCTCCAAGGAGCTGCTGCTCTGGTGCTGCTGGAGGAGCAAGGCTGGGATGGTTCCTGCTGGAGCTGCCCCCCTCAGACATGATTTTCTGTGCCCTCTCAGCTCCACTTACCACTGTGCAGTGGTTTTCTGGGGCTGCTTTCCCCTGGTGCCTGGTCCCACCAGGGCAGGGAGGAGGTTTTCTTGAAGACCAGGAGTTGCAGTAGTGCTGTGTTGGAGGCTGCAGGCTCAGGATTGTGATGCTCCTGGGAGGAGCAGTGGAGAGGACAGGTGAGGGTGATGACTGTTCTCCTGTCTTTGCTTCTTCACCCTCTCCCAGCTTCCCTCAGATGGGAAATCAGAGACGGCCCAGACTTTCCATCAGACTTTGAAGATGAAGCAAGTGTAGCCCCAGCAGAGCAAGGGATCTGGGAAAAGGTGTCTGGGCATGTCCTGGACACAGGAAGCAAAAGCAACACATCCCCCCATTCATCTGCTCTCACCCTTCATCTGCAGCCTTAATGGAGCTGGGAGCTGCCCCTGCCCAGGCAGTCTGGCCTGAAGCAGGGATACATTCACAGAGTGACTTGGACTGTGAGGGACCTTAAAGCTCTTCTCATTCCAACCCCCTGCTATAGGCAGGGTCACTTTCCACTAGACCACGTTGCTCCAAGCCCTATCTAATGTGGCTTTGAACACTTCCAGGTTGGATGGGTCAACCACAGTTTCTCTGGGCAACCTGTGCCAGCCCTTCATGGTCTGACATCTTTTCCCCATGTCCAACCTGACCCCACCCTCAGTTGAACACCACTGTCCTGTGCTGGGAACCCAAGCTGGAGGCAGCTCCAGGGTGTCTCAGCAGAGCAGAGCAGAGGAGGAACATCCCCTCCCTCCCTGCTGCCCACACTGCTGCTGCTGAGCCCAGGGGACACTTGGCTTTCTGTGCTGCCAGTGCCCATGGCCAGGTCAAATCCCATTTGTCACTCCCCAGAATCCTCCAGTCCTTCTCTGCAGGGTGTTCTCCTTCTATCCCTCCATCCCTTCATCTGTGCTGGCACTGGGGATTGCCCTGACCCAGGTGCAGGACTTTGCCCTTGGCCTAGCTGGATGTCAGGATTTGGAGTGGCTTTGATGGACATAAAATCGTGAGTGGCCCAGGGAGGCTGGATGATTCTGGTTGTCTCCCACAGCTCCTGGAGTGGGCCTGAGGCTGGAGGACACCCCAGTGCAGCTGGTGGATGTCATGGTCCTCACCAGCAGCCTCAGTGGGGTGGGCAGGACATGGTGTGGCAGCAGGACAGGCACTCATGGGGACAGCAACAACAGGTGCCCTCTGCCCCTGTGTCTCAGCATCCTGCCTCTTTGCTTCCTGCTTCTCCCTCCTCCAGGGGGAGGGAGGTCGTGTTCTCAGCCTGTCTTTTGACCAGTGGTTGGTGTAGCTGTGGCTGCCCCTTATACCACACCTGGTGTGTGATGTAGAGACTGGAGGGGTGTTTGATGCAGGGATGGGGGTTCCTCTGTCCCCTGGGGGGGTTCAGGATCTCCCAAACTGTCTCCAGTACCTCACTTGGCCTGGCTAAGTGGTGCTAGTGCTACCCATGGCCCTTGTGGCAATGCCACACTGTGCTTGGGTTGCCTCAGGTGGCTTTGTCCTGTCCCTGTGTCACACAGATACTTTTGTCACCCTTGCACACACTGCTCCAGCTCCATCTTAGAGCAGTTTTGTTTTTTCTGCCAGTAATCCTTCTTGAAGGGCCACTCTAGGACAAAACTTCCAGTGGTCTTCTCATTTCCAGCCTGAGTCTGTTTACAATCGATTTACATACCAACGTCAGCCCAGGAACAAAGGTATTTTGCTTAAAGAGCTGTTTGCCCTTCTGACTTTGTCCTGGCAGGTCACTGCAGCATCTCAGGTGTTTTGTGTAGGCTTTGCACAATCCCAGGCCCCAGCACCTGCCCCAGCTCTGGTTTAAGGAGGTGGGGTACCCCAGGGTGTAAGGTCTCCAGGACTTTTGACCTAGCTGCTGGTCAGTGTTTCTTGAACGTTCCAGACTGGGCTGCCCTTCACTTTCCCTGTGGAAGTTGGGATCTGTCTGTGTGGGATGGGCTGGGGTTCTCTGTGTTTGGGTGGTGGGTGCTGCTCTTGGGTAGCCACAGGCAATGTGTGTTTGAAGGACACAGACAGAGCAAGGGCTGGCAGGTCATGGTGACTCCTCTGTGTGTGAGCAAGGGGCTCAGCTGTCTGTCAGCTTGTGGACATGGCTGTCCAGGGAGTGATCAGTCCAGCCCTCCCCATGGTCTCTGGGAACAAGCTGGCAAAATGCCACCCTTCAGCTCTAAACCAGCCCAGTTCCTCCTGGCACTGCTCCAGTGGGTGCCATGGGGTGCAGGCAGAAGAGGGGCGGGCCTGGATGTGGGAATACTCATGCTGTGGATGCTCCTGCTGTGGATTCAGGAATGCTCAGGCCGTGGGTGTGGGGGTGCCCATGCCATGGATGTCACAGAAGCAGCAATGCTCATATCCTCACCCTCCCTTTGCCACCAGCTGTGTGAGGCTCCCACAGCTGTGTCATGCCCAGCATGGTGACACCCACTGCCAGCCCTTGGGTGCTCCCCACAGGAATAGGACACATGGACTTTCTATGCATCATCCCAATGCTGCAGTGAGGGTACCTGGGACATCTCTGTCCTCTCTTCCTGTGCCCCTGTGGCTTTCTTTTGTTTCCCCTTAATGTGTTATCCCAGACAAGATTCCCTTTTCCTGTGCAGTTCTCCTGCATACTCCAGTTCCATGATCACTGACATCCACTGTCTGCTCCACCACCCTGAGCAGTGCTGAGTGATCCACCACACTGAGTGCAGAGTTAATATCAATTAACTGGAGTTTGATTCATGGCAACATGAAAAAAGAGAATCAAAATCAGCTGCTCTGTAATTATTTTGGGTTTAATTTAGCCCAAAGGGTTAGTAGCACTCCTGGAACCTGTGTTACTGCTTCTGCTCAAAAACTTTCTCCTGTTTGTGATGCACTCCCTGTTGCACCCCAGAGCCTGTTGTGTGATGGGCAGTGAGGAGGTGACTGAGCAGGAGCCCATCCTTGCTGCTGGAGGTGCTGCTGCTCCCATCTCAGTGCAGGAGGGACCTGTGGCTCCTTGGCTTTGTGTGACTGGCAGCAGTGCCACCCAGGACAGTGCCTGTTGTTCTGTGTGCTGGGTGGCTTGGGATAGAGTGGGAATCCTGGAGCTGAGGGGACACGAGGCCATCACTGCCCTGAGCTGTGCTGCCTGTGGCACCCTTGTCTCTCTCTACTGGTTCATCTTGTGTGTGTGTGAATTTGGTCCCCCTCCAGTTGTGGTTTCCAGCCTTGGCTGCTCCTTAAGCCCTGGCTGGGATCCGCATGGATGGGTGGTGAGCAGAGCTGGCTGCACAGTGAGGCTGTTGGCCTTCTCCTGAAGCCTGAGTTTTTTCACCCAGGGAGGTTAGAAAGAGGAAGGAAGGAGAGAAAGGAGCCAAAAGTGAGGGGATATGGCAGCTGTGCCCCTTGCTGTCTGGGCTGGCAGAGCTCAGCACCATTCCAGGGCTCTCCCAGCTGTCACTGGGTGCAGTGGGCTGGGGGGCTGCCTGTGGCATGTGGTGTCCTCAGGCTCTCATTGCCTCTTCCTGCTGGATTTGGAGTGGTTCCCAGCTGGGCCCTGTATACCAAGGAGAGAAGAAGAGCCAGAGGGCCCTCTGGAGCAGCCAGGAGCCCTGCTCTGGTGAGCAGTGAGCTGGGCTGTGGTGGTGTCCCCAGCAAGTGGGGAGGATGCTGAGTGGCGTTGGTGGCATCAGTTGCACGACTTTTGGGTGTCACAGACACTGGTCTGTTGTTGAGTTTCTCTTATCTTCCAGCAGCCAGGATCCCCCCCATCCCTTCCCCATCTCTTCAGCCCTCCCCATGGCATGAACATGACTGGGATTCCTCATGATTTTGGCTCTCAGGTTTGGCAGTGTCAGGGTGAGGGAAGGTGGTTAAGGGGGGTGTGAAGACCAGAGGGTGAAGAACAGAAATACGAGGCTGCTCTGGAAAGGGCTGGGAGAAGGAAATGGCAGGATTAGAAGTGGCAGCCCAGCATCTGCGAGGTGAGGAGGCCAGCCCTGCCCTGCACAGCCGTGTCACCACGGCTGGCACAGCACTGACACCCCTTGGAGCCACATCTCACTGGATGGACTGTGTCACCCAGCAGTGTGACTGCCTGGGGTGCTGCCTGTGCAGGCAGAGAGGGGCAGGGACCCCAAGGTGGGGAGGGTGCTCTGCAGCAGACCCCTTCAGCCCCAGCAGTGTTTCTTTTGCAGCTGGGGCTCTGCCTTCTCGTGCTGAATCGCCATTGTCTTGGTGCTGACACCGGGGATAATCCCTGATCTGCAGAAATGGGTTTAGGAGGGCTGAGCTGAGCAAACCCTAAATCCTTTTACTCTTTCCTGAGATTATTCTGACATGTGGGAGACTGGTGCTTTCTAGGCATGCTGAGAGGAGGAGCAGCAGGATCTGGTCAGTAGAGCTGGGCAGCAGCACAGGCAGGAGGAGGAGGGTGGTCAGAAGTCCGGGGATCTCTGGGATCTCAGCATCACTCATGGAGACCCCACTGTGGGCTCACCAGGGGCTCCTGCTGTGGACACATTCTAAGAGCTGACTCTACAAAGCTACAGCTAAATTATTGAGAGGGGAAAAAGTCAGGGATAGTGAGTGGAAGACTGCTGGGAATATCTTGAGGTGGAATTATTGGTGAAAACCCATTTGGATCTGGGAAGGCAGTGGCTGTGTGTGTCTCTGGGTGACTGTACTCACATGTGGCAGGGAGGTGTGTGGCTGTGCTTTAGGCAGGAGGAGAGGGAGAAGTCAGTTAAAAATGGAGAGTTCAGGCAAGCAGTCTGAGGAAGTGGTAGCCAGAGCAGGAAATGTGAATGCTGAAGGACCCTGAGAGCTCTCACAGTGGGTGCACAGGAGCACAGAGGAGCACAGGTGGATTGGGTCTGGTGGAGGGGGGGACGTTGCTGGGTGGGTGCATGGGCACCTTTGACTGGGCTGTGAGGTGGGTGGCCACATGCCAAGGAGGGGAGACCATGGCTGCAGCATGGGAGACCTCATGTTGGACAGAGCTGGAGCCTGTGATGCCTTAAGTTTTAGCTTTTATATTTTCTAGATTCTGTACTGTTTTAGTGGATAGTTTTAGGTTTCATGTTCAGTGCTACTGAGCTCTCTTCATAGAGAGACAAAACAATTCCTTCTCCAGCTTGATACCAAGGACAACTTTCAAGCCCAAGAACAAAAACAGCAGTCAAGTGACAAGAATAAAAAAGGAAGACGGAGCTTCATAACCTAAAGCTATAGTTAGACAGCTGACTCTAATATGCTAATGGACCAGAACTTATAAAAGTGTGTGATCAGGTGTCTATTTTGTGACCATTTTAGGGCATCTTGGCTGTGATCCAGCTGGACTCTTGTGTGGCCTAGCTGTACCCATTGAGGCCTTTTAATAATCCCTTCTTTCTCCTTTTGCTCTGCCTAGTCTCTGTTTCAAGTCAGCCTTCAAAAGGCATCCCCTGCCAGAAATGGCTCCTCTTACTCCTTGAGTTGTGTCTGTGGGAACTGAGGGTTCTCTGGGTTGGGGTCCTTTGGTGTGGAAGCTGCAGGTGCTGTGGTCAGTTTGGCTGCCCATGGTTTGCCAACATCAGTGGTAAGACATTGAGGAGAAAGTGGAAGAGGAATTGAGGGGCAGCCAGCCAGGATACCCAGTGGGAGACTGGGTGGGCTGCTGGGAGAGCAGGATGGATGGTGCTGTGACCTGCTCCAAGACACTGCTGGAGCCCTGACAGTCCTGGGCAGTAAGCAGGTGAGCCCAGCTGGAGAGTGGGTCTGACCTCAAGGGGTGGGTGCCTGCCCCACCCCTGACTGATCAATGCAGAGCAGAGCTCCTCACAAAACCAGCTCAGGGATGAGTGACCAGGGTCTGAGAGGGTCAGGCTGGAAATCAGCAGGGGCTGGTGAAATGAGCTGTTCTGCCTCAGCCTGGGGCAAACCTGGCACTGTGCACATCTGCCCTGCTGCCCCCTGCCCTCCCCAGCACTCTGCAAAGCAGACTGTGTTCCTTTGGCAATGGGGCTTCTGGAGTGCTCCTGAGACATATGGGACCTTTTTCCTTCTGAGTAGTGACAAAACAAAGACACTTGCAACAGGATGTGCAGTCCAGTGGTGCTGGCCCCATGACATGGCTGCAGCACTGTGCAGCATGTGGTTCTGCATCCAGTGTTCTACCCAGTGCTAAAACAGCACTCAGCCTGCAGAAAAAGAGGCTCAGGGGGGACCTTCTTGCTCTCTACAACTCCCTGAAAGGATGTAGCAAGATCAGAGAAAATTTATTCGCAGAAATTGTGGTCAGGCAATGGAATAGGCTGTGAAGGGCAGTGATGGAGTCACCATCCCTGGAGGGATTTAACAGATGTGTGGATGTGGCTCTTGGGGATATGGCTGGTGGTGGCAGTGCTGGGTTAACAGTTGAACTCAATGATCTTGGAGGGCTGCTCCAACCTGAATGATTCCATGATAATCCTGTTCCTTTTTAGAGACAGTTCACACAGTGCTGCCGTATGTTTGACAAAATCACTGCAGTAATCAAATGTTTCATTGTTGTTTTAAGTCTTCTCAGTGCTTGATTTCGGAGAAAACATTCAGACAGCAAATATCTCCCATTTCCCCTTGAACTCCCCTGAAAATCCCTGTATTTTATAGCCTCACAGCAGCACCCACATTCTGCATGAAGCTCCATCCCCCTCTCTCTGGGGTCTCTGCCCACTGCCCTCCTCCTGCCCCCGTGGCTGATCCGAGGTGCCCCAGCTGCGAGGCTGCCGTGGCGTGTGGGTGCAGCACCAGCTGCACAGAGGGGTGGGAAATAACCATTCCCTGCATCCCAGGAAGATGATTAATCACCGTGGGGACACTGCTGCCCATTTGCTGTTACTGGAAGCTCTGCAGAGAGATGGTTGGAAGGGCTCTGCCTCCTGGAAGTGCCTGGGAGCTGCTGATTCAGAGTGGTTGCTGCTCTGGCAGCCGCCAGCCCAACCCCTGCAGGCTGATCCTTGCTGCCTGCCCAGAGCTGCCTGCCTGCCATCCAAGGGCTTGGAATCCCACTGGCAGAGCTGGCACACTGTTCACCAACCCGGCCACCCACACACAAGCACATGGTCTGGACATCTGTGGGACATTCTTGGGTATCGCTTGGACCTCCTGTTTCCTGAGCTGGGCAGTATTTGCATTAGCTGCTCAAAAGCTCAGTCAGGATTTGGGATTTATTTTTGTTTCCCCTTGTCAGGCTCCTTTGCTGTCTCCTGGGTTGTCCCCATCTCCTCTGCCCAGCTTGAGCTGTTGGCAAAGGGACTGAGGAGTGGGAGGACTTAGGGCTTAGCTTCATGCATGTTCCACAGCCCAGACCAGTGTCTGTCTCCTGGCCTCTTCCTCACCATGAATGTGAGCTCTCTCTAGCTTATCTCAGGTCCTGGTGAGGCTGAGGCTGTTTGCTCAGATTTTGGGGTGAATAGCAGCTTGTGTGGGTACTTTGAAGGTCTTGAATGGCAAGGTCTGGGGGCAGTGTGAGTGGGCAGTGGTTCTGGATGTTAGGGCCACAGTTAGAGCTTCAGTCTGCGGACAAGAGAGGGCCTCCTCCAGCTTAGGCTCTCCCTGAAGTCACAGCTTCCTCATGGACACATTCACATGCTCTGGTGTGGCATGTCTGCAGGGGGACACCCTGCCTCACCATAGTTTTCATCACAGGCTGCAGGGAAAAGCTCTGCTCTGGTGCCTGGAGCACCTCCAGCCCCTCCTTCCGCACTGGCCTCAGGATCTGCAGGGCTTTTTCTCTCACAAGTTCTCATTTCTCACTCACAGCTGTTGTTGGACATTGTTTTGTAGGCTTTATCTGAGGCACTGTCTCTGATGGTCTGAGCTTTGGCCAGCAGTGTCTGTTTTGCAGCCGTCTGGCATTGGCTGTGCCCTGCAAAGGGGCAGCTCCTGGTGAGGATCTTCTCACAGAGAGCACCCCTGTACTCCCCTGCTGCAAGTGCCAGCAGCTCCCATAGTACTGGGTTTGGAAGTTCATGAAATCCTGGATTCACTGGATGGTTTGGGTTGGAAGGGACTTAAGGGCTGATCTTGTTCCACCCCCTGCCATGGGCAGGGACACCTTCCACTAGACCAGGTTGCTCCAAGCCCCATCCAACCTGGCCTTGAACATTTCCAGGGATGAGGCAGCCACAGTTTTTCTGGGCAACCTGTGCCAGGGCCCAGCCACCCTCACCAGGAAGAATTTCTTCCTAATAGCTAATCTAAATTTCTCCTCTTTTGGAGACCACAGGATGCCATCCATTCCTCCATCCAACCCTTCTGCATCTTTGCCTGTTCTGTCATACCTGCTGCAATGTGATTTATTGGCCAGAGATGAAAAAAAATTCTAGAAGATTAGGAAAGGGTTGAGTCAGCATGTGATGTCTTTGTTCTTGTTTTCCACAGCTTGAATCAATAAGTTGCAATGTGAAACTCTGAGCTATGTTTCCAAGAATAAATGTCAGCCTTTGGGAAATGAAGGACAACACAGAGGTCACTGATGTCCCAAATCTCTTTTGGCAAATAGTGCTTCAGCTGGAAAGTCATTCTCCACAGAGCTGCTCTCCAGCCCTCCATCCATCCATCCATCCATCCATCCATCCATCCATCCATCCATCCATCCATCCATCCATCCATCCATCCATCCATCCATCCATCCATCCATCCATCCATCCATCCATCCATCTCTGTCTATTCCCTAGTCTTTGCTGGCACCAGGGATTGTCCTGGTCCAGGTCCGTGACTTTTCCAGGTCTGGTTGAACCTCACAAGGCTCCTGTGGACCCTCTGTCCAGATCCCTCTGGATCCCTTCCCCTCCTCCTGGCAACAGCACCACTCAGCTCGGTACCATTCACAAACTTGCTGAGGGTTTGCTCCATCCACTGTCCTGACAGAGGTATGAACTAGTTCTGGTCCTAGTCTGAACTAGTTCTGGTCCTAGTCTGAACTAGTTCTGCTCCTAGTACAGACCCTTGGGGGCACCACTTGTTACTGGTTTCTTCTTGCACATTGAGCCACTCACTGCAACAGTTTGGACATGACCACCCCAGTGATTCCCTGTCCATGCACAGTCCATCCATCCATCCATCCATCAAACCCCTCTCTTTGCACTTCCAGTTTCCTCAAGTCCCCCCACCTTTCCCTCTGGCAAGGGCTGCTCCCCTGTTCCTCCACAGCTCAGAGCAGCTGTGCCTCAGCAGCCATGCTGTCCTGCATGAAGCTGTCCTGCATCCACTGGTGTCTGTCTCATTTCTGTGCTGGTTTGAACCTCCAAGGTCATGGCCCAGCTTCCAGCAGGCAGTGAGGAGCACAGGAGGGGAGCTATTCCCATCAGGAGCAGAGTGCTTCTCAGTTCTCCAGGAGGAGATTTAACCTGTCAGATGGCCAGTCCCAGGACAAAACTGCTGTCTGCACAGCTGGGCTGTGGCTCCTGCATCCCTGCTGTGCTGGGACCCACTTTGGTGGGTGCTGGCCAGAGGGAATGGACCCACAGCTGTGTGTGGCCACTGTCACTGGGCTGCCTGCCACAGCACCAACCAGCAGCACTCCCCTCCTCAGGTGGTGATTCTGTGGGTGCTAGTCCTGGATTTTGATCCTTCAGCTAGAGCAGAGCTGTGGGAAAGGGCTCTGAGGTATTTCCAAGTGAATTCAGTGGGCAGGTGTAAATAATAGATACGGGGAGCAACTGGAAAGTGAAATAAAATGGAAAGGTACTGCCATTCCAATGGGATATTGCTACTTATGAGCTGGAGGTCATTCAGTTGGAGAAGAAAATCCCCCTGATGTGTCACTTGGCTTCTTCCTTGGCAATTTGCTGCAGAATTATCGATGCTGGGATCCCCTGCCTGTAATCTCTGGGTGCTTACCAGTGCATGTTGCAGATGCTCCACAGCTCCATGTGTGCTGGGTGGGATGGAGCTGTGAGCCTGCCCCCCAGGGCTGCCCACACCCTGGGTACCCCATTGCTTAGGTGGGGCACTCAGCTGGCTGAGGCTACCCTGAAAGGGATATCTTGGCCTGGGGATGGGGGTGGGTTTAGGGGACATGGTGATGCTGAATGATTTTACTCACACCTGAGACCTTCTACCTAAAGTAGCTGGCTCACGGATGCAATTCCTGCATCAGTGGAGTGCTGGGCTGCCCTGTCAGGGACGTGTCACGTTGTTAACACGCTCCAGTTCCTCTCCAGTTGGTGATGATGTGCTGTGTTTGGACCAGGCTCCTCTGGAGACAGTGACACGAGGACACGTGGGCTGGGGAGGTGTTACCATAAATCCTGGCTTGTGACATAAGAGATGGGGTTTGGGTTGGTACTCCAGACTCGGCAGCCTGAATATGAGATGTTTACAGATGCTGGCTGATAGGGACAAAGAAATTAGTCTGTCACTTCAGCAGCAATGCCTGCCCCGTGTTAGTGACAGTGACAGGCCATGGCTTAGGAGGGACCTTCTCGATCTCTGACTCCCTGACAGGAAGGTGGAGCAGGTGGGGATTGGGCTCTGCTCCCAGGGAACAAGTGACAGGCCAAGAGGAAACAGCCTCAAGTTGCACTAGAGGATATTTAGATTGGCTGCTGAAGAAAATGGCATGGAAATGGCTTTCTAGCCTTGGCATAGGCTGTGCAGGGCAGTGGTGGAGTCCCCATTCCTGGATGGGTTGAACAGATGTGTGGATGTGGCACTTGTGGACATAGGTTAGTAGTAGTGGCCTTGGCAGTGCTGTGGGAATGGCTGGACTTCATCATCTTAGAGGGCTTTTCCAGCCTAATTGATTCTGTGATTTTATGGTTGGGGAAATGAGATGAATTATTGATGTTTCAGGCATGATCGCTACAAAGTCTCTGGCTGGGCAACACTAGAGCCAAACACTCTGGAAGGAGAGTGTGGCTTGATAATGGCCCTGTCACTTCCCTTGTGGTGACATGTCTCCTCCTGTGTCCCTGGAGCCCTGTCCTCTGAGCCTGCCTCAGTCCCTGGGGTCTGATAGAGAGGAATGTTTTTTGAGAGCAGGCAGCAAATCTTGAACTTGTTTTTAATGCCAGCAGAGCCTGCTTAATAGGTTTAAGCATCTTATCTCTCAGCTCTTGTTAATGAGTTTCCAGACCCCACAGAGGTGGAGCAGAGCTGTATTTTCCTAATCAAGTTATCAGTTTATTAGCAAAAATGCAAATAAAAGAGTTGCTTTGGATGCAACCAAAAAATTAGTGCTGTCTGGAGAAGCACTGAGCATCATGGCATGGATAGCAGGAGCGGGGCAAGGCCCAAGAATTGTCTGGTAAAGAAGATGAGATGCAACTGGGACATGGCCTCTCAGATGTCTGGGGCTCTCTCATGGAAGATTTTTCTTCTTAACCATATGAAGCTCTAAATGGTGGAAGCATTTATTGAGTCACTCCATGAATGTGCCCTACTGGTAGAAGAGCTCACCAAGAGTTAATGGATGATTAATTAGCTTTGAGGTAAATAATTAATCAAGTGGTATAAAATCCAGCAGGTCAGGACTTGGCTTCTGATCTGTAAACACTGATGTGTGTGCAGCTGAAGACCATCTTGTGCACATTCTTTATTACCAGGCTCCTATGAGCCACTTCCCTGTGCACTTTTGAGAAGGGCAGTGATCCATCATTGTTCTGGTAACTGCCAGGGGTGGTCAGGGCTGGAAGGAGCCCTCAGGTAGCAACACTTTTGATATTGGAAAGAAATTCTTCTCTGTGAGGGTGGTGATGCCTGGCACAGATTGCCCAGAGCAGCTATGGTTGCCCCATGCCTGGAAGTGTCCAAGGCCTGGCTGGGTAGGGCTTGGAGCAACCTGGGGTAGTGGAAGGTGTCCCTGCCCATGGCAGGGGTGGAAAAAGATGAGCAGTCCAAACCACTCCAGGTCCATGATTCTATCAATCTGTGAAATGCCCTTGATGCTGTTTCATGATGTTTGTGCCATTTCCCATAACCCAAAGGCTTCTTTTCTGGTTTCCTGTAGCTGTCACCTCCATGGCCCCAGTCTGAACCTGGTGGAGGCCTTTTCCTCCTGGGTCTGGTCAAAAATTGTGGGTATCATAGAATCATAATATCACAGAGTGGTTTGGGTTTGGAAGGGACCTTTAAAGCTCATCTTACTCCACCCCTGCCATGGGACACCTTCCTCTATGCCAGGTTGCTCCAAGCCCCATCTGACCTGGTACCAGATTTGAAACTTTCTCCTCTGCTCTTCAAACTGAAGCCATGAAGGGAACAGCTTCAGAGGAATTGAGGATGTAAAATAACCAAATCCTGATATGCCCACATACCAGAGTGAGTCTGTGTCACTTCCAGCCTTTCTCTAGTGCCATGACATGAAACCAGCCCTCATTCCATGCCTGGAATAAAAAGACTGTTTGATCTTTTATTGCAATGTGAAAAGTTCTTGAGTTGCATCAATATTTCAAAACTTGCAATAATTAGTTAGACATTACAGCTGGACAGGTTGTGTCAAAAGGTTTCCAGTTCACTGTTTCCAGTACAAACAATTACTGGTCTTTAATCTCTTAATTTAAGGGTTGCCTTAAAAGATTGATCATACAAAGGAGAAAGAGGACCTTAACCTCAGGTAAAGAGCTCCTGGGTTCAAGAAGGAGCTGACCCTCAGGAGTCTCTGGAGCTCTGAGGGCAGTTGAGGCAGCACAGGTGCACTAGCATTTATCTAGAGCAAAAAAAGCAGATGAGAAGACAATGCAGTTTGTATCTGTGGTTGCTTCAATTAGTCAGTGGCTAGAAACCCACAGGTTTCTCCAGAAAAGTTTCTGGGTTGAAAGCAGAGCAGGGGCAGACTGGCTGGAAGGGCTTTTCTGTGCTCCCTTTGCCTTTGGCTTGTTGAACAAGCTGTGATGCTGCCTGCTCCTCTCAGCTGCAGGAGCTGCTGTTCTCAGACTGACAGGTCTTCTCTTTGAAGCTTTTTGTTGAAGAAACGAGGCTGAAGTTCCAAAGTTCTCTGTCGGCCAAAGCCACTGGTGAGAAACCATGGCTGGTGTCACCTCCAGCAGCCCTTTCCTTTCTTGTCCTTTTTAGCATAGTGAGAAGGTTTTGAGGAGAGGTGGCAATGTCAAGACTTGAAAGGCTCCTCTTTCTGTGGGAGGAACAGCAGAGCCAGTCAGATGCTACATTTTGCTCTCTGAGGGCAGCAAAGCCTCGTCCTTGTGTGGTGGAGAACATTGTCCCCACTGTAGCTCCACTTGGAAGGAGCAAGAAGTCTCTGTGTCACTTCTTGTCACCCCACCTACTGTTTTGTGATGAAGGGCAACTCAAACCTCATGCTGATGCCTTGTTTTTAGGACCATGTCTGTCCTGAGCTCAGAGTCACCTGCAAAAGCATCCTCCTGTGGTGATGGTGGAGGGTGACTCTGCTGCACCTTGGGCAATGATGTGGAATAACATTTTTTTCCATTGAGGGCTTAAAAAGATTTGAATTATGATGCTAAAATCAGCATGTTCATGTCTTTGTCACCACTTCCTGATCAGGTTGGGTGTGTGACAGAGGAGGTGGGATTTTTCTGTACAGGTGTGGGCTTTCAGGAGGATGCAGCTGAGTGACTCATGTGTGTTCAACCCAAGTCAGAAAGTAGGACACGTTTATGCAAGGCATGTTAACATCTCTTAAAAATGCCTCAGCTATAAGAAGTGCCTTATTCTTGGCATCCATCTGGGTTCTTGCAGAGACAGTGCTTAGAGTGGGTAATGGCACCATGTGTGGATTATATATCTCACCATGACCAAAAGGAATCTGGAGCTCCCAATCTGGAAGATAATTCTGTGCTCTTGAGACTACTGCAAGGGCTTTTAATAGCTTCTGGTGCTACAGGAAAGCAGCCTGGTGGGAAAGCAAGTTGGAGAATGTAGGCAGAACATCACCCACCTTATTTTCTTCTGAATTTTAAGAAGATCCTGCTTAGTTCCTGCTGTTCCACTTCTGCAGTGGTGGAGCTCCACATCAAATGGAGCTGCTCTCAAGATTTAGCTGGGGAAGGATGTGTAAAATTTGCTCCTAATTGAAAAGAAAATGAAGTGACATTTAGACCCTCAATCTTGTTCTTTTTTGTTTGCCCTGTTGTTCATTTTACATGAAGAAAATGCTGATAAAAGGACTTGTCAGTGTTTGCCATTGTAGCTCCATTTCCAGGGTGTACCAGGTCTGAGCAGGGTGCTGGACACAGCACTGAGGCCCTGGGAGCTCCTGCTCTCTCACTAGAGAGGCTCTGAGCTGCTTTTTCCAGCAGCCTGAAGTGAAGAAACAAATCATTAACTTTGCTGATGAAGGGCTTCCTCTTGGGACCAGCCTCTGAACCCACCACTGGTGGGAAGGTGGTCACTGATCCAAATGGAGCAGCTGGGAATGACATCCCATCAGCTGTGAGCAGCAGAAAAATGGAAAAAAAAATCCATATTTTATGATTGCAGTAACTTGTCATGTGAAAAATCCAAATTCTTGTGATGTAAACAGGCTTTTCTGAGCCCCTGGTGAGGTCTTCTTGCAGTCAGCTGCTCTGGCACCTCAGCTGTGGGGAGTGCTGCTGCTGCCTTGCTCCATCACTAGCAGGAGGACCATAATCCTGTGATCCCCTGGGGTTGGTAATCCCATTCCCAATTTTGAATACAGTAGGAGACCAGCCTGAGTTACCTGAAGGCACCAGGTATTGAACTGTCCAAGTTTGTCTCTAGCATGAGCTGGAGTTCTACACAGCAATTGTGGCTTGATGGGACCTGGGACATGGAGAACTCTCCTTCCTTGTGTGTGCCTGGGGCTCCTAATTACCACTGCAGGATGAATGTAAGTTGAAAATACCTTCCTGCTTTGCATACAAGCAAAATTGTGCCCAGCAGGGCTGAAGCAGGACATGCTGACTGCCCCCTCTGCCCTGTGCTGTTCTGGGCTCAGTTCCTGGTGGTGAGTTCCTTGCTCTCTGACCACAGGGAAATGTGGAGGAATCACACAGAGCCCCTCTGCTCTGGAGACAGGCTGAGAGAGCTGGGGATGTTCAGCCTAGAGATGAGGAGGCTCTGGGGAGAACCTAGAGCTCCTTCCAGCTTATAAAAAAGAGGGACAATGACTTTTACATGCAAATAGTGACAGAACAAGGGAGAACAGTTTTAATCGAAAAGAGGGGGGATTAGATATTAAGAAGAAATTCTTACCTGTGAGGGTGGTGAAGCCCTGGCACAGGTTGCCCAGAGGAGCTGTGGCTGCCCCATCCCTGGAAAGTGTCCAAGGCCAGGTTGGACACGGGGGCTTGGCGCAGCCTGGGGTAGCAGAAGGTGTCCCTGCCCTTGGCCATGGGTTGGACTGGGTCACTTTTGAAGGTCCCTTCCACCCAAACTGATCCATAATTCTGTGATTCTCTGAAGTGTTGTGCAGGCTCCTGGTGCTCTGTGAGCTGCTCCTGCTCTGGCCCAGGCTCAGCCTGTGCCTGTCCAAGCTGGGATGTGTAGATCTTGCTGCATCTGGAGGTGGTGGAAGGGGGTTGGCAGGTCAGGTTTCCCTGTGTGGGGTGGTTCCATGTCCTCCTCCTGGACAGCTCTGTGGAGTTTCCCAACTCCCCAGCCTGGGGCAGGCTGGAAGCAAATCCCTCCTTCACTCAGGCAGCCTGTGTGGCCAGTGTGGGGCAGTGGGCTCCACGACATGTGGGGAGATGCTGATCTGTGCATTGTCTGGGAGGCTTCTCCTCCTGCATCCCCCTTGCCTCTCCCTTCCTCTGGCTGCCTGTGTCAGAGCTCTGCCTTTGGCAGAGACCAAAATAGCTCCCACAGAGCTCCTGAAATGTCAGGATGGAGCGGGCAGAGCTGGGCCACAGTGTTGACAAACTGCATTTGTGTGTGCAGTGGGACCAGTGCCCTGTGCTGTGGTATGGAGATGTGGCCCCTCATTAAGTGTCATCAGAGCAAGCCCCAGGGGAGCAGTGGGTAAAATCTGCTGCAGAGCTGTCACCCTTGCTGCCAGCCATCTCCTGCTGACCAGCCTCTCACTTGGGTCAGTCTGGGCTCTGGTGCTGGGGGACGGCCTTGGCCTTTATCTCTCTGTGTTGTTGGGGTGTTTGGGGGCTTCATCTGCCACATGGCATCTTCCACAGCATGAGGGCAGAAATTCCCACCTTACCTTGGCAGGACAGAGATGCTGAAACAACTGGGAAGAGCTTTGGAATGAGCTTTTCAATCCTTGTAGCTTCATAATATGCAGTAATTAAGAGGAAATGGACTTGTCCCTGGTGGGATGCTGGTTCTGCCAGAGGGAAACAGCTTTGTGGGCAGTATGTGTGTGTGTGTGCAATCCTGCTGAGAGGCAGCACCAGCCTGAACTGTTACTGCTTGATAGGGTGTCTTCAGTGTGAAAGGCTGGGATTTTCTTCACAAAAACTTGATGGAGATTCACCTTCTTAGAGCCATCTGGCCACAGCAGCAGCGCTGCTCCAGTGTTGGATTTTGACTCCTTGATGCTGTTTCTTCCTGGTTGTTCCTTGGTCCCTACAGTGTGTCTGGGGAAGGAGGTCCAGAGCATCCTGTGTTGCAGGACATGGACAGGCAGGCAATTCAGAGAGAAGGGCAACTGGTTGGTGTCATCAGACATGGATGGGGGGTGGCTGGGCTCCCAACCAGACAGTGCTGGTGGTCCAGGACCACAGTGCTGCCTGGCACTCCTGTGCCTTGAGCTGGGTGTGTGTCCTGGTTCTCCCTGCCACTGGGCTTGGTACACTGAGTTTGACAAAGGAGAAGGTCCTGGAGTTCAAGGTTTTGATGAAAGGACGTGAGGGACACTGACCAGCTCTTCAGTTTCCAGCGTTTCCTCCCTGTAAGATGAGAGCAGATTGTAACAATCATGTCTGTGGGATCTCTGTCTGTAGGGCATTTTCTCTTGTTCTTAAACAACTTTTACTGTTAATGCCATCTCCGTGCTTTCCTGGGTGTCCTCTCAGCTGCTTCAGCCAGTGTCCAGATGAGGAATTTCCCTTTGAGTGTGTCCAGCAGGCTGTGCTCCTTAGCCCTCTTACTCCAGCCCTGTTTGGGGGTGCTGCATGTCCCATTAGCTGCATGGGACAGGTGATGTTCTGCAGCCATGTGACACCCAAAAACATAGCATAGCACTGTCTTTTGTCTGGTCTGATGCAACACAGGGCACTGCAGCTCCTTATTTTTAGAGAACCAGGTTGGTTGAAGTGGGATGGCAGGTTTGGAAATCACCTGATCACCTGAGTTAAACCTGGTCACCTGGAGCAGGTTTCCCAGGGCTATGTCCAGATGCTGTGTGAATATCCCCAAGTGTGGAGACTCCACAGTGTCTCTGTGTGACCTGTGGTCAGTCACCAATGTAGCAAAATCCCTTTCCTTACACAACCACAGGCTGGTTGGTGTTGGCACACTCCTCTGCTCCAGCCCTGGAGGCTGTGGGAGGTCCAAAGCAGGAAAGACTGAAATCCTGCTATGCCAAAGGGCTCAAGTGATGTGTCCTCCTTGAAAGGGATGAGGCCTCAGGCAGTGGAGATCCCTGACAACCAAAGTGCAGATTTGGTGCCTGCTTTGGTCCAGAGAATGTGAACTTTGGGTCAGAGGTGGCTGCTTGAGAACACAGACCCTCACTATCAAGTGGACCACGTCCATTGATGGTTAGTGCATGGTTCTCAGATGTTCAGAGACCATTATTAGTTCCTGAGGTGGAAACCAGAACCTGTCACTCCTACCCACTGCACACTGGTGTGGTACCTGGAACAGTTCCTGTCCCAGTTCCAGGCTGGCACTCCTGTGGCACCCCTGAGCCTGGAATGGGAATCCTGAGCTTCCCTCAACCCAGAAGGAGGAGATTCAATAACCACTGACTGCAAGAAGCTGGCAAGCCAAACATTAGTGATCACCAACTTCTCAAAAATTGGATTAACCAGATCTGCTGGCATTAGGTGCCGTGGAGGCTGCTGTGTGTATGAGCAGCACCCACGTGCAGCAATCAGGCAGAATCTCTAGACCTCCCTTGGGTTAAATCTGCTTTCCAGACGCTGTTGCACTTGATTTTCTCATGGTACATCCTTGCCTGGTCAGTGTGGAAGCACTGTGGGGGCTCAGGGTCAGTGCTGTGTTGGGGGCTGGGGTCACAGACCCCATCTGCCTGCACTGCCTGTCCTCAGCATAGTGCTGCACTCAGCTTGGGCAGACTCAGATTTGCTCTTTTGCAAGGAAAAAAAATGCTTTTGATGCCCACACATTCCATCCTGCCACTGGCTGCAGCCTTCCTTGGAACCTCCTCCCAGTGTGTGAGCAGATCCAAGGTTCTGGAATTGTATTTGACTGGTGGATTATTGTTACCCCTAGGAGCCAGCCGAGACTTGTCCTTCTCCAGTACGTCTGTAATTGACTTTAGCCTGAATTTGTAATTAATCCAAGTATGCCTTTTGATCAGATATGTGAAGCCAACACAGCTCTCTTGTGCCACCTCTGCAAGCTGGTGGGTGGGTTTTCCTGCAGTCTGTAAGCTCTTAATGAAAACACTGAATGGAACTTGCCCCAGGATTGACCCCCACAATGGGACTCACACATAATTTTGTTCCTATCCCACCCCAAATCTTTCATCATCTGGTCTCTGTGTCCAGCTTGGTAGCATGGGTGAGATACACCCACATGTGCCTGGCTGCTCTATCCTGCCATAAAGCCAGAGACACTCTCCTTTGTGCTTTTCCTTCCCTGCACATCTTGCTTTGAGGGACTGCAAATGTGGGAAAGCAGAACTTGCAGAAAGGCAGTTGTTGGGGAAAGCCTCTCTCTCTCCTGGGGAATGGTGAGGAGGACCAGGATACACTATGAGTGTGGGATACAGAATACCCTGGGTACAGCCAAACATGGTTGGAAGATACCCCAGTGCAAGATTTCCCCAAGGATTCCCCCCAAAGAATATAAATCCTGTCCTCTGAAAGGTAGAAATACCACCCTGCAGAGTGAAGGATGTCCCTTCCTGCAAACAGGGGAGCAGGAGGAGGAGGAGCTGCTGTGATTGTGTTGGGGTTGCTGACATCTGGGGGATAGAATCATGGATTCATTGGTTGGAAAAGACTTCCAAGATCATGAAGTCCTACCATTTCCCCAGCACTGCCATGGACATGCCACTAACCCATGTCCCCAAGTGCCACATCCACATGTGTGTTAAACCCATCCAGGGAGAGTGGCTTCATCACTGTCCTGGGCAGCTGTGCCAGGGCTTGACAGGCCCTTTATGATCAGATTTTCCCCAATATACAGCATGAATCTCCCCTGGCACAACTTGAGGCCATTGCCTCTTGTACTGTTCCCTGGGAGCAGAGCCTGACCCTCACCAGGCTCCACTGTCCTGTCAGGGAGTTGTGCAGAGCCAAAAGATCCCCCATGAGCCTCCTTTTCTCCAGGCTGAGCCCCTTTCCAGCTCCCTTGGCCACTCCCGGGGCTCCAGCCCCTTCCCCAGCTCTTTAATGTCTTTCTTGTGATGAGGTGTCTAAAACTGAACCCAGGATTGAGAGAATGGGGAAGGCAAATCCTGGCAAAGGAAGGGACCTGGATAATGAATTGGCAGAGGAGAGTGAATTCCAGAGTGTGAAGATGGTGCCATAATTAAAGAAGACAGACAGCAAAAGGATCCCAACATAAGAGGGGGGAAGAGGGCTTGGGAGGAGCCTGCAGGGATGTGGGGCTGGGAGAGAGTGGGAGAGTAGGTGCCGAGGGGGAAGCATGGGGAACACCAGGAGAGAGTACACAAAAATACTGCAAGAGCTGGGCAGGGCGAGTGAGTCCTTGGCAGTTTGTTCTGTGCAATGCCAAACCTGCATCCATCCTGTTTCCCCCCTTCCTATCCAGCCCTAGCACATCCTTGCATTGTTTTGCAGGAATTTGTAGCGTCTCTGTTATTTTCTGTTCATTCCAGTTGTGTGATCTCGTCTTTCTTGTGAAAGACATGTTTGGGTTTTCTCCCACACACCTCCCTGCATCCCTGCCTGCCTCCCTGCATCCCTGCCTCCCTCCCTGCNGGACAGCAACACGGCTCCAGCGGGACACGGCTCCTGCGGGACACAGTGCCCATGGGACACAGACTCTGTGGGACACAGTGCCCATGGCACACGGCTCCTGCGGCACACAGTGCCCTTGGGACACGGCTCCTGTGGGACACAGTGCCCTTGGCACACAGT
>VYXF01012272.1:35974-59126 GCA_013397295.1 Polioptila caerulea | reverse complement strand
GGGTGGAAGTGTTTCCAGTCTGAGCATGGGAGTGCTCCCAGTCTGGGCATGGGAGTGTTCCTTCCCAGTCTGGGGGTGGGAGTGTTCCCAGTCTGGGGGTGGGAGTGTTTTCAGTCGGGGGTTGAAAATCATTCCAGTTAGGGGGTTGAACTCCTCCTAGCTCTGGTCTCTACACTCTGCAGGGCAGCAGATGTTAGTGGTGTCTGCAGCACATCCATGTTTGCTCTTTCCTCTCTCCCCAGAAACGAAAGAGGAGCTGGAAGAGCTGATGTCTGACATAAAGAAGACGGCGAACAAAGTGCGCTCCAAACTAAAGAGTGAGTGTTGGCCTGGGATGGAGCTGTGGGGCTCTGCCTGGAGCACTCCTCTTTATTGCTGGAAATACTGCCAGGGATGGACATCACCTTCCCTCTCTGCTGTACCCTCCAGATGCTTTCATTTGCCCTTTGTGAATTTGCCCCATTCCCACAATGGGCTTGAGGGAATGGGGCCAGGAGCAGTGGGTGGGCTCTGGGTAAGTCCTGTGCCACACCACTGGCAGGGGTTGGATGCTGGGCAAACCCTCAGCTTGGTCAAAGGTTCTGTTCAGGTCTGGGTGAGTGAAGGGGTGCTGCTGTGGGATGGGTTGCAGGATGTGACCTTCAGTTTCCACTGTTGGAGGAGTCAGCCAGTCTCTGAGGTGACTGTCAACCCACTGATGGTCAGCGCTGTGCTGGAGCACTTGGACAAGCTCAGAACTCCAAGACTGGACCCCAGGGGACTGAGGGAGTCAGAGAGGATGGCAGCATCTTGAGACGGGAGGCAGGTCACCCCTGGCACCTCGGATTTGCCTCTGGTGGTCTTGGACATCAGTCTGGGGTTTGGTTAACATTGGTGCAGAAGACCTGGCTGTGTCTGAGGGGTAGGAGAGGAGCTGGTGCTTCCCCCAAGGCAGCAGTGTCCTCAATGATCCCAGGGTTTTGTGGAAGTCTCACAGTCATGGAGGACTCAGATATGCCTGGAGCCCTTTTTTAGGTAGGTCACCACTGCCATGGCCATGTCCCATGAGTGGGCCAGGAGACCTGTACCTCTCTTGTTCCCATGTTTCCTTTGTCCTCCTACACCTGATCTCAACTAGAGCCAGGAAGGAGAGCCAGGGGCCATCTTACCTATTCCATAGTCCAAGGGATCCATTCCTATGGCCCTGGACACACTGGGATCCCTGGTGATAGGGTTTGGCCTTAAAAAAACAAAAATCCTTTTCCATAAGTGTTTTGTTCAGTGTTTTGTAAGGGACTTTGAAAGCCTGAAGGGTTGCAGGTCAGGCTCCTGTTTCCTGCTTCCAGAAAAGCCTCTCTGGTATCATATTTGCCTGGAGCAGCAGATGCCTAGTCCTTGTGCTTTATCCCAAATAGCCTCATGGCCAGCATGATCAATGACAGAAAACAGTCAGGACTGATCAAAAACAGCATCTGCTGACAACAAACTGACTTCTTCAGGCCAGACATTACTCATGCAGGGGCTAATTACTAGCTTCTTGGGAAAATGTGATTTTACTAATTATCAGAAATGCCCAGTGTTTGCCAATACCATTCCTTGGGAATGAGGAGTGGTTTGTGACGAGTGTGAGGAAGCCCAGTTACTGATGAGATGCACTGAGCTGTGCTGGAGAGGGAGGAGCAGCTCCAGGGAATGAGGAGCCCCTGCTGCAGGAGGAACCTGCCCTGTGCTGGGCTTGAGGGACCTGCTCCAGAGTGGAAGGTGCTGGGGGCAGCTGGGCTGTGAGAGCTGTGGGACAGCAGAGTTGGGAGTGGGGTCTTCAGCCACACTCCAGGGATGACACCAGCTCACACTGGGGGGTTCACATGCAGATGTGTGTCCTGCACACTGGCCAGCCTGCTGTTGGGAGCTTTCTTCCAAGTTCTATAAGTCCCTGAAGTTAAGTCCTTGAATTAGGATGTCCTGAGCTGGCGTTGAGGAGCAGTTTCATAGAATCCTGGAATGATGGAATGGTTTGAATTGGAGGAGGCCTTAAAGGTAATCTCATTTCACTCCCTGCCATGGGCAGGGACACCTTCCACTGCACCAGGTTGCTGCAAGCCTTGTCTAACCTGGCCTTGGACACTTCCAGGAATGGGGCAGGATTGCATTGTCCTGCTCTATGCCAGCCCTCCTGCCCTGCACCCCTGTGACCTCTCCCTGCCTGCAGCACGGTGGGACATGATAGTTCTCCTCCCTGCCATGATCCACAGCCTTTGGGCAGTGGGGGCTTCATGTCAATTATCTTGATAATTAGAGGATCAGATCCCTGTGCTGCTACATAGTGCAGGGCACTCATGCCAGCATGGTGGGTACTCCCTGTGCCAGTCCAGACAGCTGGAGGAGCTGCTATTTTTAGGTTCCCTGGAGGAGCTTTGAGGTTTGGTATTTTGCAGAGACACTTCAGCTCTGGATTTCCTCCTCCTGCCTCTTTGGTGGAAACAGCTCTCCAATTTGAATACTGGCAATCAGACCTAAGCATCACATTGATTTTGTGTGGAAATCCTGGCTCACCAGCCTGGGGATGACAGTGCTGCCCTTTCAGCCCCAAATCACAGCCAATGGCCAGGCACCAGGTGCTTTGCAGTCATGAAACAGGGCTTTGCTGCCAGGCAGAATAGTGGAGTCAGGATTTGGGAACTGCCCAGTACCAGCTGCTCCTCGATCCACTCTTTCACAATCCTTTTGCCAAACAATCCCTCTCCTTTGGTTAAGCCCTGGAACTGGCAAAGTGGTGGAGCCACCATCCCTGGAAGTGTTCAAAGAATGAGTACATGCGGCGTTTGGCAGTGTGGTTTAAAGGGCTTGAGGTAATTGGTCGAAGGTAGGATTTGATGATCTCGGAGATCTTTTACAGTCTAATGATTCTTTGGTTGTTCTCCCAACAGCACAAAATAATGTGTCCTTCTACCCTGACCAGGCATTGAGCAGAGTATCGAACAAGAGGAAGGACTGAACAGGTCATCAGCTGACCTGCGGATAAGGAAAACTCAGGTGAGCCTCTGCCTGTGGCACCAGGAGGGGGAAAGTGGGAGCTGGCAGCTGAGGGATCCCAGGAAGTGCTGGGAAAGGAGGACTGTGCTTGGCTGTGGATTTCTCTGCGGGAAGTTCTGTCCTCCTGCCCACACCATGCAGAGCTGGTGTGTAATTTTTACCTTCTGGTGATGCTTTGGTGAGAGAGCACCTGGTGGGATGCAGCCATTGCTCCAGCCTGGAATCTGTCCTTGCCTCGCTGCAGAGCTGTGTCCTCTGTTCTGGGGGATGTGGATGAGGACAAGGCATCTCAAAACCTTGTTCTGCAACCAAGAATGGGTTTTAGCGAACCATTAAAGGGATAAAGGCAACAGGAGCAGCCAGTGCTGCTCTTAATCACCTGGGGTGGGATCCAGATGTAGATCTGTGGCTCTCACAGGGGGCTAGGCACACACAAAAAGTCCTGCTATTTCCATGCTCTGCAGTGGTGCTGGGGGAGTTTTGGCTTTCATAGTTTCTCTCCTGAGCCTGGGAAGCCACTCGGGGCCTGCTCTCCCTCTGCAGTTGGTGCCAGGTCAGTATGGCAGCGATGGTAAAGGATCAGCTCTGCAGATGCAGCTCCAGCTGCAGCCCCAGCACCCTCCAGCCTGCTCCAGCAGGGAGGGGCTGTCCCAGCTCAGCCCGGGTGTCTGCTTTTGGGGGCTTTCAGAGTCTGCTTTGGATACCCAGAACTTTTATCAGCTCTTTGGAAATCCAGTTTGGGCTGCTTTACCCATGTTTGGAGAGTGAAGAGTTGCTAGACCGGAGTGAAACAAATCCTTTTCCTAACTTGAGTTAGTATTTTCTGTTTAATGAGTTCAATCGCAAGTTACATTTTGATATTCTTTTTATTTGCTGTGAATATTCAGGTAGGTTTATTTAATGTCTGAAAGCCATTTAAAATGCTTTTTTCCAGCCGATTTTGCACAAAACTCCGTGTTCCTTCACAAATCAAATGCATATTGTAGATGTGTGGGATGCCCATGGGAACATACAATAACAATCTGAGAAAATAAACCCTGAGTTAAGTAACTCCTTAAGCAGAAGAGGTGTAGCATGGTGTGCTAGTGAGCAGGAAGGGTGTCACTCAGCACCCAGGCTATATTTGGCTCCAGATCAACATATGTTGATAGTTTTCAGCTGAATGAGAATGAAGTGGATTTTAGGAAAAACAATTTTGGAACAGCAGAAGAGTCGCTTGGATGACACGTCACGTTGTTGCTGGATTTGAGCTGAGATGCTTGGGAGCTGCTCTGACCTTGCTCTGGGCCAGCACCTCTCGAGCAGAGGATTGAGCTGGAGCTGCCAGGGGCGTTCGTGTGAGGTTTGTGGTGGAGGAGGGAGAAGATGAGCTGAGGCTCTCCAGAAATACTGTGCTGTTGCTGGCCTAGAATAGCTGCAGAGCCAGTGCAAGCATGCCCTGGAGATGTCTCCAGTGTTGTCTGCTGGAGGTGGGGCTGTGCTGGCTGGGGCTGCTCCAGGTGTACAAACACAGGTGTGCTGTTGGTACCAGGCACGTCTGACATTCCCCCTTCCCTCACTGCCCAGAGATGGAACCGAGCAAGGAGGGGTCTGGAGCACAGGTCTGATAAGGAGCAGCTGAGGGAGCTCTGTCTGGAGAGGAGGAGGCTCAGGGGGGCCCTTCTTGCTCTCTACCAACTCCCTGACAGGAGGGGGCAGCCAGGTGGGGGTCAGGCTCTGCTCCCAGGGAACAAGGGATAAGGCAAGAGGAAACAGCCTGAAGTTGTGCCAGTGGGGGTTCAGGTTGGGCATTCAGATGAATTTTTCCACTGAAAGGGTGGTCAGGCATTGGAAGGGGCATCCCAGGGAGGTGGTGGAGTCCCTGTCTCTGGAGCTATTGAAGGAACAACTGGAGGTGGCACTCAGTGCTCTGACCTGGTTGAGAAGGTGGGGATAGGTCACAGGTTGGACATGATAATCTTGGAGGTCTTTTCCAACCTTAATGATTCTGTGGTTGTGCCTTTGAGCAGGGCTGGGTACTGCTGCCCCCAGCATTGCAGAGTGATCCCCATGGGTCCATCCTGTGCCTGTGCAGGGTCTGGCATGTCCCAGCAGCATGACAGTGGCAGGCAGGGCTCAACCCAGGGCACTGCCCTGGCCTGGCCTGCAGGCTTTCTAGGCACAAGTGCTGCCAGCCTCCCAGGGTGTCTTCTCGGGGCTGGAGGCTGTGCTTGGGTAGGGCTGCATGAGGGGTGCCTCTGGTCCCCTCCCCTGGGCATGTGTCACCTGCTGCCACCTGCCCCCCTCGTGCTCTGTCCCCCTCTCTGGTGCAGTATTTGGGCTGGAAATGCTTTTGGGGTGGGTGGAGGTGCAGGAGGTGCTCAGGGCTGAGCCTTCCCTGCTGCAGGGGTAGCAGGGCTCTCCCTCTCACAGAAGCCTCAGCTCCCTGTCTCCTTCTGTTCCCTCTCAGCACTCCACGCTGTCCCGCAAGTTCGTGGAGGTGATGTCGGAGTACAACGCCACGCAGACCGACTACCGGGAGCGCTGCAAGGGCAGGATCCAGAGGCAGCTGGAGATCAGTGAGTGAGCCTGGAGTGGGAGCAGGGCTGTGCTGGGCACGCCACGGGGCCACGTCCTGCACTGGCTCCCCATGGATCAGAGCTGCTCCCACAGAGCTTCCCGGGAGAGCTCGGGGAGAGCCTGTGGGAGAGACTGGAACACAGCTGCTGTGGGAGGTGGACGTGGGGTGGTACCTTGAGCATCAGTGGCAAAGTGCATCCAGCAAAGCACCTCCCAAAATGCTGCAGAGAGCACGGGGATCACAAGGAGAGGAATATCTTCTGTGTCTGCAGCTAATTTTTAATTCAAAGAAGCTCATGGGAGTTCCTGATTCCTCTGTGTACTTGTCCTTCCTCAGGGTGCTCTTCATGGATGAACTAAGCTAAACATGACAGCAGAAAAGGGCATTCTTGAGATGGGAGCACTCCCTGCTCCTGATGATCTCCCTTGCATAGGAAGAGCAGGAGCCTCAGTGCTGCCCCAGGACCTCTCTGGGCCCAGGCCCTGATGGCTTTTAGCAGCCATGATGTTGTGGCCAAGGGTGGACCTCTGGTGACACCTCACTCAGGTGACACTACTGTGGCACTAAGATCTCTGAGCCATCCAGAGCCCATCACTTAGGAGAAGTGCAGTCCTGCCTGTCTATAAAAACACTCTCCTTATGCTTCTTCTGGGCAGTCAGTGATACCTGGATAGTTTAGAGCAATGGGATTATCTCCCAGCAGAGAACCATGTAATTAGGGGAATAATCAAGGGGGAAGTCAGGGCATGCAGAGATTAAAGGAGATTTTTATTAATTATCTCACTGTCAAACATGTTGTGGGGTTTGTGCTTTGGATGGAAGGCTCTGAACTTAGTACTTTTTTTTTTCCTAACAACCAAATGGATGTTTTTCTTTCCTCCAACAACTCACTGTGAATAATGACAGGAGATCTGTGAGTCTGTCTGGTGTCCTTGGTGGTCACCTGTGGAATTGTTCTGGGAATCTGGGTGCTGTGGGGTGTGGGAATTTCTGTGGAGGGCTGGAAGGTGACACAGCTGTGCAAGCCTTAATCTTTGTTCAGATTAGTCTTTCTGATGTCTAATACTAGCAGGGCTGGATGGGAAGCTGACTGACACGAGGCTCAACAAGAGCTTGCCAGTTTGCTGTAAAGCAGGATGTGTCACTGCTCCAGCTGCCTGACTCATCCCTCAGCCAACATCACCCTGCAGTTGACAGCTGAGGAGTGGCTTGTCATGTGAACAGGAATTTAAGGTATCCCTGTGCCTCCCTCTGAGAGAGGAGGTTTGGAAGGACTCAGCCATATCCTTGATTGGATGTGGACCTGAAAGAAACCTTCCTCTTGTTTTTCTACTGGATTTTGGCAGGCTGTGCTGCTCTGCTTAAATTCTGAAGATATATTGTTATTCTTGTGTCTGCTCTGTCCATCCTGCCAGGTTGTCAGTGCCTGACAGAGCCTGGTGGGTGCAGGGAAAGGGCTGCTCAGGAGTCCCAATGGAGCAATCTGTGGTGCAGGGGAGGTGTCCCAGTTCCTGATAGCAAGGGACTCCTGTTCCCTTCAGGATGGAGGTGTGGAGGAGTGTGGGACATAAGTGCATTTCTCATTGCCAGAGAAGAGGTGCAGAGGTGGGATGGGGCCGTGCTGGGGAGGGACACAGGGCTTTGCACAGCTCTTTGCCAAAGCTGGATTCCCCCATCAGGACAGTGGAAAATATTTCCTGGCAAAAAGACTCATCAAAAGGAACAGCTCACAGATATTTTACCAGGAGTGCTGCCTGGACAGGAGCTCTGCTTGGCCTGGGGTGCCCCAGCCAGCACCTTCAGCCCCAGCTGCTCTTGGGAACAGAGCTCAGCTGGGATGTGGCAACTGCACAGATCTCCACAAAATCCTCAGCTCTCTTTTTCTGCTGGGCAGACCAAAGATAGAAAGTGCTGGGAGCTCTGACAGCAAAGCCAGTAAATCATTTGGGTTTTCAGAGTATGAGAGCAGGAACTTCTCAGCTGCCCTGGGCGGGCTCCCCAGCCCCCAGCAAGTTTCTCCATCCTCACCACATCTGGCTCTGCATTGGTGATGTAGAGTCACTGCCCCGGGCTGTAGCCACCCCCTGAGGCTCCCACAGCTCTCTCAGGATCTGTTCCCTTCTCCTGGTGCAGGCACTGCTGTGTCTGTGTGTGCCAGAGGTTGTGCCTCGGGAGCCATCAGCATCACACTGCCCACCCAGGGCCATCTGAGGGGATGGAGTATCTCCCCTCCCTTTCCCTCCCCTGTTTTCTCTCCCCCTGCTTTGGCCCTAGCCTTAACTGATGCCTCCTTCCCCATTTACTGACTTGCTCTGCTCCTAAACCCTCCAAATGTCAGAGAGGGATGGCAGGATGGCCGTGTCCTCAAGCTGGTGACAGCAGGACAGTGTCTGGACTGTGCCCCACCAGCCATGCCCCACATCTGCTGCCAGGAGCCATGTCCCCCTCCACACTGCCTCAGGTGAGAGGTGTCACACCCTTAGCTTTTTTCCTCTCCATTTTGTCTGTTAAGAGAAATTATATCTTAAATCTAATTAGGTTTTGCTCCCACAGAAGTTGGATTTGGAGCTTGGAGGAGCTGCTCGCCGTGGTGGGTGTGCAGCTGAAGCTGTGGAGGTGCTGCACAGATGCTTCTTGTTTTTGGGGACAGTTTTGTTATGTGCAAAACCAAGGAGGCAAAAATAAAGTATCTTCTGTATCCCAGGGCACGAGAGATTTCATCAGGCCCTGCTGTGCCAGACCAGGTGAACTGGTGTGCAGAACAATGAGCTGTGGGTGCATCCCACCCTGAGCCAAGAGAGTCTGGGGCCTGCTCTGGCCCTGGCAGCTCATCTGGGCCACCCCAGAGCTTATTTAGGATTCCTGTGGCACTTTCATCTCAGGAATGACCATGAGATTTTTTTTGTGTGCAGATACTGAGGGACAAGGAGGTGGATGGCACTTTGTGATATGCTGGGCAGGGTTTTGTAGCTGAATCCTTCTCATCCTGATACCAGCATGGGCAGTGCCAGCCTGGTCTGAGCTGGGTGACAGCTGAGTGGGCCAGTCACTCATACCTGCTGCCTCACATGCAGGTGGACAGGACAGTGTTATCCATCTCTCCATGAATTGTATGGATTTGTGTCTAATGAGAGCTTAAAAGCAGCTGCAGGCAGAGGATCCCAGCCTTGGAAAGGTGCCTTGTCCTCAGTGTGCCCAGTGTGAGCCCCAGCTGGGCTCTGCAGGTGCTCGTGCAGCCCTGCTGCTGGGAGGGGGGATGCTGCCAGCCTCCAGAGCCCAGCTGGCCCTCCTTTGGCCATGGCATGTTGGACTCCTCCAGCCCTGAGCTACCTTCCCTATTTATAGCCATCTGCATGCAGAATTGGACAAACTGACATCCAGTGTCATCTGGGCTGTGGGACTGAGCTGTGGCACCAGAGGCTTCCCTGGGAGCTTCCCCCACACCCTAACAGGGTTGCTCCTGCCCCATCCCCTGGGAGCTGGTCCATGGGGATGCTCACTCTGTCCAGCTGGGCATCACAGGGCCAAGGACCATGCCTTGGGGTGGGAGGTCTCCTCAGTGGCTTCTTGTTTGCCTGTCCCAGAGTTTCCAGTGGCTCTGCAGCAGTGTGACCTGGGCATTGTCTCTCATTGTTCTCTCCCTGCCAGCTTAGCACTGAAGTTGCTTCTCCAGCTTCCTCCATGCTCAGGGCTTCTTGTCTCATTGTCTCATTCTCCCCAAAAAGCTTCAGTTGCTAGAGATGCCAAGTAAGAGGCAGATGTACTCTGGAGCTCTCTGGGGAGGCACAGGTCCAATTCTCAGGGTTTTCCAGTGTTTCACCAAATTTCAAGGCAGGAGTGTTCCCCCACTCTCTTCTCCCCTGGGGCTACCTTGCAGTGGCTCCATCCTTTCGCTCCCATTTTTGGCTGTGCCTTGGCCCTGTGGAATGTAAGCAGCAGATCAGGCAGGTACCCAGGACACCTTGAGCTGATTTTACAGCTGTGGAGGAGCTAATGACAGACCAGGAATCCAAACCATGAAGCCCAGTTAGGAGGCAGTGGCCTTCCTGGGAAGTCCTCTGAGGTCCTGCAGGTTGGTTTTATTGTATGGCAGGTGCTGTACTGGGCGCCGTGGGTGAGATGCAGCCTCCATGCCCCAAGCTTTGGCTCAGCACCAAAGCAAGTTCTTCCTGAGCAGCTGTGGCCCTTGGCCCTTGGCGTTAATCCACGTGATGCCTTTGCTCTCATCCTTCACCTTGACGCAGCTTTCACCAGCTCTGTGCTCTGCATTAGGGGATTGAGGCAGCAGGAAGGACAGGATGAGAATGTGTGTCCCACATCCCATCCCACTTCTGGATGGCATCTCCTGGAGCTGATCCCACTGCTTGCTCTTCAGGAGTGCCTCGAGGGCCAGCATTTGGCAGAGCAGGTAGCTCTCCATGGACAGCACCTGGCATGCTCCTCCTTGTCACTGGGCCAGTGACTGCTCAGAGCTGGGCACATCAGCAGGAGGGTTTTAAATTTCTGCTGCTTGGTCCTTTGTTCTCCCTTTCTGGGAGCAGGGCAGTGTCAGCCCAGAGCGAGGGGCCAACAGGCAAGAGAAGCTGGCAAGGGGTGTTGTGGGAGTGATGCTCTGTCACTCTAAAACATGTAATGGTGTCTGGAAACGGGCTGTGGACCCTCCTCAGAGCTGGGGAAGGTGGGGAGCTTGGTTGATCCTGAGGTATGTGAGTACACAGGTGGGAAAGCTCAGGCCTCACATGCATGTGTGAACCCCCTCAGGTTGTTTTTGTGACTCAAAACAGCAGCTTCTCAGGGCTTTGGGGTCACCACCAGGTCTAGACCAGCCTCACACAGAACTCCAACCTCTGCCCACGTGGCTGAGAGCTGTGCTCTGCTCTGCCCCATTTCCCCCACTCTGAGGTGCCCTGGACTTGTCCTGGAGGATGCTGTTGTCCTTTTCAGTACCACTGGCTGCAGGCAGCATGTCACAGGGGAGCATCTACAGATCTCAGCCCTGCTCTGGAGGTTTTGGTTTCATCACGCTTGGTGGAGTCACTTCATTAGCTGCTCCTGCCTGACTGCCCTGTTTGCACTGGTGGGGTGTCCTTGGGTGGTCTCAGGTGACCTGCTCACCCTCCCCATCCCACTGGGTAGCCCCAGTGCCCTGCCCAGCATCTCCACCTGGCTGTAATTCCATGTGTCCCACATGGCTGCTAGCCCAGGAAATGCACTGAAGGTAATGCAGGGATCAGTGCCACCCATGGAGTGATCACAGCATTGCTCTCTGCTGCATGAGGTGGGGAAGGGAAGGAACCACAGGGTGTGGGTGAATTGTTTTTAGAGGAGTCACAGGGGGAAGGACAGAGCCTGGCTTCTGTCACTCAGCAGCAGGGCCAAAACTTGGGCAGTCCAGCTGAGCCCAGCATCCTCGTGATGTTAACTGGCTGGGACAGAGTTTGTCAAGAACAAACCTGCCTGTGGCTTCTCCCCCATCCCTCTTCCTTCACAGACACTATGGATGTTGGTGGCTGCTGGTCCCTTGGCAGTGCTCCCTGCCCAGCAGGAATGGTCAGTGTGTCCAGGAGGGACAGGTGGGCGTTGCTTTGTGGGCTGAGCCAAGCTGGCAGCTTGATGCCCTTAAAATGAGGGGTGTCAGAGCCAGGCTGTGAGAGGGCAGCCCCTCAAGCTGCCCTGTATGCTCTTGGGGCTGAAAGCTTTGCTCTCTTCCACTCATGAGGAAAATGCCATGGAGCCAGCAGAGCCCTGTGGTAGGGCTGTGGGACCTGTGGTGGGGACAGGGGGCTCTTGGCTGACCTCTGTTGTGTGGTTGCAGCTGGCAGGACCACCACCAGCGAGGAGCTGGAGGACATGCTGGAGAGCGGCAACCCGGCCATCTTCTCCTCTGGGGTAAGCACTGACACGAGCTGCAGCTGAGCCAGCCCCTCAGCCAGGGGATGGGCTGCTGGACATGCTGCCATGGTGGTCTCAGTACAGGAGAATGAACAGGGCCCATGTAGGAGGGGGGCTAGGGGCTCAGGTCTGGCCTGAGGGTGCTGTTGGAGCAGAGTCTGAATCCCAGCATGCTGCAGCAAACTGGCTCGGGGTGGTTGGAGGGGCTCTGTAGCTCCTGCTCATCCCTCTCTTGGTGCCCCCAGTCCCAGCATCAGAGCTGGGTCTGAGCATGGTGCTCAGTGGCCATATTTTCTCTGCAGATCATCATGGATTCAAACATCACCAAGCAGGCGCTGAATGAGATTGAGACACGGCACAGTGAGATCATCAAACTGGAGAACAGCATCCGAGAGCTGCACGACATGTTCATGGACATGGCCATGCTGGTGGAGAGCCAGGTGGGGAAAAGGTGCAGCCCAGGGGCTCACCTGAAGGGGTTGGGGGGCGATGGGGCTCCCTGTGGTGGGTGGGGAGGCTGGAGAACAGTGCCCCCCCTACCTGGGTGGGTACTGAGAGGAAAACCACATCTAGGACCAGCATGGCTCCCAGTGGGGCTGAGCTGGGCTCCCAGGGCTGGAGCCACCTGCCTGGCACCCCAGACCTGGGGTGCTCTGTGTGTGGGGTGGGAGGTTCAATGAGGGGTTCAGAAGGAGGGCAGTGGGTGGCTGCCATGCAGGGGGAGATTTCTTCATCCTCCCTGGAGCACCAGGCCCAGGTGGGCGAGCTCGGGGTGGCCCCTTGGCTGTGCTGCCAGCCCATGGCACCAGTCCCTTCAGCCGGGCACGTGCTCCTGTGTCTTTGCTCACCCCCCTTCTTGCCCGCCATGCTGCCATGGCCTGAGGAGACGTCGGTGGCAGGTAAAGGCCCACTGGCCGAGCCCCGTGGTGCTGCATGCTCTGCTCTGCATGGCTGCTCCTGCATGGCTGCTGCTCGTGTGGTGCTGGGATGGCCAGTGGCAGGACGGCAAGGGTCACCAGGGCACGGTGGTATTGGTGACCTGTCCTGTCTGCAGTGGGGGACACATATGGGGAGTTCATGATTCCATGCCCCACTTTAAGGGCTGGATACTGCCAGCACCCTTGTCCTGTGGGTGAGAAGCTCGAAGCTGCTGGCACTGGGAATAGAGGGGTACCAGCAGGGCTGGCAGCTCTGCTCTGCCCCAAGCATGGCACAGGTAGGGAGAAGCAGCAGCAGTTTTACGCAAAACAGGGAGCAGTTGGTGGGGCTCAGTCCTCAGTACTCCTGGGCCCCAAGGTTTGTCCTCCTTGTGCTGTCTAGCATTAGGTTGAGCAAAGGGCATTGCAGAGTTGCTGGCTATGAGCCCATGGCTCTGTGGCCTCAATTCCCTCCATGCCATGCAGGAGGACACGAGGCTTCAAGCCTCTCACTCCTGCCAACCCTGTCCAGCTGCTGCAGGCCTTGGCTGTTTCCCTACCTGGCCAGGATGGGGCCAAAGGAGGTCAACAAGGCTGGAGTAGCTCACCTCAACCCACGTCCACACACCCACAGGAGCCCCCACTCCCAGCCCTCTGCAGCAGGGGCAGAGCAGGGCAGAGGTCCCTGCAGGGCTCTGCAATCCTGGCTGGCCTTGCTCCAGACCCTCCTGCCTTCAGTGCAGCGTTTATACCGAGTGGAGCAGTGGTCCCTGGTCCCTGCACGTGCATGGTTTTGTGAGCATCCCTCATGGTGCTACTGGCGCTGCCCTTGCTCCCTGCCATGCCTCCTGTTTCAGCAGCATGTGGTGTGGTGCTGGCATAGATCCTGTTGTGGCTTTGATGTCACCTCAGATACTGGACAGGTCAGCGCCAGGACTGGGCTGGGGACTCCCTTGTCCCTGACCCTTGTTTGTCTCCCTGTTGGGATGTACACAGAGATGCTCTGGGATGGGGTATGCAGTGCAGAGCTCGCACCCCAGGGAGCACCCAGTGCCCTCAGGCAGCTGACAGTGCTTCTGTCTGTGCAGGGCTGCTGGGCAGGGCAGCATCCACCCGGAGCCAGGGAGCAGCAGAGCAGGAAGGAGCTCACGTCTGCATGCGCGTGGGCGCGTGGGCTGTGTCCTCCTTCTGCAGGGAGAGATGATTGACCGCATCGAGTACAACGTGGAGCACTCGGTGGACTACGTGGAGCGGGCTGTGTCCGACACCAAAAAAGCGGTGAAGTACCAGAGCAAAGCCAGACGGGTGAGTCACGGCCCTGGCTGGGGCCCATCTGCCCTTGCCTGCACTGCTGACGCTTCATCCCAGGCGCAGGGCCCGGCCGGCTCCTTGCCTGCCCCAGGCAACCTGGCACAGCTTTGCAGGTGCCCGGGGACCACATTACCCCACAGCACTGGGAGCAGCCCAGGTCCTGAGGGTTGCACAGCTGAGGCAGAACTCCCAGCACAGGCTGTGTGGAAGCTGACAATGAGCCATAGGGCAGGGGTGCTGCTTGGGGGGGAGAAAAAGGGACAAGGTGGACCCCTGGGCCAAGCATGCTGTGAGAGCCACATCCCTTGCAAAAAAAAAATAGCGAAAGGTCATGGTTCAGCTCAGACCCTGAGCTGTCTGTCCTGCTCCCAACTCCTGGTCCTGTATCAGCTTGGGGACCTGAAGGCCACCAGCTCAGCTCTGCCAACCCAGGGCAGAAGCAGGAGCAGGGATGTCCCTCCCTGCCCAGGACTGCCAGAGCCCTTCTGGGTCCCAAGGTGCTGCTCAGAGCTCACCAGGGGCAAAGGGGAACAGGACGGACTGCCATTCCCAACTCCTGGGTCCATCCTTCCCCAACACTCACCATGCCCTCTCCCCTCTCTCCCTACTGCTGCTGGGACACCTGAGCAGAAGAAGATCATGATCATAATCTGTTGTGTGATCCTGGGCATCGTCATCGCCTCCACCTTCGGCGGCATTTTCGGCTAGACTCACCCCACAGGACTGTTTGTGTGCGATGGATGGAGCCGCGCGTGCCATGGGGCTGCAGCCACACCGGAGCAACCCACGCAGCCCCGGAGCCTCCCAGCAGCATTTCAGTTTCTAATGCATGGTTGTTTGTGACGCTGTGTGTGCGGTGCGGTGCGTCTGTGTGGAGGGAGCTCCAGCCCCGGGGCGCAGGCGGGGGGCAAGCGATGGTGATGGGCGCAAGGGGGACCCTGCGGGGGAACCCAAGCTCTCATCACTGCTCCAGGCTGGGTGGCTGGCTGGGACCAGGTGGGGGACAGAAGTGCCCTTGGGCACTGCTGCTCATCCTGTGATGGGCAGTCTGTTAGTGACAGCTGAGGAGGAGGGACCGATGGTGGGTGTTAGGGGTCCTCGGGAGTACGGTGCCCAGTCGACCTCCCCAGCTTGCCCATCACCTCGAACTCTCATGTCTGTCAGCCGCATCTGTGCTTGCAAACACCTTCCCTCGGGCTGCTTCTCTTCGGGGCCCTTCCCCAGGGGTGTGCTCTGCCCAGCCCTGCCTGGCTCTGGGGCTCCATCCCTGCCACTCCTCCAGTGGCAGGGCTGTCCCCTCCCTACATGAGCCCTCACTCCAGTAGGGTGCCAAAGGCTGGAGGTGCCACTGCAGGTGGTGGGTGCCTGATGGAGCAGTGGGGAATGAGGAGTTGCTGCCTGGGGCCATCAGTTGCCTGGGTATGGGAATAGGGCACGTCAGGGGCAGTGCTGCTCCTGGATGCTGGCCTGACAGGGCAGGATGGCACGCATAGTCCAAGGCCAGTGAATTTCACTGACTGCTCATCCTGCACCACAGCCTCATCGCAGTGCTCTCAGCCCTGGCACATGGTGGCCCTGCCTCCTCTTGCCCACAGGCCTGGACTCTGCCCGCTGGGGTTTGGGGCTGTTGCTGATGTCCACAGCCCCTGGCAGCACTCACCTGCAAGCAGGGCTGCTCCAGCCTTGCTTTGTCATACCCATGGCCGGGGGTTAGAAGCAGTTGGGCTTTCTCCTGTTGTGGTCCCAGGAGCAGCCCTTGCTGCATCCAGCCCCCTGCAAGCGAGGCGTTGCAGCCTTCCTCCTGTATCCTAACCAGTTCTGAACAGGCCAGTGCCTCACTGCCTGTTTGCCACCTCCTGGCACTGTGCCCTCCTGCCCAGCCATCCAGTGAGGCACCTGCTATCAGTGGGGTGCTGTGGGACAACCTGGGTGCCCTCTTCTGTGCCCACGACACAGATGCAGCTGCTGTGGGGTCCAAACCCACTGGCAGCTCAGGGGGGTCCAGTAGTGCCATTGCCTGTTTCCCTCAGGCTAGGGACAGTGCTCTGCCCTCACCTTCCTCTGGAGACCCCAGGGCTCTGGCTGGCCTGTGCACATGCCAAAGCACCACAGAGGAGTCCCAAGGTAGGCTATGCTCACTGCCACACTGGGACAGGGGCTGGCTGGCAGGTGCTGGTAGCAGAAAAGGGACGCTTGATGGCAGCCAGTATTCCAGCTTTGGGCAGCATCACCTCCCAGCTCCCACCAGCATCAGGGCAGGGCTGCTCCGCAAGCTGGCAGGGTGCCGTGGCTCAGGCAGTGGCTGTGTGTGGTGCCCTGGGTGCAGGGGAAAGGCAGTGGCTGCAGCCAGAGTGCTGCCTCCCCAGGGCCAGCCCTGCCCAGCAGCAGCCCTGACACGGCTTCTTCTCTGCCACTGTTACCCGAGGTCCCCCCCCATCCAGCCCCTTGTTGCATGCAGCTGCCCTTGGGGAGTGGGTCCAGCCTGGTTCCTCACACTGCTCAGGGTGCAGCCACGGGAACAGCCCAGACCAGAGCCCCCTTCTTTCACAGTCCCACACCAACCCACGTGAGCTCCAGCACTGCAGCCTGCACGCACTGAAGGGCCTGGGGCACCAGGACCATGCAGGCAGGGGTAGGAGGCAGGCAAGGGCAGGGTCTCTGCTCCAGGGGGACATGTCTGGCTGCAGGAAAAAGGAGTGGCCATGCTTTTGTCCGCCAGCAGCTCCCTGCCACTGCCGTCCATGCTTACTCTGCCAGGCCAGCCAGAGCCCCAGGGCCCCTCCAGGAAGCAATAACACTGTGCAGGCAGGAAAACCCTCTGCCCAGGCTCCTGCCCTGCAGCCATGCTCCTGCCCTGCAGCCATGCCCACTACTAGCACAAGGTGACTTTTTTTTCTTCCAGGCAGCAGCTTTAGTGGCACAAACTCACCTGACATCAGGGCTGTGGCACCCCTGTCAAGGCACAAGGCCAGGAACTGCACCGGGGGGGAATCTTGGCCCTTGCTCCTTGTTGGCACCACCACTGCCAGCAGCCCCCACAGCAGCAGGAGTTGGCTGGGGCCAGACAGGGCTGCTGGCACTTTGCTGGGATCCTGTGGGCAGCAGCAGTGCTGGGCTCCGAAGCAAGGGAGATGAGGAGCAGGCCACCACTGCTGCCCCACAGGCAGGCTCACACTGTCCTCGCTGTGAGGGGAGGGTGTTTTGGTGCAATAATTACCCCTGCACTACGGGAAGCCCCATTGAGTTCCTTTTTACCTACCTGTCGTTGCATGTACAGACCAAATCACCAAGTGTGGTTGTGCTTTGGGAAGATGTTTCACCTTTCCAGCCCCCAACCTGCACCCGCTTGTCCTTTGGGTTCCACCACCTCTGTTCCAAGTGCCACCTGCCCTCCCCATGCCGGGAGCGTGTTGATGCAGTATTCCATGAGCAGTGTGGGGCACGCACAGCTTGCACTCGAACTGGGGATTGGGTTTTTTTTTTGTAATTAATGTACTTGAAGGCTTTCCGAGCCCCCCGTGGAGTTCTACTGTTGCTGTACTGTGAGCTAAGTGTCCTTGTTTTCTATGTGGATCTTGACCCTGGCTTGCTCTGTCTCACTGGGCTGGATGACACTGTATGTTGCCTCTCTTCTCCTTCCCTCTTTCCCTCCCTGCTAGCATCCCTTTCTTCTCCCGAGGCTTTGGGTGCAAAACAGCTTCCCATTTTGTGGAATTTTTATGTAGAATAAACATTTGTAACTGTAAAGCTCTGGGTGGCAGCCCTCCTTGTTTCAAGGGATGGGGAGTCCAGTCAGCCCCAGCACCCTGGAGGCATTAAAGCAAACAGGGTGGGCTTGGTGCCAAGCACCAATAAGATTAAATTGCTAGTGTATTAACACTTGTGTCAGGAGCAACTTTGTCCTCATGGATCTACACCTTGACAGTGTGGATGGAACCTCTGCAGGCAGAGGGGAAGCTGGCAGGGAATGAGGTACCATATTCCCACCTCAGTACTCCCAGCACCAAGGGCAGGACACAGGAGACCAGCAAACACTTGCACCTCTTTGACTCTTTACTGAGGAACTGGACATTACATCCTGGCTTACCTGGAGCTCAGGTGGCTCACTGCACTCGGGAAGGTGATGGCACTGCAGACACCCAAGTGGCCAGAGCACTGTCTGCACCTTCAACAGGGAAACAGGGCTGGAAGCTTTGCTGTTTGGCAGCACCTGAGCCAGTTTGTATCTTTAGGAGCCACAATGACCAGTCCCAGCAAGTCCCCAGGCGTGGGGTGCCATCTGTGCCATCCACAGGAGGCTCGCTGGAGGCACCCACATGCCACCTTCCATGCCAGCAGTGTCCAGAGCAACTCAGAAACGAGGACGGCGCTTCCGACCTGTGTATTTCGTGTCTGCTCGCACCTCCCTGTGGGGAAACCAGGGAACAGCTCAGCACCACCTGCAGGTCACTTCGGGAGGGGACGGGAAGGGAGCAGGTTTGTGGCAGGAGTTAGGACAGGTGACAGCAGGCCAGCCTAGCCTCTGAGGCAGGACTCAGCTGAACTCACTTGCCCTGGCGTCGTCTACGCTCCTTCTTCTCCAGGATCCAGTCCCGGCTTTTCTTCACAGACTTGCCCTTGACATTTCTGAACCGTGTCCTGGGAGGAAAATGGACAGCAGCTGGAGAGGAACTGAGCTGTGGGGACACATTTCTCTGCCCCAGAGGATTGTCACCCAGAACTGGGTCACAAAAGTAATGAGTTTCCCTCCCACCACCCCTGTGAAAAAGGCTCAGCCAGCACTGGGGCAGGTGGCCAAACTCCGGACACACTGGAGAAGGAGGTTGATTCCAGCCGTGGCTTGGAGCTGAGGGATCCTGACCCATGTCACAGCACAGTCCAGCACACCCCCATGCCATACCCCATGTCACAGCAGCAGCATGCTGCACTCTGGGATCTCAGGGGATTACAGGCTCATGCACAACCACCTTCTCCTTGTCTGCTCTACTCCAAACAAGGCAAACAAAGTCCTATAAAGTTCCCAGCTCTGCTACTGCCCTCCAAAACCAGATACCCCTTAGGTTAAGGGAGCAGAGAACAGCAATGTAAGAGGCAGGAAAACATGGCAGCCACAAGCTCCTGGCAGTCATGACAACTTTCCTCTGGTTTTTGTTTTGTCTCTCCCACTGGCTGCAAGAGGGGCTCCTCCCTGCACCGCTGCTGTGGGAAGAGACCTGGCCAGCAGAAGAAACCCTCAGGCCACAGCTAAGCAGAGCTGAGCAAAGAGCTGGACAGGAGGAAAAAGGGAATGCCAGGACTCAGGCACAGCAGCCACCTCCATGGCTCTATCATGAGCACTGTAAACACTCCCTCTCCCACACCACTGGCATCAGCTGGAGAGCCCAGTGCTGGACAGAAAGCACACCTGATTGACTGCTCAGCTACAGCCCTAGGGTAAGCACCTACAGCCCCATGGAAGAGCCCTGGGAACTAACTAGTTTTGTTCCCTGTGTCCAGGCCCTTGGGAGGATAAAGCAGTTCTCTCCTGGGCTGCTATGAGTCCTCCCTGTCCTTCCCCTTGCATTGCTTCTCACACAGCAGCAGTGTGGTCCCCAGTAAAAACCAGCCCTCAAAGCTCCCCACTCCCTGTTGGGGAGAACCTGCAGCCTCACCCCCACACGATACCTCTCATTGGTGAACTTTGCCTGATGCAGCTCTTCATTGGCACACTCGGTTCCAAGGCCCTGGAAAGCAAAATTGGGAAGTTGTGTTCTCTTCTGGACCAGGCACAGGTGTTTGTCAGCCCAGCAGAACTAAGGGGAAAGCAGGGATCTGCAAGGCCAAGGACCAGAGCAGGAACAAACCAGTCTTCCAGAAATCATGGCAAAAAAAGAGCAGATGTCAGAAGAACAGCTTTAAAGAGGGAAGGGTTAGATGGGATACTGGAAGAAATTTGCCCCTGTGAGGGTGGCTGGGCCCTGGCACAGGTTGCCCAGAGAAGCTGTGGGTGCACCTTCCCTGGAAGTTTTCAAGCCCAGGCTGGATGGGGCTTGGAGCAACCTGGTCTAGTGGAAGGTGTCCCTACCCATGGCAGAGGGTTAGAAGAAAAAGAGCTTTAAGGTCCCTTCCAACCCAAACCAGTCTGTGATTACATGAGAGCAGGGCTTGGTGACTGGCAGAAAATTTATAGAGTCACATCTGCACTCACAGAGCTGTTTGACTCTCACACTGCCCACAGCTCTTCCACATCATCTAGCAGCCAAAACAGCAGCTCTGCTGCCTCAAAACAGCAGCTCTGCTGCCTCATGGAGGCCCTCACCTTTGGTAATGTGCCAGATGTCCCAACAAAGAGACAGAGGAAGAACCTGAAAAAACAAGAATAAGGAGCATGAACGTGGGATTCAGCATGTGAGTCTCAGTCCCCAGGCAAGACTGATGGTTTGTAACAGAGTCAGATCTAAGCTTTAGCCTCTGTCCAGGACTGTATAATGGGAGAGGCAAGAAGTGCAAGGGAAGAAGAAAAAAAACCCCATCAGTGCTAAACCCAGGCCTCACCCCAAACACACAGAGAGATCCAGGACTCACTTCTTGGCTTTGGCGCTGTTGGGGTAATCAACCACCATTCCCCCTGTAAATCCAGCTCTCATTGCTTGGGCTGTGATGAGCTCCAGCTGGGAAAAGCAGTGGGTGCAAAGTTAAATCGCAGTCATCCCCCAGGAAAGCCCAAGAGACCTCTGGGAGGACCACACCTGACTGGGCATTCCCAAGACAGACTGGTCCTCCTCCTGCTAAGCTCTGCAGTACCATCCTGACACCAATTCCCTGCCTTTGTTGGTTCTCCCTGCTCCTCACTCTGGCCTGGGTTAGCTGGCACAGCAGACTAGGAGAGGGATAGTGGGCTGGATTTTCCAGACCTGACTTAAAGTGCAGTGCTGATGACTACAGCCAGTCCTCAAACTCACATTCACATCATGTCCTGCCTCTAATTTTAAGGCTTAGCATGAGACAATTTATGAAACAACAGAAATTGCACAAGGTATCCTCCTTACAGTTAATTTTTTTTGGCTCTTGAAGAGCTTTACAAGTGGCAGGCAGGACAGAGACACAGACTTGATGTGGAAGAACATGATGCATTCAGAGCCCCAAACTCTGTATGATTTCTCTGCCTGTACCCTTTCCTGACTGATTACTGGGCTGTACCTGCTCTGAGTTCTCAGGGTACAACTGCAGCACAGCTCGGGATCCTCGTGCCTGCAGGAAATAAAACTGATCACACACCTGTCTCAGTGCAGGCAACCTCTCTGGGTCACCCCAGCCCAGCCCCAGACACCAGCAGCTCCCTCCTCCCAAAAACCTCTGGGACAAGGCTCCCAGGAGAGCTGCTCAGCCCACAGAGCCAGTGAGGCACAGGGGGAACAGCAGGTATCACAGAGTCATGGAACCATTATATTTGGACAAGACCACCACAACCATCAAGTCCAACCTTGATGAGAAGCAGCACCAGGCAAGAAGGCAGGCACTGGGTGCTCCTGCCAGTCCTGCTTCAGAGCAGCATTCACTTAAAACAACCTGACTTGAAGTATCTTGCTAAAAAGCACCAGCAAAGACAGAAGAGCAGCAGAGACCTGGCTGGCAGAGGGTGGCACTTACCAGGGCAGTGTAAAGAGTGGAGAAGAATCTGTAGAGGCGTTTTGGGGGGCTGTGTGATTTCTTGTCAGCATTACAGAGCCACTGCACTGCAGAAATACTGAGAAGGAAAATAAGACCCCCAGGACACTGAGTCATTGGTTCCCTCACAGAGCTTGCCACCTCCCTTTGAGCTGAATTCCTGCACGAGGCATGTGCTGGGCCTCAGGGAAATTATTTAATTTCCTCTGTGTTGCTTTGCCTTCTGTTTGGCAGTTACACAAACCCCTCTGGAGACCCACCATGCCAAAACTTAACAAAGTGCATAAGTTGAAGGACAAAAGCATCCCCAAGCATCCCCTTTAGTCCCAAGTACTCAAATCATGGAATGACAGAATGGTTTGGGTTGGGAGGGACCTTAAAGCTCAGCTTGTTCCAACCCCCTGCTATGGGCAGGGACACCTCCCACTAGACCAGGTCGCTCTAAGCCCTGTCCAACCTGGCCTTGGACACTTCCAGGCATGGTACAGCCACAACTGCTCTGGGTAACCTGTGCCAGGGCCTCACCACTCTCACTGGGAAGAATTTCTTCTGTGTATCTCACCTAAATTTTCCCTGTTTCAGCTTGAACCCATTGCTCCTAGTCCAATCACAGTTCCTGATGAGCATTTGAGAGCTCAGCTGTGTCCCTTGCCTGGCCTGGGTTTTCCCAATGAGCAATCCAAAACAGAGCTTTTGGCTCAGCAATGGACTGTCAGACCCTGTTTCTTCCCAGCTGTTCTCTAGGCAGACAAGTCCTTCTATTCCCTTCATCCCAAAACCAACCATCAAATCCTTGATGCAGGGACTGACTTTTCTAAGCAATGCTACATACTTTGTTCTCCTCCTTGGTGCAGGTCTCAGGCATCCTGACAATATCCCCAGTTTTACTTTATTTTCTACAACAAAATTCCTAGCTCACCAGCACAAAAGGACAAGCATCACCTGGGAAACAGCTGTCACAAGTTGTTTCTACCACCCAGAATTTTGGTTTGTCCTGGAGTGATGGGGCCAAGTTGCACAGAGCAAAGAGAGTGGCTGACAAGGCCAGTCCCTCTCACCTGTGATTTACCAGAGGTGCACTGTGTGTACAGTGCAGTTCTGTGGAGCATCAGGAGAGCTCAGCTACATGCACAAACTCACCTGATACAGCCATCAAACATGCCAGGCCTGAAGGGAATGCCATGACCCACATCTGCAAGGAGAAGGTCTCCTTCCACCTCCCTCTCCACAGCCACATCTGCACAGAACAGAGCACAGCTCAGGCAATCAGCTTCCACCTCTGGGGCCTCTGAGGGTCTCAGGGGAGGCTGTGCTCACCCAGCATGGCAGGGCTGATGTCCATGCCAATCCAGTAGTGACCCTCCTCAGAGATGTAATCCCCACTCAGGCCGGAGCCACAGCTAGAGGGGGAAGGGGGAAAGTGCTGGGATCACGGGGCTGGTCTGAGGCAGCTGCTGCCCACACACAGCCAGCGTTACAGCAGCCTGTCCCTCATCTTCAGCCCACAAAAGGCACTGGTGCTGTGGGACCCGGCTGCCCCCCTGCCCTGTGCAGCCCTCCAGGAATGATCCATGGAACCGGGCAGAGCCCCGCTCACCCCACGTCCAGCAGCAGGCACGCACGGTCCTCGGGCAGCCCCAGCAGCTCCACAGCACGCTCCGACATCTGTGACTGGATCTCCACCACGCGGGAGCTGAGGCACAGGCACAGGAAGGCCGATGGGCGGCCACCCCACGGCGACCCCCCCACACTGCCAGATTGGAACGCACAGCGCCTCACGGCAAGCGCTGACCCCCGTGCCTCACGCCAGAAT
>VYXF01012272.1:0-35091 GCA_013397295.1 Polioptila caerulea | reverse complement strand
GCTCCTGTTCCTCCTGGGTGTTGCCATCCTCTACAGCCTCAAGTGACGGCGGGGCCCTGGGGCTCCCCCCCGGCTGCACGGTGTCACCAGGGGCCATGGCCGGCACCCTGTATCTGCTGTTCAGGATGTGACATTTCACTCTGCCACTGTGACCTTCAGGGACGGTATATGGCCAGCAGGCTTCATAGGCTGTGACCTGGCCCCGCTGCCAACACGACCTTCAGAACACAGTGCCCCTGGCTGGCACGGGATGTGACCTCTGGATACCCTCTGTGCACTCTGGTCCACACATTAGGCTGTGCTGTGTGTGCCACACTGCGTGACCTTGCAGAGGTGGTGCAGGAACTCTGCAGACTCTTGGTGTGCTCCATCAACCAATACCACCTGCAGACACAGTGCCTGACGAGTACACATGGTTTCTGGACTCTGGACTGGGATGTGTTCCCTCCCTTGACACGGCTGTGTGACCTTGGTGTGCCCCAGGGGCCTGTTGTGAGCTGCAGCAGAGATTAAAGGCTGTCACAGGTGGTGTGTGCTGTGTGTGTTCAGGGCTGCGCTCACTCCTGCTCAGGTGTGGCTCTGGTTTCTGCTGATCCCAGATCTGCCACCTCTGTGCAGATGGTACTAAATCTCTGAGGAGCTTTTGACATCCAAACTGCACCAGCCTGCTCAGAATGGCGGGTGTAGAAGTGTTAGATTCAGACTTGAAAAATTAAATTCAAGCCCGTGGTGGCTCTTGCCCTGGTCAGTGTGTGACATTGCCTGGGGGTGCAGGCAGAACACTTTGGTGTCTGAAATCCTCTGTCCTGCCTAGGGCCTGCCAGGAGCTTTACACAAGCTCCTCCCTCTGAGGCTTTGGACCGTGGTGCACCTGTGAGCACCAAGTGCTGTTCTCTGTGTTTGTATCTGAGCATCATTTGCACAAGTCTGCTTGAATATTTAAATACTGAAGTGTTTTAAGAACTAAAGATTGTGTTTCTCAGAAACTTTTCTCTCTCCTTGGGTGAAGGTTCACCTGTGCTGTGCTGCTGCTACCTGGAGGGAGAGAAGCTTCCCAGCAGTGGCCTGAGTGTGCCAAAGACTGTGTGTGTCACTGGGTTTGCTGTCAGTGGGGTGAGAAGGAGCCCAGACCCTGGGTTGTGTTTTGTCCCGGCACAAGAATGTTAAAAGTGAATGCCCTGTGTTTTCCACTGTGGATTTCTGAGATCCTGTTTGGAGCCTGAGGCAGTGGCACAGCAGGTACCACCATGTCTGCTGGGTTGTGCAGGATTGCTCTCTGCCTGCTCTCAAAAGCCTTGTGCCACTTCCAGCTGCATGCTAGAGCTGCTGCATGCTTGGAGTAAACAGCCCAGGGGCAGAGTGAGCTTTCCAGGATCCTTGCTGGCTGCCAGCCTGCCCTTTGCCAGGGACTACAGCACTGAAACTGCATCGTAGGAGACACAGCAGTTCACTGGCTACAGAGGGGAAGACTCTGGAATTGAGGCTCTGGCACTTGCTGATGCATTTTCATGCTCATCTTCATTCTGCAAACCAAACCACTGAAAAGATCAGAGGTAGCTTTTTTGGCAGAGACAGCTTTTTTTGGCAGAATTTGGCAGGAAACATTACTTTCCAGGCTGGAAAAGCTAGCGATGTCCATGGGAATCAGTGGGCACTAGGGAGGTGGTTTGGACAGTTCCTGCTACTGGTTCTTCCTCTTCCTCCTCAGGTCTCCGTGATGTATCTTGAAGATTAAAGACATCCAGCCATAAATTGGTGACAAAATGACACATCTTTCTTTTGGTGGGCCTGGGTGGTAAATATTCCTTGCACTTGCTGGACAACAGGGGTGAGGGACAGGAAGGTGTTTCACATCCTGACTTAAGCCAGTGAAGAAGAGGGCAGGGAGGGCAGTTCTGTTTCCCTTGCTGGACCACCATGGCCTTCCCTGCTGCTGCTGGAGGTCCTGTTCTGTGCTGCCTGGCACCAGGGGCTGGCTGTGCACTGGTGACATCCCCTGTGCTCTGCACTCACCTGCTGCCTGGACAGAGGAGGTTGCCCTAAAACTCTCCAGTGTCACCTTTACCCTAGTCAGGCCTGACTACTCCTCTGCTCTGGGAAGGATTTCAGGAGCTTGGGCAGAAAGTTTGGAGCTGGTCCAAATGCACAGAGTGCCTACCAGCTCCCAGCATACCACTCTTCTGCCTCTTTGTGTCAACAGTGTCATTGTATTTTTCTTGTTCCCGAGTTGTTTCCCTGATGGAGAGGTGCCAGGAGCAACTGGGTCTCATGCTGCTTTTCTTCAGCCAGGGAGCACAGCCTGTGCAGATGCCAGGGGCTGATGGTGACAGGAGTGTGAGGTGGCAGGGGCTGTGAGCTGTAGAGGACTGGAACATCAGCAGAGGATTAAGCTCAGTAATTCCCTGTGGCCTTTACTGTGTTACATCTCAGGAGCCAGGATGCATCCTTGGGGATACTGACACACAGAGGGTTGTTCCTCTGAGAACAGGAGCCCACCTTCCTGCAGCTGGGTCATAACAAGGAACAGCTTATACTCCCAGGTCCTTTTCCTCCTTTGGGAGTGTATCCAGTCCCTACAACACAACTGACATCAAAGGGAAGCACCAAAATCTGAGTAGTTAACAGCCACTTGGTAATTTGGTGCTGTGACAAGCTAGGGAAATCTAAGGCTGCAGGGAAGCTGCATGAAGCCTGATGACTTCAGGGCTGAGGCTTTCCAAGCTCAGTGCAGGCCCCACTCCTACCCCAGCCCCTTTCTGTGAGCTGACATCCCCATAAGTGCAGGTTTGGGGTGCTGAGCTGCTCCCCTCAGCTGGTGGGTGCTGCAGCCCTGGGGGTGTGGGGTCTCAGTGCCTCATCAGGGCCTCCTCCTGGAGTAGCTGGCCTACTCTGGAAAGGAAGGGGTCAAACCTGGTTCCTGGCAGATGTTTGTGCCAGCTGGGCTTGGGACATGAGGGGCAGGAACAGGGAGCTGCAGGCTGGGGGAGCAGAGTCCTGAGCAGCAGTATGGGGTGGCCATCAGCCTCTGTCCCCCAAAAGGGGCTGCTGGTCTGGCAGAGATGGGGGTGAGGGGACAGCCCCTGGTACAGCCCCAGCCCTCACCTGTGTGGGCAGAACTCTGCACCCCAGTCCTGCTGCTGGTGGCTGTGCCCTCCCATGGAAGGGCTGCTACGGTTGGCAGCACCCGAGGGTGGGGGGCAGCTCCCCCTCCCTTCAGCAGCATCCCCTGAGGCCACTCCTTGGTTAATAGAGTTAATTGTTAATAGACCTCCCTCACCAGCCCTGGTGCCTGCTCCAGGGGCCCCAGCTGGGGCACACTGGCACCCCCTTTCTGGCACCCCCTGTGCTTCTAGTTCAGGCTTGTACCTCTTTTGCACCCCACTGCCTAGGGGTTGTGGCCCAGGGGATTTCCTGGGGGAGTGGGGGGCACTCCTCTTCTCCCAGCTGTTCTGGCTCTCCTGGGCTGTGGGCTGCTCTTTATCCAGCCTGGCTGTCACAGAGCCAGGGATGGGGGGCACCCCCAGCTCCCTGCCCAGGTTTGGCTGCACACCAGCTGGCAGAGGGGCTGGACTGGGCCCAGCAGAAATGAATCCAGGTGCACACCCAGTGGAAAACCACTCCTCCTCCTCCCCAGGGTGAGCAGGAGCACCTTTACCCTCCTTGACTTCATCCTGCAGGGCAGGGACAGGCAGGGAGAGCCACTGTGCAGGCAAGAGAGGCACAGGGGGTCAGCCTGTCTGCTGTCAGCTTCTGCCTGTGAGCCAGTGTCCCTGCCTGCCCTGTGCAGAACCCTGCCCCCAGTCCCAGCTGGCCCAGGAAGGGCCTGGAGCTGTGGCAGTGGGCAGGCAGATAGCCCTCAGTCCCCAGGGATACAGGGTGCACCAGGGTGCACAGACACCTCTGCCAGGATCACCACAACTGAGGTCCAGCCACCCCCCTGGGGCCAGCCAGTGTGAGCTCCAAACTGGACAGGAGTGGCTGCAGGCTGGGAGGAACCTCCCCAGGGCAGGGGCTCACCTGGCTTGGCAGCTTCCCAAAGGATCCCAAGGTTCTCCACCCTAAACTGGAGTGGTGGCCAGCCCAGCAGGACCATGGGGTTGCCAGGGCCTGCCCAGTTCTTCCTGAACAGGCCTGGGGTGCTGCAGGGCTCCTATGGACCGACAGACAGACAGACCATGGCAGCACAGCTTGCCTTGGTGCTCAGACTGTCACTTCTAGTGCTGCAGCTCTCAGAGGACACCCTCACCTCCCCCAGGCTGCAGAGGCAGCTGCTCACCCGGAGAGTGCACACTCATGGGGCCACTGGGGTGACTCAGTGCCTGCCTGGGGCCAGGGAAGTTTGTCCTGGAGCTGGTGGCAAAGCCACTCAGCCTGGGGCTGCCCAGCCCTGGGCAGCCATGCAAGGCAGGCACTGCCTGGGGAGATGCACTGGTGGGGCCTGGCTAGTTTCTGGGTGGCTTGGCTCCTCGTGCACTGTCTGATGGCTCAGTGCTGTGCCTGTCCCCTGAGGAGGGCAGGGACAGCCCAGCAGCACTGCCTGTGGCTGGGGCTCTGTGACAGGATGAGCACAGAGCCTGACTGGCAAACAGGCCTTTCACTGAGCCCAGAGGGGGACTTAGGAAAGCAGCAGGGGCTGTGTGAAACTCCAGATATTCCAGTGACTACCACCTCCTCCCTCATATGCCAATAGAGCCACAGTGGCTGGTCCCCTATTTATCCTAGTTTTAAACCTGCTTTAACTGGAAATCTTGGAGTATTAGCTATAAATGAGGGCTGAAGTTTGGCATAAGGCCAGGTAGCCTCAGTAGGGGAGGGTGATCAGACACTGCAAGTTAATGACCTGTATTTTGGGGTGTTTTGTAGCCTGAGCCAGGGCCTTCTGCTGCTTGGGATGATTTCCAAGCATTCTACATACCTGTGGCAAGATGCAGGCTGGGCAGGTAGTTGGGAAAGAGGAAGAGAATTACACAGCCAGAAAGGGTCTGAGAGCACAAGAAGAGTCTGAAACCAACCCAAAAGCTCAAACCAGCACAAAGGACTTGGCACAGCAGAGAACAAACACCCAAGGATGCCCAGGAGGCTGCAGCTGGAGGAACCAGTCTGTCCCCTAGGGCATGGGGAACACAGAGACAGCTACTCACCATCCATTGTGTGGTACTAAGGAAAGGAACAGAATAGCCTGGGATGAAACAGGGTGAGAACTCAGGCCTCCTGTCACTTTTTCCAGTGAGGGCTAGTGGAATGGGGGATGTGGATAAGGAATGACAAACGGCACAATGGGCCCTGAGGGGATGAGAAAGGTGGACACGAGTCCACAGGCTGATGTGACCAGTGGCTGCCAAGCTATGAGCAAGCCCAAGTGGCCACAGGGTATAACCATCCATGGGGTGAGTGCTTTGCTGCTGGCACGAGGCACCTCTGGGCACTAAAGGCCTTCCCCATGTGCAGGGCCACACTGGGCCCTGGCACCTCTTTAGGGAAACACACACACATGGCAGGCTCTGCACCTCTTGCAGGAGCTCTCAGCTTCCCTAGGGAAGTGATGTCCTCAGCCAAGCGTGAACACAAGATCTGGGAGCTCCTCAGGCTGCAGGGCTCTCCTTGGCTGCCAGTCACCTCCAAGCCTGGCAAGTTCTCCCGGGAAACCCTTTCCTCCCTGCCTGTCCCATCCTGCTTCATAGCCAGAGCCAAAGGGCAGAGCATGGAAAGAGCACACATAGAGCATGGAAAGAGGCTTTATTTGGGAACCATGTGACATCCCTACAGGCCACTCACCCCCACTTTCTGTCACCACTCCTCTTGCTGTGGATGCAGAGACCTCCCCCTGGCAGCTCCCCAAATGCAGGACCCCCAACCCAGCATGGCACCTGCCCCAACCAAGTACCTCCATCCCTCTGAGAGCACCCACCCATGTGCCTGCCCCACAGGCGCTGCAGCCCTTTGGAGCTGTGCCTAAACCACCCCCCACCCCTCATGTTCCCTGCCCACGGTGTTACTGCACAGCCCCCGTGGGGCCACAGGAGCAGGGACATCCCCATCCCTGCCCTGCTACCGGTGAGGAGGCTCCTGCTTCTGGTGCTGTGGCTGCTGCTGCCCACGGCCGGGCTGGGGACTGAGCAGGGGAATGTGTCCAACGAGGCGCAGGGGAGAGCCCAGGCTGGGAATTTCGGCGCAGGGAGATGCTGGCTGCTGTTCTAGGGCTGGAAGATGGTGCTTGGGAGGTGCAGCCGGCACAGGAAAGGGCACAACAGCCTCCGAGGGGATGAGGAAGGCAGGCACAAAGCCATAGGAGAGATCAAAGGCTTTAGGGGCTACTCCGCTCTGCAATGGGGCAAGGCGGGCTGGTGCCATGCTAGCTGGGGCACCTGGGCACCCCGCAGGGCCCACAGGGTCCCTGCCCACCTGGTCTTTCTGCACCCGGTCCTTCTGCAGCAGCTCCTGCAGTTTCTCCAGCTGTGTCCGGCAGATGTGGGAACGTGTGCGGCTCTGGCAGAAGGACTCCAGAAAGGACTCGAGGGGCAGGTCCTGGGTCAGGAACTGCTTTATCTGTGCCTGTGGGATGGGCAGTGGGACTAGAAGGAGCACCCCATGGACCCTGGACTCTTCTGCAGGCCCTGGCGTATGGGAGGGAGATAGGAGCACAGGGGTCTCAGCTAACTCACCTCTGACTCTGCTTCGGAGGCATCAAGTTTGGCTTGGAGCTGGCCCAAGGCGCTCTGTGGGCTCCACTTCTCCAGGTAAGCCTCTGTGTGTCAGAAGGGGATGGGGCTGCCAATCTTCCCCTGGATACCCCCACTGCTGGGGTTGCTGTCTTTCCCATCCCCAAGCATCAGCTCCCCCCCTCCTAGCACTGAAACACCCCCAAACACATCCCTGGGGCCACCTGCACACCATGGCTTCCATCTCACCCTGGCACAGGCTGCCCAGAGAAGCTGTGGATGCCTCACTCTTGTAAATGTTCAGGGCCAGGCTGGGCTGTGCTTGGAGCAATCTGGTCTAGGAGAAGGTGTCCCTGCCTACAGCAGAAGGTGGAATGAGATGATCTTTAAGGTGCCTTCTAACCCAAATGATTCTGGGATTCTATGACTGATCCCAGCTAAGGATTTGCTGTGTCACAGGAAGCATCATGCCCCACCACTCCTGATCATGGCTGAACCATTTCCCTGGGGTAGGTTCAAGAATACTGAGCCTATTTGAACCCTCATATTAAGAGGGGTTGCTCTGGATGTTCCAGGCTGTGCCTCAGCCCGTAGGCTGCACCCCACTCACCCAGGCGCTGCTGCTTGTCCCAACACGCCTCTCGGATCTCCTGCAGCTCCTGGTACTTGATGGCCAGGGAAGCCTTCCCATCCTCCAGCCGTGGGCGCAGGGACAGATTCACCTTGGCCTGGGTGCAATTTGAAGCCAGACACGTTTCCCGCTCCAGCTGTAGACTCTGGAACTGTGGGAATGGGATTGGGGCCGTGTGTGTCAGCAATGAGAGAAATGGACAGAACCAGTCAGATCCAGCACCTTGCTGGGAGGGGGTCCGTGTCCATCCGGGAGCGAGCCCTCTTTTTCTGCACTGTCTCCATCCCTCTATTTTTCCTGGAAAGGAGGTGCATCCCAGGGGAATGCAACGGCTGGAGCCGGGCTACGCAGGGTGGCTAAACCTGACCGTGGCAAACCTCAGCGCCGGCTGCCCAGCCCCTCTGCAGGGAAAGGGCTCGGCAGAGGACATGGATGTCAAGGAAGGGACACGCACCCTCCCCTCGCTGCGCACACACCGTTTGCACCCGGGGCCACCCAGGGCAGACGCTGAAATCGGGCCGAGAGCGATTCCACCACAACCTGCGCCCGTTTCCGCAGCGCAGCCGGGCGAGCGCGGGGCTCATGCCGGCTGCGGAAAACGAGAGCAGGCTGCAGGGCGGGCGAAGGGCCGGGGCCTCGCCACGTCTCGGGGATGCGGGGACAGCGGANGTGGCCGCGGGTTTGGTGGCCCGAGGCTTCAGCACCGGGAGCCCCGCGCAGCCGCGGTCGGGCCCCCCGGGCGGAGGTCCCCCCGCCCCGCCGGTGGACCCCGCGCTCCTCTGGAGCCCTCGGCATTACGGGCGTCAAGCAAAAGGCAGCGGGCGACGGAGCCGGGGCCGGCGGGAGATACCCGGCCCCGCAATGCCAGCTCCCGGGCCGCGGGCGGCTCCACCTTGCGCACCGGGACAGCCCCAGAGGAGCGAGTGCCGCACGGCTCGACCCTGCCGGCTGCGGGACAGCGGCCCNCGCCGGTCTTAAAGGAGCCGCAGCGGAGCGCGGAGCGCTCCCGTTCCACACCGCGCCGCCCCTGGCCGGGGACACCGGCACTGCTCTTGCTCCGCGCACCTTGCGCACCCTGGAGCCGCTGCGCGCAACCCGAACCCGCTCTGAGCATCCCGCACCCTCTCTGAGCACCCTGCAGCCTCTCTGAGCACCCTGCACCCTCTGTGCGCACCCTGCACCCGCTGTGAGCACCCTGCACCCGCTGTGCGCACCCTGCACCCGCTGTGAGCACCCTGCACCCGCTGTGCGCACCCTGCACCCGCTGTGAGCACCCTGCACCCGCTGTGCGCACCCTGCACCCGCTGTGAGCACCCTGCACCCGCTGTGCGCACCCTGCACCCGCTGTGAGCACCCTGCACCCGCTGTGCGCACCCTGCACCCGCTGTGAGCACCCTGCACCCGCTGTGCGCACCCTGCACCCGCTGTGAGCACCCTGCACCCGCTGTGCGCACCCTGCACCCGCTGTGAGCACCCTGCACCCGCTGTGCGCACCCTGCACCCGCTGTGAGCACCCTGCACCCGCTGTGCGCACCCTGCACCCGCTGTGAGCACCCTGCACCCGCTGTGCGCACCCTGCACCCGCTGTGAGCACCCTGCACCCGCTGTGCGCACCCTGCACCCGCTGTGAGCACCCTGCACCCGCTGTGCGCACCCTGCACCCGCTGTGAGCACCCTGCACCCGCTGTGCGCACCCTGCACCCTCTGTGAGCATCCTGCATCCTCTGTGAGTACCCTGAACCCGCTGTACGCATCCTGCACCCGCTGTGAGTACCCTGCACTCTCAGTGCACACCCTGTGGCCGCCCCTGTGCAGCCCGCACCCCGCACCGCTCTGCGGGTCCCTCCTGCCGCCACCGCGGTTTCACCCGTCACTGCCCGGCGCCGCCCTGGAACAGCCCGGCGCCCTCTTACCCCTTGGCTCAGGAGAGGTGGGAGCCGTGGGGCACCCTGTCACCGGGGCACCCTGTTATGGCGGGTCTGTGCAGGCTCCTTCGTCCTCTGAGAAAGGCTACCCCACTGGGACCAGCAACTGCTGCCACAGGGTCACAAAATGTTTCCAGGGATTCAGAAATCTAGAAGAAAAATTCCAGGACCCCCCTAACAGCTATGTCTCCTCGCTCTAGCAGCTTCTGAGCCTGGCACAGGAGAGCTGCCAAGGCAAATCCATCCTGGAGCTGCTCCGTGGATCCCCCCTGCACATTCCAAGGCAGGCACAGGCTGTATGTGGAGACCCCACCAGTTCTTCATGCTCTCTTCTGGGGGGCTCAGTGCCTGGTGCAGGAGGCTCTCAGTGGGGCAAGGACAGCCCTGAGAGAAGCTTCCAGCAGCAGCAGCCCTGAGCTCACTTTTCCCTCAGACATCCCCAGGTGCAGGTGCCCCCCACTCTACAGTGCTGAGGGCCATTCCCTGGAGCAGTGTCAGGGCCCTTTCTGTCTCGGACATGCCCCACTGCTCATTTCTCTCAGCATTTTCTAGTTTCTCAAACCTCTCTGGATGGCTCCCAGCACCTATTGAACTCTGCAGCTGGTGGGCCAGGGATGGGTTTTCCCTGAGTCCTAAGTCCTGGAAGTGAAACTCATGGCTGTTACTGTGCTGCTGCAGGACAAAGCCAGACAGAGTTTATGAATACCAAAATGCTTCTCTGACAGTCTGTTCCAGCAGTACTGGAACAATCATGGGACAAAGGAGCTGTTAAGGACCCTGTCCTGCAGCCTCACAGCATTAGCTCTGTCTGGTCTTTTCCTGGCAAAAGTTCATCTAAATCTAATCATCAGAAACTTGGATAGGGTGGTCCCATTCCTGTAGTTAGGTCTGCCCTCATTAGTCTCTCCTAATTCAAGTGGAGAATTCTTCATTTCTAACACCTAGCCTACTTCTCCTTTGCTTCCATTTAAGTTCATTGCATCATGATCATAGCAGGCAGATCTACTTATGGCTTTGAAATCCTGTTTCTGCAGGATCAAAGCATGGCAGAACAGACAGCCAGGCAGCTCAGAACACATCCTGACAGATTCAGCTTCCTATCAGGAGCAGGACCTTGGCACCAGGACATTGCCTCAGCTTCTGACTCGTGACTGTGAGTGTGGTGATGATGCAGGATCAGTTCTCCCATGTGCCAGGTCCCTTCTGAACACCCCTGTGCAGATCACAGGGCCTTTATCACAGTGTAACTGGGTTTATTTTCCTACCTCCATGAGAAACACTCAAGGCTTTCTCTCTCCAGGCTGAGTAACCTGTGGAACATGTCCCTACCCATGGCAGGGGGTTTGGAATGAGATGGGTTTAAAGGTCCATTCCAACCCAAACCAGGCTGTGATTCTATGACAAGCCTCAAGACTCCAGTCCTGGCACCTGACATGGGATTTCTTGGGTCTCGAGGAGAAGATCAGAGGTACAGAACAGAGGTCATTACTGAAGAATGAGCTCAAGCAAGCATGTTTATTGGGTGCTTTATCAAACACTGCAGAGATGCTCAGAGTATATGGAAATTTGGGGCATGCAGCTTTTTTGTTTTCTGTGAGTTCTGGAGACAGCAAGGAAACTCTGATGTAACTCCAGGCTGTGTGTCTTCCTCCTACAGGGAAGGTACATGTGGAATCCACAAATTTCATAAGTGCTTTTTAAATTCTTGATTATGAACATAATAACGAGGAATCATTGGCAAGCACCGGGGAACAGAGCTGAGCAGAGGGGAGTCTGCAATTGGAGTGGGGGATTGTAAAGTGGCATTTCATTAAAGCCCTGCTGCCCTTGTGCTCCTCGCTCTGCTCCAGAGAGGCTCACACTCTTTGGCCATGCAGAGCCTTTGCAGAGTGTCCACAGTGGACAGGAGGAGGAGGAAGCACTAACAATAGGAAGCTGGTTTGATGAGGACCAGAGAGGATTTGCAGTTCCCCTTGCACAGGTTGCCCCATGTCATGCCACCCTTGTAATTCAGCCGCACTGAATAACACGATGAGTACCACCACCCGCCCTCGTAGCTGTAGGCACAGTTCTTACTGTAAGTGTCCTGATCCCGATCCTTTGTGGAGAATTTCATGTTGTCGTGCATGTTGTTGGGATTGTCTGAGGTCATGGCATCCCCAGCTGTCCCATTGTAGGAGCCCAGCCTCAGCCGGTAGCCGTGGGACTCGTCCTCCACACTGAACAGGTTGTAGTCTGCGAAGTTGAAGTTGTCTGCGGAGTCCTGGATGACAAACCTGACCTGGTAGACCTTCTGCTTGGCGATCTGGTGGATGTACTCGGTGCCCAGCCAGTACTCGGTGCGCACATTCCCGAAGCCGTACTTGTAGGTGCTCCAGGACTCGGCCCAGGTGACCGGAGTGTCCCTCTGGTTCCTCTGGATGACGGTCCAGCCCCCATGGGTCACGTTCATCTCACAGTACACCACGAGGTGGTGGAGCCCTTTGGGCTGGATGATGTACACGCCGCTGTGGCTTCCACGGGGAATCTCACTGCAGTCCTTGGGCCAACCTGGGGCTGGAAGCGAGAGCTGGTTATTAAATCCTGCCTAAAAGTGGGGTGTTTCTTTTGTGTCTGCATCCTTTTGCACACGCATTCCTAGGCTGTATTCCTGCCATGCGCCCACAGGAGTAAATCAAAATCTTGACATGATCAATGCAAGAGTTGAGCTTCACATCTTCCTAAGACTGAATTCAAACTGATGGGGACACACTGTGAAAATGTCTGGTGAGACCAAGCCAGGCACCCAAGGACGCTCATCCAGGGCAGGTTCAGTCTCAGTGATTTGCCTGTGTCATGCAGATGATGTATCACCACAGAAAAATGCAAACCTGGGGGACAAAGTCACTTGCTGGTACAGCACAGCAGTTTAGTGCTTTGCACCAGAGAGAAGGTGATCATGACATCCAAATCTCTAACAATTAAATCAGCCCTTGGGATCTCAACAGGGCAAAGTCATTGTTTTCTGGCCTTACCCAAGTAGCTCTTTGGAGACTTTTTGACTTACTGGATTTGATTATGGCCTTTTCATGCTCCATAGTGTGTGCACCTCATACAACAAACAGCTGAATGTACCTACACACTGCTGGGAAGGAATTTGCTTCACTCCCAGTACCTCTGTCACCAGTTGTCCCCACACAGGTAGGACCTATCTTTGGCCTTATGGGCTAATGTTAATCCAGTCAGTTCAGTAATTCTGTCAGATCCAGTCTTCTCACTGACTGTAGTGACATGACTAATCACCACTTCCCAGTAATGAAGCATCACTTTCCAGTTTGCACCTTTATCTGGAAAATTCCCCATGCAAAAGCATACTCATCAAGTACTGAGCCCAGGACACAGCTGGCAGCAGAGTCCCCTGAGGCCAGGAACTGTGGCACCTCTGCCAGCCCATCTCAAAATCAGCATGTTCCTGGGAGGAGCCAGTGCACGTGTAAGACATGGCTAAGTGGTCTGAGAGCTCCTGGTGAGCCCAGTGGTGGTGAAACCTCGCAGGCAGGAGCAGACACTCACCATGGCTCACGGGCGGGTGGTGGGCGATGTCTCTGGCCTGTCGGACATGTCCATCACCATCACCTAAATTAACACAGGAGACAGGAGTGAGTGTGGAGAGCAGACATGTCAAACACCTGCTAGGAGAGCTCAGTCTAAACTGGATGATATTCCAGTTTTTCTGTTACTGTTCTCAATTCCAGAGTTTACCAATTTCAGACACCAGTAAGTTGGTAATTTGGGGGAATTTACATGGTGTTAGAGTGAGGCTGGTGCTGTTTTGGTGGAAGGGATTTGGGCATAATGTGTAGGGGAAAGCCCCTGATGGTGGTGGCAACACTGGGAAGATGGTTGTTAGAGGGCAGCAGCAGCAGTTAGGGAGTTGGGAAGAAAAGGAATTAAAGAACGGGGAACAAGTGTGAGAGCAGACACAGGAAAACTGGCTCAGGTGTCAGGAGATGTCTGCTTAAAAGGGAATTTGAAGGGTGTTGCTGGAAGAGAGGATGGTTTAGAATGAGTTAATCAATTCTTTTGAAAAGACGTCTCTGTATGCACTGATGCCTGTAAAACAGAGGGATGAGTTACAGGCTTATGGAATCATAGAAGCCATTCTTGTTCCCTCTCTAAAACAGAAAATTAACCCAGCAGCTGCTGCTCTGACATTCCCAAATACCTGCTCCCTGCTTTCAGTCTCAGCTGGCACTGTCTTACCTCCTCCCTTGTGAAGTGTTTAACTTAAGCCTCTTGCACTCTGTACGAGCCCATTCCTGACACAGTCTTCCTGCCAGACTTTTGACCATCTGAATTTTGATACTGACTCTCTTTTTGACTCCCTTTTCCTTTCTTTATAACCTGAGCCTATGTGGAGTGGGAAACACTCATGTGACATGGAGGACTTTCCTACCATGGTGTTTACTTTTACTACAGCCATATGAAGCTGTTCACTCATGCTTGTAGTGTAAGGCAGTCTGCCTCTGCTCCTTTCTGCCTTCATACCCCATCCCTTTTGGCACTCCTCTCCAAGAGGTCAAGACTTTGGAATGCTGGCCTGTCTTTTCTGGCATGCCTCCCTGCTCACCCAGCATGCATTCATGCTGCTGTTGTTTTCAGAGCATGCCACCAGTGAGAGATCACAAAATCATAGAATATTCCAGATTGGAAGGAAACCACAAGGATCATCAAATCTAACTCCTGACCCTGCGCAAGAGAACCCCAAAATCACACCATGTTCCTGAGGGCATTGTGGAGCCCAGAGCACTCATTCCTTCTCTACTCAGACTTGCAGTTCCTGAATTCTTGTCTCAGGCTCCTGTCTCAGTCACAGTGCTCCCTATGCTGGCAGTTTCCTGACAGGTGATGTGAAACCAACACCAAACCCTTGCACCTTGAGCTCTTCTGCTGAGTACACTTCCTCCTCCCTTGGAAGGGAACCAACTCTTTCTGTTGTACCACATCCCACCCACAGCCCCTGTTTTTTCCCCTGAGCATTTCTTCAAGGCTTCCTCATTGCCCCAACATATTCTGGTACCTGTAGGTTACTCTGTGCCATCACCTGGTGGTTGCCCTGTGCCAGTGACACTTCTTAAATTCTTTGTATGAACTTAATTTATTTCCTCTTTGAATTGAGGTCTCCCTTGTGATTTCCAGAGATGGGAACTGTTCTACATGTCCTCAAAACACACTGTGAGCTTCTTTAACCCTTCTTCTCCAAGGAGGAGCCTGCAAGACTCTGGGCTTGGTCTTGCTTCCAATGAGGCCAAACTGCCCTTTCTGCTGGGATCCTGTGAGCTCTGAGCTTTGGGCTATTCTTCTGTCCCTTATAGACAGAAGAACTTCATGCCATGCAGGCAATGAGACAGGCAGCAAGCAGAGGGGGACCCTAAGGTTGCTCTTGTTCCAGTAAGACACTCTCAGGTCAGTATTTAGTCCTTCCTTGGTATGACAGAGGTATGGGCAGGCTGCTGAGGATGTAGGCTGTGTAGGATCTGACTGATCAGGACCTGGTTTGCCTCTCCCTGTTGCAGGGCCATACTTACCGAGCTGGGAGGGCTCTGGGGGAGCATTCATAATGTCATCCATTGTGCCATTGAGGAGGTACAAGTTTCTTATATCAACATCAGGAAAAGATGATGCCAGGGCCAGCAGGCAGGTCAAAAGCAGGAGACAAAGGCACTGGGTAGCTGAAATGGGAAGAGATTGGAAGACAGAGATCATAACTCTTCTATTGGAAAGCCACTAATCCCATTCAGAGTAAAACAGGAAAATAAAACTCTGTGTAGACCTCCCTCAGAGCCATGAGCCCCATGCAGACAAGTTCATTGAGGTGAGCTGTCATATACACATTAGCAGGAGTCATTAGTGGTGGTGCCTGCTGTAGTGGTATTTGAGAACAAAGAAGTGCCAAAACCTTGTCAAAACCAAATTGTCCATAATCAGAAATCCCCATAAAACCAAAGATTTGGGACCAGACATAACAAGCAGGATTAACAAGGAGGGAGGAATCCCCTTTCTTCCCAGTTCCCATCACGTTCCCATGACACATCCCTGTGGTTTGAGCTGGGACTTGCCCTGGGGCTGTGGGCAGTAAGATCCGGGGTGTCTGTGTGGGAACAAGCCCCAGGCAGGGCCGTGTGTGTGTGCAAGCAGCATGACAAAGAAAGGCAGCACAGACCTTCAGGAGTTAAAGTGGGTCTGCAGTAAATTATGCCCTTTCTGTGGTTATGTTGGTTATGTGGCTACTTCAAGATTTCTGTATGTGGACAGCTGGTCTGGTCTGCTCTGGCTCAGAGCACTAAGAAAAACCAGAACACTTTTTGCAGTATTCAACCTAAGTAAAATAACAGAAAGTTTGTCATGATTCCTAAAGAGTGACATTCCTAAAGAGGGACATTGTGGAGATGCCTGCCCAGGGGGAATTCTCTTCCTGATAATACAAATACAGCTCACCTGGCAGATTACTGATGTGAACCTCTCACTGTGCAAAACCAAGCAGAGCCAACACCTATTGCATTTCCCAGGGGTACCTGAGTTAGGCACCATTCTCTGGGATGCCTGAGAAGGAAACTCATGGATGCCAGCTTGGAACCACTGTGTGGAATTGCAGCCAGCCTAGAAACAAACACCCATTTCTGGGAATGCTCAGAGATGTCCCAATCATTCGTGCTGGTTACAGTTTTACAGCAAGTCTTTCAAACACACTTCAGTCCAACTGATTCACTTCTCAGTTCCTACACAGCATTTGGTGTGTTGATATACTTGTGTTTAGGGACATGTTTAAAGACATTTTTCCTTGAGGCCTCCAGTGAAGAAATGCTCCCCTCACTGCCAGCCCTTCCCCTGGGACTGGTCATGAAAAGTCTGCATAGGAAGGAGATGTAGGAGGAGGATCAGCCTCTTGTGGGTGTTCTGCTGGGGACAGGAATGGGCTTTTGAGCATCTGACCTATCCAATATCACACATTGAGCAGGAAAATCTAAAAAAAAAGTCCATTTTCTATTCTAGAATATTTAAAACTTTCCTCAGAGAACTGAAAATTACAAAGAATGGTAAATATGAAACTGTAAAATGGTCTGTGTGGCACTCCAGGGCTACGCTGACACAACTTGGGAATAGCAGAGCATGCAGGCTGCTGCCCCAGCCCCCAGCCCAGGGCACAGCAGGCACACACAAGGCAATGGACTCAGCACCAGGATATCCAGGGTGTGGGGAGGACAGACCCCACAGCAGACAAAGTGCTGGGGTACCCTGTGACCTGAAGTCACACACAGAGGTCCCATCCCAAATCCCATCCCATCCCAAATCCCATCCCATCCCATCCCCCCTTCCATCCAANATTACAAAGAATGGTAAATATGAAACTGTAAAATGGTCTGTGTGGCACTCCAGGGCTACGCTGGCACAACCTGGGAATAGCAGAGCATGCAGGCTGCTGCCCCAGCCCCCAGCCCAGGGCACAGCAGGCACACACAAGGCAATGGACTCAGCACCAGGATATCCAGGGTGTGGGGAGGACAGACCCCACAGCAGACAAAGTGCTGGGGTACCCTGTGACCTGAAGTCACACACAGAGGTCCCATCCCAAATCCCATCCCATCCCATCCCATCCCATCCCATCCCTTCCCTTCCATCCAACCCTACACTCACCCATGCCGTCTCTGTGGTGCCCTGGGGAGCACAAAGCTGGTTTTGGCCTGGCTGGAGGGGTGTCCAGCCTGAAAGTTATAGGGTTGGGCAGGTGAGGGGGTGGAGGCATGAGACCCAGATCTCGGCACTTGTCCTCTGGTTGGCAGCAGGACCAGTGGTTTAGGGCTTATTTGCTCTTCACCATCAAGTGATCAGTCCTCAGACCATGAAGTCCGTGTGTCACACAGGTGAAGAGCTTTCTTCAGAGGCAAAGCAAATAATTTGGGGCCAATAAGCAAATGCCTTAAAATAACCACAATTCACTGTGCAGTGTTTCCCCAGAGAATGACGTTCTTGGGGCATCTCCACAGAGCTCAGCTGGTAAGTAAATACCCAGATGACTTTCACCTCCTGGATGGAAATCAAACATCAGGCGCAAGTCGCTCTCTTCAGAGTGGGCATTGCACTCAACAGCCCCTGGGAACCCCACAGACCCTTCAGGGAAGAGGTACTCCAGTGTTCCTGGGAAACTGTACCCTGAACTTCAGAAAGTTCCACTCCAGTGCCTCCTGACACCCCTGCCCTGCCACTGCCACGCTGCCCCTTGTGCAACACACTCTGTGGTCACCCCAGCACCATGGTGGCCCTTGCAGCAATCACAAGGCAGTTTTGGGCATCATGAAGTGCCACTGATGTAAAATGGACTCACTTCAAGCCCCTCTCTGCTCTAGGAGTACTCACACCATGGATATCTACAGAAAATGCCAGACCTCCCTTTTCCCAGGGATGGATGCCTGCAGTGTTCTGAGTTATGAGGGCTCCTGCAGCCCAGCAGCCACCCTGGGCTGGACAGGACAGCTTTTTGTCACAGACTGTGTGTCCTTGCACTGTGGTCACCTGGTCATGGACACTCCTGTGCCTGAGCTGCTGTGCCTGTGCAAGGGCTCAGCAGGGCTTCTCCAGCAGCTTCCAGCCAGCTTTTACAGGAGGCTGTGGCCCATGTGAAGATTAGGATGAGCAAAGCAGGCAGGGGAAAGGTCACAGAGAGGATTTCTCCAAACACCCAGCTCTATCCTGGGCCACCGCTCCTGTTCAGTGTATTTCACAGAAACAGAAACCTGGAAAGGTTTGTGTTGGAAGTTTTCTCCAAAAATCATCTTGTTCCATCCCCCTGCCATGGGCAGGGACAGCTTCCACCAGACCATGTTGCTCCAAGCCCTGTGCAACCTGGCCTTGATCAATGTTCGATGCTGGAAGAGCTGCAGTTCTGTTTGTTGCTGCATTCCAGGCTGCATCTGGAAAAATGCAGCCAGGAGGGTGAGGGAAGGGATTATTCACTTCCACAGGTGAGACAGCAGCTGGAAGGCTGGAGGGCTGTGTGGGTGTCCCCTGTGCAGAGCAGCAGCTTCAGCTCCAGACGGATCCAGCTCAGAGCACCAGGGCAGTTGAGGCAGGAGCACACGGCACAGGTGGAGATGCTGAGGAAGATGGATTTGTCCAGCCTGGAGAAGAGAAGGCTGAGATGGGATCTTGTGGCTGCCTAGAGCTTCCTCGTGGAAGGGTGAGGAGCAGGTGGGGTCAGGCTCCTCAGAGCACTGTGTCTTGCTTTGGACCCCCTCACTGCGAGAAACAGACTGGAGCAAGTCTGGAGGCCACTGGAGGCCACCAGGCTGGTTGGAGTCCTGGAGCTCAGGATATGTCAGGGGAGTTGGAGACAACTGGGCTTGTCCACCTGCAGAACAGCAGGCACAGAAGGGGTCCCATTGCTGGCAGCAACAAACTTATGGGAGGACACAGAGAACATGGAGCCAGATTTTTCAAGGATGAGGTCCGTGATGGTGGGATGAGAAGCAATGGATCTAAGTTGGAACATGGAAATTTAAGTTAGAAATAGAGCTTTGCTTTAACATGAGCTTGGGCAAATACTGAGACAGGTGCCCAGAGAGAGGCTGTGGGATTTCTCTTAGAGATGTTCAAGAGTTGACAGGACAAGGACTTGCTTGAGCATGGTTTGGACCAGATGGCCTCCAGAAGTCACTCCCAACCTAAATTGTTCCATCACCCTGTGATTCTGTGACCCTCCTTGGAGGTGCACAGGGAATCATGAGAGCCAACAGACACAAGAGGAAGGAAAGGAAATTAGATTTTAAAAAATCAGCCTGAATGAGTTCAAAGATGGGAAAAAAAAAAAACAAACAAACCGAAGACAGTTATGGGGCCTCCATTCCCTGACATTCACAGCTGACCCAGATGTGACCCTAAACAGCCCATTCAAAGTTTCACTGTTTTGGTGCTGAGGCCAAACCAGAGGCACCCAGAGGTTCTCCTGATCTTGGATAACCTGTGTCTCCAATTCTCTTCAGACTCCCCTCTGCAGCCCTCACATGGCCCCACACAGCCAGCCCAGCTGTGGGGATTTGCCCTTTCAGGGTTAACAGCTGTCGTGGCCCTCGTGGCTGGTGGCCTGTCCCACCCAGGACGTTCCCCTGGGCCCGTGAGATCACTTTAAACTCAGCCCTAGCTCTCCAGTCCTCATCTGAGCCACACTGGGAGCACAATGGGCGACTCCTGTCCCTCTCTGTCCACTTTTTCTGGATGGATCTCAGACTTGCTCTGTGGATGGTTTATTTCCTGGATGGGCTGCTCACACCCCTGCTGCAGCTTATTTCCAGCCCTGCCATCTGCCCTGTGTCCCTTCTCCATGGATCCTGGATCCAGCTGAGTCTTTCCCTCACTTGGAGCCCACACAAAGCCTGGACCTGGCAGCACAGACATCTCCTCCTCAGCTCACCCTTGGCTCCCAGCCTCTCACCAAGCCAGCAGAGGTGACATTGAAGGGTTCAGATGGAACCTGATCATAGAATCATGGAATTGTTAAGGCTGGAAAAGACCTCCACAATCAGTAAGTCCAACTGTCAAACCAGCATCACTGCCCTCCTCAAGTGTCACATCCACGTGTTTTTTGAATGTTTCCAGGGATGGTGACCCTATCACTTCCCTGGGCAGCTTGTTCCAGTGCTTGACAACCTTTTCCATGAAGAAATTTTTCCTAATATCAAATCTAAAACTCCCCTGGTGCAACTTGAGGCTATTTTCTCTCATCCTGTCAATCCAGGAATCCCTTACCAGAGATCCATTATCTTGGAGAGGTCTGGATTCCACTATCCATTAAGGCCTGAAAGTGGCAGTGCTTGATTTCCAGAGTATGGAAAGTTTGGTGGGAACCTCAGCTTGACTCTGGATTGCTGTGAACAGCAGATGTGAAGCTGTACCATGAAAAAAGCCTGATCAGAAACCAACATAGAAGAAGAAGGTAGAAAAGCCACATCTTTATCTTCTTAAATTTGACTTGAAAATGTTATGGAGCTTCCTGGACCCTCTGGCAGGAAGAGCAGCCCTCCCAAAGCGTTTGTCTGGAGAACATTTTGATCCAGAAGACAGAGAAACTCCTGGTCAACATTTCTGGGGCTGAAGGTGGATCTGTAGGGACTCACCAGGCCAAAGACAGGGATTGGGAAGGAGAGTGGCAAAGGGACCCATAGACAGCTGTTTGTTATCTGGAGCCCTTGCTCAGGGCATGCAGACTGGGGTGCCAGGGGACACTGGCTGCAGCCCAGTGACAGACCCTAAAACCTGCCAGGGAGCAGGCACCTCTCTTGAGTACTTGTCCTCAACTTTCCAAGGCTGTGCTTGGCACTGGTCACATAGACCTCTCCTCCTTTGCTAGTTTCTGTGTATCCTTAAAAAGCTGGGTCTCTCCACTTCACTTTGATCCTGGCCCTCCAGATTTTGCTCCAAGTGTGCAATTCACATGTAGTGTTTATGTAGGGACAGTCAATAACTGAAACTCCTCGGCATGGAGGGGGTTATTCTGCACCTCTCTGACTGAAAGGACGTGTGTCCCTCCCCTCAGTTGTGTTGTCATGGGATCTGGAAACTGCTCGAGTCACAATCTGCAAGTGCCTCCTTGTGCCTCTAGAAATGATGAGTGTGAACACACATGGGTGTGTGCAGTGCCTATAAAGCCAGCGTGGGCAGCTCGGCATGGGAGGCTGCACCACTGGGTTCCTGCTCTGCACAGCTGTGCTGTCGTGATGGGTGAGTTTCCTGCTCAGGTACACCTCACTCTCAAATTGAGACCTCACGGGGTGAGTATGCAAAGGCACAGAGAATGATGAGCAAGACAGCAGCTGTGAGTTTCCCTGGGAGCAGGAGGGGTGCCAGAGCAAAGCACCAAACAGCACACATGCTTGGTGCCAGCCTGAGCCTGCCTAGGCTACCTGTGCCATGTGTTCCAACATCCTGTCAAGGGAGGTTAATGTGGAGACTAAGCTTCCTCTTGGTCCTTTCCCTACTTGACCAATGCATGTGGCATGTGTGGGTGCTCAGGGATCCTGCCCCAGGTGTGGTGGCATCTCCCCAGCAGCTGAGTGAGTGCAGGGTGTAGGGGTGTGCTGTTGGTCAGCACACAGGGTTTGGGCTTGTATCCCTGTGTGGGCCAGGAAATTTCCTCCTGTCTGCTTGGGAGATGGTGATGGGCACTCTCCTCCCCAGGGCTCCAGGCTGGGACACCCTGGCTCCACCGGGACCTTGTCCTCGTGCCCGCCGTGGTGGCAATGCTTCTCCTGTGTGCCAGCGCTGGCCCCGCCGCGCCCACCGCCAGCCCCCGGAGTGGTGAGTAGTGGGAAGGTGGGGGGCACAGGCTGGGCACCGAGGGGCAGAGCAGGACACTCAGGTGTGCTCTGTGCGAGGGAAGGCCAGCAAACACCCAAAGGGATGCACAGCACCCGATCTCCTCACACACATAACCCTGGGGCTGCGGCTTTTACAGCCTGACTCCTGCCAACCCACCCCCTTGGTGGGTCCCTGCTGAAACCAACAGGTTTTTGCCAAAACACCACAGCTTGGAAGGGTTGCTGTGCCGTATTTCTGAGGCTCAGTTCTAGGAGAGATCCTCCCGGCTATTTGGCTTTTTGTTTCTCTCTTGTTGGATCAGGAACATCCCCTTTCTCCCTTTAAGGGAGGACTACAGTACCTGCAAGAGCCCAGAGTTTCATGAGTTGAATTGGAATTGCCCACGGTAAATTATCTCCCTTCAGATACGAAACAAGAAAAACAAATTAGATGGCAAATTAGTTTGGCTAGTAAGTCATGAAAGATCAGATAAATTATAACAAGCTGGAGGAAGAGGCCCTTATAAAGACCAAGGCAGAACTAAGCCTTCCTACCCAATGCCATGAGCCCCATAAATTTTCATGACGTATCCTCATCCAGTGGAGCATTTTGGATACTTCTGGTCCCTGCAAGAGCTGCAGCTCAATATACCAAGGATATGTGGGCCAGAGACCTACTTGGAGGACATCATTTGCAATCATGGAGATTTTTTCACCTTCCTTTCCTTAGCAAGATGCATTAGAAGGCTCCAAGTGAAACAGCAAATAGTGAGAAATAGGTTCCAGAGCTCTAACAGAGGCCACTGGCTCAGACGCCTTCAGGTTTCCCTGAGGATGAGCCAGTGGAAGAGCCACAGACAGAACTACTCCTTTTTGTCCCGAGTCCTCACTGATCTTCAGAAGCTCTGTGTTGTGCCGTTAGACTCACGGACCTTCTCTCTCCCCCCGCCCCGTGTCTGCTGCTGCAGCTGCAGGGTTCCCCCCCGACTGCAGCCACCTGCGCAAGAGCAGCCCCAGCGGCGTGTACGTGATCCAGCCCGCCCGGTCCCCCCCGCGCGTGGTCTGGTGCGACATGGACACCGAAGGCAAGGGCTGGACTGTGGTCCAGAGAAACTCTCACGACACTGAGCTCACGTGGAAGCAGTCCTGGACCACCTACAAGTACGGCTTCGGGAATGTGCACAGCGATTACTGGCTGGGCACCGAGTACCTGCACCTGCTGACGCAGCAGGGCACCTACAAGGTGCGCTTTGTGGTGCGGGACAAAGCCAACGTCACCCACTACGCCGAGTATGACATCTTCAGAGTGGAGAACGAGGCCAGCGGGTACCCGCTGAGGCTGGGCCGGCACTCCGGTGATGGGGACGACTACCTGACCCTCTACCACCCCAAGAAGGGGGGCATTCATGACAACATGAAGTTCAGCACAGTCGACAAGGACCAGGACCAGTACAGCGGGAACTGCGCCAAGAGCTATGGGGGGTGGTGGTACAACAGGTGCCAGAACGTCCTGCTCAATGCCAAAAACTACATTGTCTGGCCAGGATTCTGTGATAATGGTGACTGCGCATCCTCCCTCATCCTGGTCAAACCCACAGATGTGTGTTGAGCATGCCCAGCCCCCCGGGAGTGAGGGGGTGCCACCATCCCCAGCTCAGTGCCCCATTCCCATGCCAGTCCCAGTGCACATCCTGCTCTGCCCACAGCTCCTGTTCCCTCACCAGCCGAAACTCAGCAGCTCTGGGGCTCAGGAGCCATTGCCCGGAGCGCTGGGCACACGGGCAGCTTTGTCCAGTGCCATGATGCTGGCTGGCACTGGGGCACAGGCACTGGTTTGGGGTGGGTGCACATGGTGCCAGTTCCCTTCCCCTGCAGTCGGTGGACCCTGCTTTGGCCAGGCCCTGCTCCCTCCCTGGGCCCCGCACACCCCACACCTCTGCTACCCATGGTGGGAGGAATCAGCTGCAATAAACCCTGGAGCCAGACTGTGCTGCCTCATGTCTACCTGCACACAGGTGTGGGGGGATCACTCGGTCCAGTCTTCAGGGCGGCAGACTTGGGGGAAAGTGTGTTAGGCAATATTCCTTTCAATGGCTTGCTCCAGCCACTGCACACTGGACTGTGGGTGTAAGGCTACAATTCGCCAACAGGGCCAGTACAGCCCTGATCATGCATAACCCTCACTCCTAGTTTACCCCTGTTCCTGGCTGGGTGGTTGCTCTGTGCTGGGAAAGAGAAGAAATCACCACAGCCTGGAGTGTGGAGAGGGCAGTGGACTCCCTGAGGGTGTGAGTGATATGGGTAAGTCAGATCCATAATTCCCTGCTGCAGACAGGGAATGTGTCTGTGAAGTTCCCTTGTGATGCAGGGAAGTTTGAACTTGGGGCTTGAAAGAACCCACAGCTCAAGGGAGGCTTGTGGCTTGGAATGCTGAGCAACATGGGACTCTGGAGCCAAGGTCAGTGACCAAGGGCCCAGGGCAGCCTGCAGAGCTATGGCAGTGCTCTGTTCCTGAGGAGCTATCGAGTTCTCAAGGAGCATTCTTTGGCAGCCTTGGAGGCACCTGTAGGTGGGCAGCACTGCTTCATGGGAACAGGGAGATATGAGGGTGCTGCTGGTTGGGAAAGGCTTCCCAGGCGGAGCTGCCTTGGGAGTAGCACTTCTGGACTAAGAGACAATGTCTGCTGGTTTAAAAAGGCATTGGTGCTCCAGCCTGGGTGCACAGAAGGGGAGAGGCTGGACAAAGGCTTGGGGCTCCTGCTAAACAGCATTCCACCCAGCAGCCAGCCCCCAGTGGTGCTGAGCTGCATTGCTGGGTCTCTGTTGGAAAGAGAATAGTTGCAGTCGATGATCCTTGGGGGTCCCTCCCAGCTCAGAATATTCTGTGAATCTTTGAGTGCAGCCAGTGAGACATCTCCTGCTCTGTTCAGCACTGCTACACCAACATCCTCCCTCTGCTCAGCATCAGGAGATCACATCACAGGTACCGTGTCCACTGCTGAGCTGTCCAGTGCACAAAGCTATCACCACACTGGAGCACTTTCATACAGATCCCAGCTGACCCAGAATCTGGAAATTCTGGGATCCCTGCCATGTCAGGCTGTCTCAGCTCTCACACCAGCCCAGACAGACCAACCAGATGGTGCTGTGTGGCCTGGCAGTACTGCTGCTCCTTTCCACTCTCCCAGTTCCCTCCCAGAGCCCACGAGGTTAACAAGCAGGATGATACTGGCCTGACTTCCCAGGTCGTGGCTGGCAGGGTTGAACTCACCTGATGCTTCCCTTGCACCCTCTGCTTGCTGTTGGCTGTGTGATGCTACATTCCCTTTTTGGAAGATCCCCACCTTGGAGTGCAATCCTCTTCTTTAAGTGAAAGTTTTGTCTCTAATTCCTCACTTAAGTTGTATGAAGAAATTTTCCCTTGAAAACTTTTTCTTACTGCACCAGAAGCCTCAGGTGTGCTTTTGTCAGGAAACAGGCAGCAATAGTACAGTGTTCCCAAATAAATGAAGGACACTGTGCAGGTCTGAGTGTGATTTTATTCTGTAGGATGAACACAAACTGCAGCAAGGATTTGTTGTGGACATGCCCTGCCCTGGGCTCAGTATAGCTTAGGTTAGGTTAGGTTAGTTGGTGATGATGGATATTTTTCTGCTGAAAACATCTGTACCCACAAAACAAAAATAGCATAAGACTGTGCTGATCAGGAGGGTTTTAGGTTTCTGAGCACAGAGTTCTCTGCAGAAGGAACATGCTTGGATACTGCAGTGTTTATAAAGATGCGTTCTAATAATATTCCCCCCTCCAAAACCCACCACAGGTGAATGGCCAGAGACAGAGCCAGGAGCTTTGCTGCTTTTCAGGACAGGAGGAAAACAAAGCAGTTCTTGATATAGAGGAATAACCCTATTCACCCCCAAGGCCTAATCCTCAAACGGGCCCCAGCAGGGCACTGGCCTGGCCATGCACCACACATGGACAGAAGGGGGAAGGAGTTCTAGTGGTGTGGAATTGGTTTGATGAGGATGGCCGAGGCTCTGCAGTTCCCCTGGCACAGTTTGCCCCATGTCAGACCCCCTCTGACGTTCAGCTGCACAGAGTAACAGGCTGAGTACCACCACCCACCCCCATAGCGTGAGGCACAGTTCCCTCTGTAAGTGTCCTGATCCCGATCCTTTGTGGAGAACTTCATATTGTTGTGCACTTTCCTGGGATTGTCTGAATCCATGGCATCCTCTGCTGTCCCCGAGTGTGCTCCCAGCCTCAGCTGGTAGCCCTGGGACTCATCATCCAGGCTGAACAGGTTGTAGTCTGCAAACCTCATGTTGTTTGCAGCATCCCAGATGACAAACCTGACCTGGTAGATCTTCTGCCTGGTGATCTGGTGGATGTACTCGGTGCCCAGCCAGAACTCAGTGTGCACGTTCCCAAAGCCGTGCTTGTAGGTGCTCCAGGACTCCGCCCAGGTGATATCCGTGTCCTGCCGGTTCCTCTGGATGACGGTCCAGCCCAGGTCTGCCCCACTCATCTCGCAGGACACCATGATGGGGTGCAGTCCCATGGGCTGGATGATGTAGACACCACTGGGGCTGCCAACTGGAACCTCGCTACAGTCCCTGGGCCAAGCTGGGCAGGACAGAGGGAACAGAACAAAAGCCTGGGCATCAGGACAAGACCTTGGGCAGGAGGGAGATTCATCTGGCCAGAGCACAGAGAGGTCTGGAGGTGAGGGTGGGTTGGCCTCAACCCTCTGTTCCTTTTCTGTTTGGAAGACCAACAGGAGTCAGCCCCTTTGAGAGGCCCAGACTGACTGAGCTCTGCTGATATCCATCCTGAATATGGAATATGGGCACCAGTGGGCTCCTTTGGGTCTCCTGAAAAAGGGGTTGTGCCACTACAGCAGGGTCATGCTGGGAGGAAGGTGAAGAGGACCTAGCCCCTACCTGTGACTAGGGGAATAGGGGAAAATGTTCTCTTCAACCATAAAGCCATCCTTCCCAGTCTGCAGAGTGCACACACAGGCACATGCACACACACAGAGCACTGCAGCCTGTGCTAGGCACACCCCCACCATCCTCCATCCTTGAGCAGTGCCAGGGCTAGGGACAGTGCACAGTCCTGCCCCACCCAGAGCTGGCTGAACACGTGCACACAACACTGATGACCACAGGATGCTACCTACTGGTTCTCTTCAGAGCACTCGATGAAGTGTTGGAGGGAGATTTCTTGAAGGTGTGTAGGTTTTGTGTGTGCACAGAACGGCCTGGCGCAGCCAAGATGAGCAGGGAAGCAAGGAGCAGAAGACGCTGAGCTGGTAGAAAGGGACAAGAAGAAAAGAAGAAATGTGACCACCCCTCCCATGGCACCAGCACCGCGGTTAACAGGAGCCTGTGAGGTGCAGGAGGGCACGGAGCGTGCTGGACAGCATCAGGCTACTCCCTGCAAGCTGCAAAGCTTGCCAAAGGGGTAGACAACCTGCCCTTTCCCCCCTGAGCTGTGGACAAGTCAAACAAGGGGTAGTTTTGGGCAGAGCAAAGTACCCAACAAGTGCCCGATCAAAGTTTCACTCCTGGTCCCTGGAGCAGGGGCCTGCCTGGGGTTAACCAGAAGACAGGGGATGAGCAGCTGGCCCTCAAAGAGGTGGCAAGTGCTCCCCATCAGTGTGCAAGAACCAGTGCATGGAGCCTCTCCCTCCTGCTGAGCTGCCCTACCTTTGCTCTCCCCGTTGCTGGCAAGGAGCGCCCACCTCCCAGCCCTGTACTCACCCATTGCTCCCTGTGGAAATGCCCTCCGGAGTGCAGAGCTCTGGAGTGGCTGGTGGCACAGAGGGATTTGTAGTGCCCTCTGCACGGGGCGGGCTGAGAGGGTCCAACCCCCCTTTTCTGCTGGAAGAGATCAGGTTGGTTTCCTTTGTGCCTGCAGAAAACACCAGCTGAGGTGGAGGTGCCTGTGGTTCTGGATTGCAAAGAAAATAATGTCCATGCCAGCAAGAATCCCTGGAATGGTCTCTTCTGTGAGTGCTTAGTGAGTTGATGGAATTTCCCCTGGGAACAGCATATTTGCAAAATTTGAAGAGTATTGCTCAGTAAACACTTGAATGCCACAGTCAGCGGGTGGAGAGCAAACACAGGTCTGTCTCTGCCTCCCACCACTGCAGCTGGTGCTGCCAGGTCAAGGGGAAGCACTCGAGCTTGTTTAACCTGCTCCAGTCCAGCCCAGCCTGGCTTTGGGTGGGGCAGCAGAGCAGCCCCAAGATCCTCGGGGAAGTGAATTGTTGTGGGGCAGAGTTTGGAGCAGCTGGTGTGTTCTGGGGTGCACGACACAGGCAGAGGGTCGTGTTGGAGGGGTCTGTATCTGGGGGAAGCAGGAGAAGTCTTGACTCCCCAGTGGGACACAGTCTTAACCTGACAGGAAGCAGCTGAAGGGCTTGAAAGGTTTCTGTAAGGCAGATGAGACAGTTGTGGCCTTTGGGCACTGGGTTTGGGAGAGTGGCTATGCAGGATGAGAGGAAAGCAAGTGTCTGCCCAGGAATGGAGTGAAAACAGGTGGATGGAGGGCAGCAACAGGGATGTGAGCTTGTACAGAGGTGATCTAAGCATGCATGGAGGAAAAACAGAGGGGACTGAGCACGCACAGAGGGGCAGAGAGGGATATCATGGTGAAACCCACAGGAGCTGAGCACCCACAGAAGGGACAGTGGGATCTGAGCATCGATGGAAGTCAACAGAGGGAATCTGAGGGCACCTGTTCTGAAAAAGAGGCATGTGAGCTGGCCCAGGGGAGAAAAGTCAGCACTAAAGAGATGCTGAAATGACCAAAGGAGATCTGAGGACGGGAACAGATAAGATCTGGGTGCACACAGAGGGAAATGGAGGGCACAAGAGTGTACAAAGGGAAAAATGATGATTATCTGTTTGTGCAAGAGCAACAGAGGGGCAGAGGGGTTCTAGCAGAGCACAACAAGGAGAATGAAGAGGATATGAAAGCAGCTGGATAGGAAAGGGGTGCATCTGAGAGTGGTTGGAAGTGAAGAGAATGAGTAAGAGGGGATCCAGAGAAGCACTCAGAAGGAACAGAGGGAATTTGGAAGCATGCAAAGGTAGAATAGTTTGGTTGTAAGGCACTCAGAAAGGATGGCAGGGACAGTAGTGCACAAAAGTAGAAGATCTAATACAATATCTGGCATGATAAATCTGGCTGTCTTTAGTGGGAACCCGTGGGATCACAGATTCCCTGTAATGCCATTTACCAATACGGTCTGGCCCATAGGATAAGAACTTACACAATCCAGGTTCACCAAGAGTGGGGTTTTGGGAAGAACAGGAAAGATTCAGGACTGCTGGTGATAAATGCACTAACTACACAGTATTAATATGTATTATGACAGAAGGGCTAGTAACAGGGATCTATTAGCTATAAATATATATTAACCCAGTTATATATACATAACTATTCCCAGGTCTGGTCCAATGCAGTTGGAGGTGGGAAGCTCAACCAGAGGCATCCCTTCAGGGGTGAAGGAGAGACACAGTCCATCTGCTGATCTCAAGCAAGCAGAAATGTTTTCCCTCCTCTTTTTGCCCTGAGATCCCACTTTGATACCATGATTTTTGGCCAGTTTTGCCCCAGACATTGTCTCGTTGTTGGCCCTTGCTGGAGTCAGGGGCAGCCAAGGGACCCATCCCTTGTATTTCTCAACCAATCCCATTGATCCTTGACCAATGGGTTTGTCCATTTGACCATCTTAGGGCAGCTCTAAAACAAGCCTGTCAAGTTACCACCCTTCTCCTCCACCCTTCACCATCACTGACAGCTCTGCAGCCCCAGCTGCAGCTGGAGTGTCCACCCAGGGAAAGGAAATGCTGCCCAGTACCCAGTTTTAATGTCTGCAAGACCAAGAACCCAATATTTCTATGACAAGCATAATGTAGGTTTTCAGAACTCTGTATTTTTGTTTTAAGACTATTCCCATTCAAACACCCAGCACAAGAAAAGCAATTGCAGAAATTTGGGTCCATTGGGGTGGATCCATGTGCTAAAGTCCCCTACAGTGAATCCAGGGAACTGGAATCCTCTTGGGTACCCTGATGTCCACACCTGTGGTGTGTCTGACGGACACAGAGGCATTTCCAGATGGCCCTGGGAGACAGAAGGAGGAATGGAGAAAGGGGGAGCAGGGAGGACACCCTATTCCTGTTGGGGTGTATGGGGGGAGGACAGGGACACATGGGGCATTTGGGGGGCTCAAGGGGCAACTGAGGGGTCCTCAGAGCAGCTGATGGGCCTAAGGGTGAAGCTATGGTATCCTGGGGACAACTGGGGTAACTGACTGCAACTGGTGCCCCCAAAGGGACAGCGAGGGGAAAACAGGGGGAAGTTGCAGGGATTCAGGGGCAATTAGGGAATCTGGGGGAAGTAAGGCAGCCTGGAGTCCTACTGGGTGCAGGGGGAGATCCTGGAATGGGCCAGAAGACAAAGGAAGTCCCAGGAGACACGGAGGGTCCTGTGAGTTTAGGAGTCCTGGCAGTCTTTGGCCCACCCTCGGACATCTGGGTCCCCTTGTACTTTCAGGGAATCCCAAGGGACTGAGAATCCAGAGGATAGGGAGTCCCATGCTGGTCTGTGAAGTGCTCCAGAAGCATGGGGATTTTTAGAGCACAGTTCACCAGGTCAGGAGTACTCACATCAGCAGCAGAATGAATGCTATGGTGCCAGCAGCCAGAGCCAGCCCCAAGGTTGGTGTGTGGGGCTGGGAGGTCTCGTCATCCACCCAGTGCAGCACAGTGCTGAACATAGCCTGGAGCTCTTTCTCTTCCTCCACGCTTCCCTCTGATACTGTGGGGACCCAGGCCCCTCAGGTCATGGGGCCTTGCACCCAGGGACCAGCAATCCCTGCAGCTCTTGCTGCAGCCACAGACCTCGCTGTCCCAGTGACCCGGGCACCTGGGGGCCCCTGCTCCCCCCACATGGCCCAGAGGAGTCAGGCACCTGGGAGCACATGCTCTAATCCACCTGTCCACCATGAAGCCAGGCGTCCTGGCACCCTGCTCAGCCCCTTTCTGTGGAGCCAGGTGTCCCAGGTCCCACCCTGCTGCTCACTGCTCCCTGCCCCCAGGGCACTCAGGTACTCACCATTGAGGTAGAAGAACTTGCGGATAATGGGGTTGGTGTGTTCCCCCAGGCGACAGGCAACAGTTCCTGGAGCAGGTTCCTCAATGGTCAGACTGAAGGGCTTCTCTGGATTCCCCTTCAGCTCCTTGAACATTGTCATGTCCTGTGTGCGCAGCTGGGCCGTGGGGGGACACATCAGCACCGCCCAGACCCAGGGGCACACAGAACTGCACACCTGTGTCCTGCAGAGTCACCTGCGTCCTGCACATGCTGGACGTGTCCCCTTGTACTCCCTGCTGGTGCAGGTGCACACACCTCCCATCCCACACACACGTACACCCAGGGGTGCACAGCCAGGGCGTACACAAAAGTCACTGCCTGCACATGCAGGGAGAACTTCTTCCCTGTGAGTGTGATGAGGCCGTGTGTAGCAGAGCATCTCATTCCCCACGAGAGCTCTGGTGTTTGTTTGTCTGACAACTCAAACAGGACAACCTGTCTTGTAATGGATTATTTCTGCACCACTGGGTTAGCACCAGTCTGGCATCTCCCAGCTGCCAACAAACACTTTACTGTCAAAGTGAGATGGTTTCTGACTGACAGCAAGTCACTTTACAACTATAAAAGCCACAGCAAACTTCTGCAAAGTAGAAAGCTTCTATATATTTTCCTGGAAATGTGTGGAGTTTCTCCCATGAATAGGGACACCTATTTCCCAGTTAATCCCCCAGGGGTTGAGTGAAGGGATCTGTGTACATTATTGTCATTTTGGTGACAAGTTACATTTGTCTCCTATTCAATACCATTTGTTTTGCTAACTTTAATATAGATACCTTGATACATACTGTTCTATGTTATGCTGTAATCTACTAGTAGTTCTTTTTGTTTTATACTGTGTAATAATTCTGATTAAGATATTTCATCTATTTTGCCTGATCATTTGTTTATTAAATAATTCTTTTATACAAATATATCTGATTTGCCATCGTTAGGACTTGTGGGCCAAAATAATTCCTAAGATTTAAACTGTTGCCAAATTCTGAGGCTAAGGAAGGATTTACCTTCATCTGAACCCATCTCTCTGCAAGGGTTTAAATGCACAAAGGAATCCTTTCTGACACTCAGACTCAGCGACAGGACTTTTTAATAATCTTCATCTGAAGCTTCCACTCTCCCCACAACACCCTGGCACAGATTGCACAGGTAAAATGTGACTGCCTCACCCCTGGAAGTGTCCAAGGCCAGCCTGGTCTAGTGGAAAGTGTCCCTGCACACCTTCCAGGGGATGGGAATGACATAAGGTCTTTTTCAACCCAAACCATCCTGTGATTTTATGATTCTACACGTGCACACACGGATCTGTGAACACACATCTGCCTGCTACTCATGTGCACCCTTCACGTGAGCAAGCATCCTGTGTGTGCTTACACAGCTGCTGTCTCCAGCACACACAGCTGCTGTGGCAGCAGCCACTGTGCCTGCGACAGTGCCCCTCAGAATGTCTCCTCACACCCTTGCAAGTCCAACTCACATTTGGGGCAAACATCCAGGTGACAGGCAGGTTGGTGGGGGTGTGGAAAGGCACAGTGCAGCTCAGCACAATGGTTTCATCTGTGTAGGTCCACAGGTCCTGCACTGGGAGGATTGACAGGCTCATGAGCTCACATCTGCACATGCACTGACAGAGATGATGGTGCTCCTGTGCTGGCTGCAGAGATGGGCAATGTGCACTCGGGCAGGTGTGCTCAGCGTGGGACCACGGGTGAGAAACACAGGCAGTCCCTAGAGATTTTTGTGGGGAAATCCTGTCTTTTGGATCAACTTTGCTCACTATAATCTCATTATAATACTGCCCCAAAAGCTACCTGACCCCAATGTATGACCACTCCTGCTGAGCACACATTCTGCATTTTTCTAACCTAGACTTCTAAAAGCAAAGTTAGACCATTTGACCTCAATCAGTACCAGAAGTGTGCCTGAAGTCACTCAAGTGCCACCAAACATAAAAAATAGCACAAAAATAACCTAAGAACAAAGGGAAGTTGAGGAAGATTTCCTTACCCTCAACACAACAGTGTCTCATGGCCCCGTACCTGGGCAGTCCAGGGCAAAATGGCAGTCCATGAAGCGGCAGGTAGCACACTGGAAGACACGGGCAGCTGGCTGGAATCCTGGGAAAGAGAGGCTTGGTGGTCCCAGGGAAGTGGGAGGTATGCTAGGAGACAGGGGAGAGCAAGACAGATGGACTCACCACAGGGTGGGATGCAGACTGGAGCTGGTGGGGAGGAAGCAGCGTTAGACCAGGCGTCACTGGGGACCCACATCCTTGTAAAAAGCTGTCAGGATTCAGCCCTTGTCCAGCCCAGATGGGGTCCCAGGGAGTTTCGCTAGGATAGGAGTTCCCAGGGTGGCCTCATACCTTTCTCCAGCAGCTTCACCTTCGCCCAGATTCTGTTGACAGCTTCCTGTAGAGACTCGTTCAGGGTCTCTAGTATGTCCCAAATATCCAAGTAAGACAATGTGCCCTGTACCTGGTCCCCATAAACCTTTCCCAGACTCCAGAGATCCCTTATACAACTCACTTTGACTCCACATATCCCTCCTGAAGTCTGACATATTCCCAAATATCCCCTCAAACTCCCCAGGAAGCTCTATACATTGAAACCCACATACCCTCAGGATTCCCCAAATATCCTTTACAGCTCCCAGACCTTCATATATCCTATATTTCACCTCCACCTCATCCCCCTTCAAGGCCTCCACATCCCACCCTCCCTTGCCCCATGTCTCACGTCCCCCACTGTGCTCACTCTTTCCAATTTGCTCCTCTATTGTATACAGAGCATCCATGACGATTTCCCGGAGTTGCTCACGCTGTCCTGACCCTGGAACCAGTACAGGGACACAGGGATCAGTACAGGGTTAGGGTTGGGGTTTCAGGGATGGGAAGGTCCAGTAAGGTCTGGGGGTTTCTGGGGATTCCTGCAGTCCTGAACAAGATTTAAGGGATACTGGGAAAGGTCAGGTGTCCCTGTGGATTCCTAAGGTCCTAGGTAGGGCCAAGGGGTCCCCACTGTGTCCTTGGTCACAGTTGGGTGATTCAGGGTTCCAGTTAGGTTTGGGATTCCCAAAGGTCACTGGGGGCCAAATCAGGACTGAGAAGACCTTGACATGGTTGTGAGTCCCAAGGATGCTTGTCTGGGGTGAGTCCCTAGGGTCCCCAACTTCCTGGGATCCTGTTCAGTGACAGTGTGAGAGCCTTGGTTGAAATGGGAAACCCCAGAGGGCTCTGGGGTGCTGTTCAGGGTGGGGATCCCCTTTGGGATGGATGTTCCTGGTGGACAGGAGGGACCAGTCAGGACAGAGGCCCTTGGGCAGGATCCGTGTTGGGTTTGGGGTCCCTAGGGACACACAACATACCTACAGTGATGGAAGCTAGTGGTTTAGCAGCCTCAGCAAGGGCCTCATGGCATCTTTTATGTTCAGGATGATTGATAGAGAACCCAGTAAGGTCAGTGCAAAGCCGTACCCGCTGAAGGGGGGCTCCAAAGCAGAACAGGCAGGAGTGCACCTCAGGGAGCCAGGACATCAGGACCCACAGCCACAAGCCAAGGTTTCTAGGGGGCCAGGGGACTAACATCAGCATCAGGGCCATAAACCACCACCTCATGACCCCAAACCTAGCACCCAAGTGTCTGAGTTCCCTGGACAAAGGCAGGGTTCCAAGGTGGAACCTGGGTGCTTGGGTCACCAGGGAAACAGATAAGGTGGGAGGCCACACTCTAGCCAGCCACTCTGACCTCACACCAGCCAAAGGTGAGGGCAGAGCCAGCGATGCATAAGCCTCACGTTTGAGCAGGAAGAACGGAGCCAGCCCAAGGTTACAGCAGCACTGCAGCCAAACATGGCTGGGACTGGATACAGTGTTTGTATGCATGTCCTGAGCAGATTCTTCTGCCTCTCTTCTACATTGCATTCTTGAATAGAGGAATACACACCTGGCGCCACACAAGGTATTAGATTGTTCAGCTCTCCAAAACAGAGAGGGAGAGAAAGAGAGAAACGACAAAATATTATCATTAAGGACAAAGCAAAAAACTCAGAAAGCAGCTGTTAGTTTCACAGGGACAAGAGTTCCTGATGCAGGAAGCAACACATGAAAGTGTTTGCAGGTGAAAAACAAGCATGAGACTGAAGATTTGTGTGAAACCCCAGTACCACTAGAAGGCAGAAGATGCTGTAAAAACTGACCTGGCATGTGCCAAAACCTTTAATAAAAGCAAGTTGCTATTTCCATCCAGCTTGCAAATGTTCCTGCTCATCCCTCTCCTGTTAATGAGCTCTGAGCTAGCGAACCTCCACTGTCAGCCAGAGTCACTCTGCAGGGTCTGGCAAAGCCCAGGGTGACACAAACACCAGGATGGGCCAACAGCCCGGGC
>VYXF01012271.1:124708-211981 GCA_013397295.1 Polioptila caerulea | reverse complement strand
GTGGGGTAGTGGGGTTGGGGGGGGGGTTGGGGATTTTTGTTTGTTTGTTTTTTGATTGGGCCTATTCTGATGATGGATTATGTCAGTTAAACATTTTAGGAAACAGAAGCCACTTCTCTATAGAAACTTAGCAGCAGAACTCCCAGCTAAACCACAGACAGTCTGTGTTTGAATGGGTGCTGATGCCAGCCTTGGGTGAATGACTTTTAAAAGCAGCATCACGTAAATGTGTCTGAATAAAATAGGAGCAGATTAGAAGTAGTTCCTGAGACTTGAGTAAATGACCTTTCTTGCTGTTGTTGTTTCCAAATTTTTGGCAGACTCTCCCGTGACCACTATATTTCATTTCCATGCACCTCTGTACTTCCCAATTCCGGTCAGGAGCAGAAGCAGAAGTAATAAAATACCACAAGAAAAGCTATTCTTGTGATATTTCCGGTGCTACTGGATGCAGCACCAACAGGAAATCTCATGAGAAAGACTGTCCCTTCACAGTTTCCAGGCCCCACTTTGGAAACCCAAGTGGTTTGGTGGAAATAAACAGAAATAAGCATCCTCCAGCTTGGGTGATTAAAAGTTCTCCGAGCATTTCTGGCTCAGTCCCTTCCACTCCAAGGTGCACAAGCCTCTTGCTGATGGCAGGCACAGAGGAGACTCTGGATGGCTCACAAGAGTCTGAACCTTCCTTTCTATCCAGTTATGTGAAATGACGTGACCTGCAGGCCTGCAGACTTCTCTCTTCTGAAGTGAGTTCTCGAGAGCTCACCATGCCTCAGGATCACAGCCTTGACCTCTGCATGTGTCTGGTGAGGATGATTTGCAGAAAGGAGGATGTCCCCCTCCTACTCCAGCCTGCTCCAGGAGGATTCCCAGTCTCCCAAGAGACTAAGAAGGTAGAGAGGGAAAAGAGCAGAGGGAAAAAGGGAGATTCTTTTCTTTCCTTTCCTGCTGTTCCTCCCACCCCTCACTGCTTTGAGTCTTGCACACCTAATGCAGGAATGGGAAGGAGCTGTGCCTACTTTGCCCTAGATGTAAAGTTTCAGGTGGTAATTCAAGCAGTTTGTCCATGTGCTTGGAATGTTTACCACCATTTCCAACTCCAAGAGTGGCCATCTAGTCCTCAGCCCACAGGAGGGAATCTTTCCTCCAGCAGGGCAGCAAAGGAGGCCCACGGTGGTCATAGACCTTAGGAATTCCCTGCAATCCTGCAATGTTTTGCAGCTCAACTGGCTGATGGACACACACAGGCTGACAGGGATGATGATTCAGACATAAGCCCTTCCTGAACTCTCTCTCTCTCTCTCTCTCTGTGTCACACAAATGCCTTCCCTCTCTGTAACTGATACCCATCTGCAATACCAGATTGCATTTACAGGGTCAATTTGGCAGTCAAAAACTCCTCGTCACAGTCGTCTCCTTCAGCACCCAGCCTTTAGCTCAACTGAGTGTGGGCTTCTTTGTTTTCCTCGCATGCAGCCAGGATGCAGGTCTCCAGTGATGCTTGATACTCAGAGCTTTTGGGGATGGAATGCAACCACTTAAAACTGTTTGGTTTGTCACTTTTGGATTTACTACACAAGGCTCTCTTAATGCAAACGGGCCTGTTTATAATATTCATCAGACAGTGGAAGAAATTCCTCTGAAGTCTGCATAATGCAGTGAGCAGACTCTGATTATTAACATACTGATTGTGTACTCTTATTTCAGATGCTAGCTCAACACTGAGGAGAGAGAGCAGGGGAATAAAAAATGCAAGACGCATGACATGCTTGGGATTTGGTCAGCAAAACTGGAAAAAATATTTACTTGGTTAGGTCGTGTTTTTAATGTAATTCTTTCCTTTTATGTAATATTTGGAGAAGCCACTGAATTTTCAGTCCTTACCCAGATGAAGCCACACCTCTGTGCACTGGAGCAATCACTGAAGGAGAGGGAGTGGGAGAAACACGTCCCCATCCCTTAATCCTCTCATTGATGTGCTCATTAGTGCTGGCACGGGCATCGTCTGATGCATCTTGGCCCTCCCCCAGCACTTCCTTAAGGTCGCCATTTCCATGGGGACTTCCAGCCGGGGGCCGGGATGCTCCAGTGATCTTCCTGGCCCCTGTTTGTGCTTGCTGGATGCACCAGCCCCTTTTACCATGTGTGTCTAAGCAGACCTTCGCTGCCAGCCCTCCACCAATGCTGCAGAGGAAGGAATCCCACATCACTTCACTGCACATGAAAATACCCTCTGGAATAGAAAAGTCTCAGCAGTCAAGGTGCTTAATGTTGTCTGACCAGCAATAACTGTGGGCATCAGCTCCTGCATCCTGTCTTACCCATTATTTGCAATACTTTCATTTGTAAGGAAAGCCTTTTTGATGCCTTATAGTCCTAGAAAATACAGCAGGGTTTTTTTTTCTTACTCAGTGTTTTCATCCCTTGGGTGTTATATCTTCTCTTCATTTACTGTTTGTTATTTTGGTGGAGGAACTTTCACTTTTGGTTGGTTTCAGAGCCCACCCTGCATATCCCCTGGATGGGCTGAAGTACAGTAGATAGGACATTAACTCGTATTAGTGTGGAAATTTAGAATCCAAATAGAACTTGTCTTGTTGCCCAGCAATGAGTCATTGTCCTTTTTCTCCTTTTAGCCAACAGCAGATTCAGAAGCTGTGAGACAGTTTCCTGCAGATAAGAGATAAATTGAAGGGAAACCTGGCAAAAAGATGATGGTCAAGCTGCAAGATATCATTTCCTCCAAAGCCCCTACATGCTAATTAACAATTCCAAGCATATTTTCAACAGCATTTAGGGATTTCCTCATCAAAATAAACTTCCTCCCATGTTATCCTCATTTTTGACATCCGGTGTTATAGTCTGACATAAGAGTCAGGGTTAAAAAATAATATTGGGCTCTGTGTGTATTTATACACAAGTGCACACACACACTCACATGATTGAAGCCGTGCCAGTATTACTGGGGAATTTTAATGCTTGATCTAAAGTCCTCTGTAGTCAGCAAGAGATTTTCTGTTCACTTCAATAGTAGCAGGATCGAGCCTCTGTCTGTCTGCATCCAGATTTTTTCATTTCTGCCTTATGACTTGTTTATAACAAACTACAGATGGGCTTGAGTCATAAAGTTCAGAGTATTTGTTTTGGAGGCTTTTCTTTGGGACCATCCCTTTAATGTACTGCTTATTCCAGACCTGCCTTTTAAAGAGGAAAATATTGTCAGAATGAAAGTGTATGTGCAATAAACAAACTTCTTATTTCCTTCCCCTTCAGTTTTTTTTCCCCCTTTTGAAGCTGATTTTTTAACCAGATAATTAGTTTTAGGGCTGCAATTGAATGCAAACTTGTCATACCTGATTTGCAGTCCTTTCTGTTTCAAGTGCTATCAATTATTTTCTAACTAGATGCTCCTGTGGGATCAGCTGTCACTAAGAGCAAATTTGAACACAATGGGTTGCTTCCTATTTCCAAAAGAATCTGAAGATCGTCAAAGCTTGACAGGCAGCCTCAGTTTTAAGATGAAACTGTTAAGTTAGGTTTCCCTGGTAGGAGCTTTTAAACACAAGCAGATAAAGGAAGTATTGTTTCCAAAGAGGGGATGCCATTTATAGTGCAAATTCACCCTTATTAAGAACAAACTGCAGTTGCTTTAAACACGCAGTCAAATACATTTGCACTGCAGAGGTAATAAAATATGAGTCTTTTAAAGTAATTCTGTGGACTCTGCCCTTACAATTTTGGCTTTTTTTTTTTTTTTTTTAATGATGGGCTGAGTAAACCATTAAAATGTCAGTAGATGGTATAATGTAGCTGTTGTGTAGATCAAATACATGAGATGTTGATTTTGCAACTGGATTCAGCAACAATCAGCTAGAAGTTAAATTTGTGTCACTTTGTTTTAGAAGATGCTTCTTATATTGTATGCTCTGGTAATTATTTGTGTGTGTCTCACATGGAGTTCAATTGCACATTATTTTAGGCATGTCACAAGTGAGAAGTGCCACTTTTGGATCTAAGGCAGGAGTAACTTTATTTTGTAAAAATTACTGGGGTGTTGTTGTGCCATCTTCATGCAAAGAAATGGGAGAGTGTCACTGAATGTGCACTTAAGAAATGAAAAAAAAAAAAATATTCTGGGAGATGACACAGGATTAATGGTCCCAAGGTCTGAAATATTGCAGTTGTCTACAGAGGAGACTCACTGTGTCTACTGGGAAGACTCATTGTTTAATTCAGGAGGGAAAAAATTCCTTTCAGCCCTTTTCTGTTTGCAAAGCCAGTCCTGGCCATTTGGGGTGTCAACAGAGACCCCATCTAACGCCAGGTTGTGGTTGGTCTGTTGTGTGTCCTCACTATGAAGAGGGTAAAGAACACAAGGCAAAGCCCTGAGTTATTCAGGTGGCTGATCAAATGCCCAGTGACTTCAGTGATTAGCCACATGCTGTTACATCAGCTTTTGTTACCAGGGGCTTGCTGAATGAAAGACTCGCCACACTATGCAGGAGGTCCTGAGTTCCCAGTGTAAAAAACTGGCCGAAGGAAAATTATTCCTCCCTCAAAAAAATCTGAATCCATCATAAAAGGAAAAATTAAAGAACATGACCACTTGTTTTTTGCCATTTTTAGTCAGTGGGATATTTTGAATTTTCTCATCTTGAAAATTTTCAGTGAAAACAGACATTGAGGGAGATAAGATTTCATTCAGAACCACTGCAGCTGGGGGAAACACCAAGGAATGGTAAACATTCTCAGGCAGGGAAGTACTGTACAGCCTGAGCATAGCTGCCTCTGTGCTGATGGACTGTACCCAGAACAAATCAAAAGGAGGAATTTTGGCCACAAGGGCAATTCATGCAATCTACCAAAGGGGGAAAGCAATATTATTTCCACTTGCAAAATCATAGGGCTTCATTGCCACACTTTCACAATCACCAAATTAGAATCAGGTGTTAATTAGCATTTGTGTTTGGCAAGCTCACTTTATTGAGAACATTTGCCTTGGTCAGACTTTTGATTATTTTGGCTCTAAAACCTGGTTTACATTGATTTAATCATTAGAATACCCTCTTCTAAGGCTTTCAAATGATGCAATTAAGTGCAAATACCATATCTCCTGTGCAGCACCAGGGCTCTGAACAGTTATGACAAAGCCAAGAGACAGTAATAAGTGCAAGTTTTTACCTTTTAATGGGGTCTAATCCTATAGGAGAGCATGTGTCAAATATTAATATATATATTTCTTGTCCATTACTCATACATTGTAATTCTCACACATCTTTGTATCATGCTAAATGAAAATGTTTTCTACATTAAAAATACAGTGTTTATTGTATGGGAACATGACAGTCCTTACTCAATTTATAATTCCAACCATTTGCAGAAAAATCTCAGTCTTACAGTTTCATCCAGGGAGCAAAGAGAGGCTGTGGCACAAATGTGATACAAACATGTCAGCATCTACCAGAATTCCTGACCTATTCTCAAAACTTCTATTCAGAAATAAATTATTTAGGTTATTTCCTTTTAGAAACTACTCATCTACTCAGCCATGTGTCCTCTTTTGCTTTGCAGCGGTATTTCAGAGAACTGGTTTGCATATTTTTGTCAGGTGCATTATTATGCCTGTTTGGAACAATTTGCTAACAATTTAAATCTACCTATCTTTTAATTAGCTTTTTTTTTTTTTTTCCATTTCTAATTGTCAATATTAAGGTACAAAAGCAAATGAACAATGAGGCCTTATCTGCAACTAAAAAAGCTTCCGCTTGCTCGGTGTGGTAGTAATAATTTGGTGTAGTTAAGTTTTTGTGTGAGTTGAATCAAGCAGCAAATAATGTAGGAAAATCAATGCTTTTACTACTAGAATTTTGCTGGGTCGTATATTATTCATTGTTACACTTCACTGATGGTTTTGAGTCAGGAGGGACTTTTTTAACTTTTCCTCACTCTGAGTAGTACCTTACTCACCAGAGCTTCCAACAAACCCACTGACAGTAGCATCCCACCAGAGCTGAGGTGTCAGGACCCCACTCTGTCCTTGTTTGTAATTTCATTCCCGTCTGAACATAGAAAAACACCCAGACGAAAGGAAGCAACCTCTCTAAGGCAGGCTAAATCTCTTTCTTCCCTCTCCTCGTGGAATAGCTGTACAATGGTGATTTTTATCAGATGAGTCGTCTGCCAGGTCTCATGAATCAATCGGTGCTTGCTCATGTTGTGGATCCATTAGAGGTTTGTACTTCTCTCCATGACAATGAACTTGGAGAGAGTCATGAGGAGGCAGCTGCTCAGATCAAGTGGCAGTGTCTGTCCTCTCCTCAGGCTGTAGCCAAAATCAACAGTGTGTCTTTACAGTTGATCTAGGGAATGCTGTTACAAATATGGGATGTTTGCACTAATGACTTAGTCAAATACATCTGGAGCCCTTTTCCCTGAAGAAATAAAACTGATGTATTAACACAACACAGTCTCCTTATTATGTAAATCATGAGGCAGAAGGCTGAGGATATTATTTAAAGCAAACCGAGGAAAGTTGAAGATTTGCTCAAGTAAGTTCCCATTTTTACCCCATATGAGATCTTGCAGATGGCAGGAAGGAATAGAAAAAGCAGCAGCCTCCTGACTTCCAAACGTGGAAAATCTCTTGTCTCACAATAAGATTTTACACCACTGGAGATCTGGGGTTTTCCAAAACAGAAATATTTGGACACTTTGTAAGAAAATCAGCCCAGACTTTTTCTACACATCCTGAACATAGAAAATAAAGGAATAATGCAGGTTGTCACTTGTGATGGGATTTTTGGAGGCATGAATTTGTCCTAAAGACATACTCTGGTTTTGAGCCCAGGAAATGTCTCTAGCTTGCAAATAGAAATTTCCACCTTTTTACACTAACTGAAACTTGGATGCAGTGAAAAAGTGGGAAAGAACTAACTAGAACATTTTCTGCAATTTTTGGTTAATCATGCAGTATTCATCTTTACTTCACATAAAAGATGTCAAGGTAAAGCCTTTATTCTCATGAAGTTTATGGTCAAATCTTTCGCTTATTTTATTCAAGTAATTTGGGATCATGGTGTGTTTTAGATCATTTTTCTTCAATGATTTGTTTTTTCTGTGACATTCAGAATGTATCATCTAAAGATGAATGTAAAGCTTTATGGACTGCTGCTTGTCGATGAGGAAAAATGAATCTTGGGGCCATTTCCTTTCACCCTTAGCAAAGCTAGGCCAGTACCCTGCCACAAAAAATAGCTTTACTTTTCTGGCACAACAGGGTTTTCCTAAATAGAGAAAGCAGATCTCTGCAAGAGACAACATTTTTGAGGGCATGACTCAGACACAAAGTTCTCTGGGGAGTGCACACCATGCCAGGGCTCCCCACCCTCTGCTCAGCTGTCAAGGTCCAGCCTCTTACATTTCATTTTCTGCAAGAGGAAGAGATGTAGGAGGTCGTAGTGCATCACTGCTTGGTGCACTGCTGCAAGAGCTCAAGTACTTCAGGCCTGAGTGCGTGTAAAGATTTACATAAATGAGAACTAAAGAGGAGTTGCCTCAAGACTTTGAGATCTGTTACAGACAACTCATTACAGTGTTCTACACTCACTGCCCTGCTGAATGTGCAGGGGATGCTCTGTGGCTCATTGTTTGTGGCTTAGGTATTGGCCAAGACATCAGCTTTCTCTCATTTCAAACCAATGTGACTTTTCTCATGGAAGAATAAAATTTTGCACCTTTAAAATCTGCTTCCCCCTCCTGTTTCTGATTTATTTTCACTCTTTTTAATTTTCTTTCTCCTAATTAGCACCCTAAATCCCCTCTTTGGGGACCTGGAACTTCCACTGCATGAAGGAAAACTGTTTACATGAAAGAAAGTTATGGGGAGAGATCAAGAACCATGACTATAAGTAATAAAATATAAGTAGAGAAGGAAGAACTTTCATTCTCCACTTAGAAAGCCTAGGGTTTCATTTACCTTCTTGAAACCAGCAAATAATCACATATTCTCACTTTCACCTCCCTGGCCTAGGGATCTGCTTAGGGCTCGAGCTGCTTACCCATATAAATGAATATAAATACCCATACAGAGTATAAAGGCTATAAGATGTTTGTGTGTCGTGCACCTTCTAATCCTACAACCTTCATTAATTCCAAGACACATGAGCATTTTCTTCCTGCCTGTGTGAAGATTCACTTGTACAAACCTTACTGCTGTTAGAGTATTTCAATCTTTTCACTTCCTGTGAGCCAGACCTACTAGGACAGTGTTTCCCCTGAAGTGGATCTTCAGTCTTAAATGTTTGTGTGGTTTGCAGTTGTTCTGCTGGAGACAGAAAAGTCCATCCCATGGGTGCAAAATCATTTCTCTGCACTGATGAGATCTGGGTTCGAGCAAGAACTTATTATTTCTGAAATATGGAATGCATTTGCTCTTGGAACACGTCCTTTTTATGCCCCCTGGTTCATGAGCTGGTTGCAAAGCTCCAAATTTGCTATAAAATTCCTTTTAAGGTGCAGCGCTGCTAGAAATTTGTGGAATAATAGAGATCCTTTCATCCTTTGTATTTAAACATGCAATTTGCTTTAACGGGATCTGACCAGCCATTAAAACCCACTCTGTGTTTTATGTGTCTAACAAAAAACACACTTGCCCAAGTAAAATAGACTGCATGCAAGGCTTCAATATAACTATTTATATTTAAGGTATAACAAGGTCCTGCAGAACTCCTTTTGTCCTGAGGGGTTTAACAGCCCTGTCCCAACAGCACCAGTGGAAGGTGAAGGAAGCCCTGTAGAAGGAAAGCTGCAGCACAGCACCACACAGATGGGGTGTCAGGTAGGGTTTTTGGGAAGTGTTTTGGGTTGACAGTTCCAAAGAGGGGGTTCAACTCCCACAACAGGGATGCTCCATCGCCCTTATGTGGAATCTATAATGTTGGATGTCTCTGCTTTGGCACTGGGAAGGAAGAAGTTTTCAGGATTCAAGGCTTGGCTGAAAGACTCACAATAAATTTGAAGGATGACTGTTTCCTTTTAAAACTGACTGATTTTCCATAGAGTTGCCTTTTTTTTTTTCAATGAAGAAAATGCAATTTCTCGTAGAGTCTTGTTTGTTTTGCTTAGACATGCAAAGTTCGGCTCAGTTGAAGGCATCAAGCAGGCATCAAGCCACAAGGGAGAGTATCCTTTCCACAGGTAGCACTTTGCTCAAAATCCCATCCAATCTGCTTTTCTCAAGATAATTTTTTTTTGTCCCTTCTGGCTCTGTGTTCTGCCTTTTTTTATCCTTAATGCCCAGTTGTTTTCTCTTGGGTTTTTTCCCTCTAAACCCACAAAAACTCAACAACTATTAAATCTACTGAACTATGACTCTGTAGGTATGGTTTGGTGCTCCCATGAGTGCAGCTGTCAGATCCTGGGAAGTTATTTTCAGGAGGACATCATGGACATAAGCATTAATGGAAAACCAAGAAATTAACTGCAAGAGACACTTCAAAGACATTTTCAGACTTTGCAACTAAGAACTGATTACTTCTTTGATATCAATATTTCTCCATGAATTTTGATTCCCTTGCTGTCATGAGCTTCCTAAAATGAAAGCATCAAAATAGATTTTTATTTTGGAAATACAGAGATCAACCACTTCCCCCCTGCCACCCCAATTTTTAGTTTGAAAATTCTTCTGTGTATTGCATTTGTCATATCAGAGCTGAAGGTGAAAATTTTAAACAATTTATCAAAACCGGGAGCTACATTTTGATAACATTTCCATCCTTTTAAGTAGTGATTTTCTTTTTTTCTGAAGGTTTCATGCATTCTTTCAAGGAAAAGAAGAGTTTGATTATTTTTTGTGTTTGAAATATCTTGTGACCATGAACACCCCACCTTTCCTGTCAGTTCAGCCAGGACTGCAACTGATTTAGTCACCACAATTTTTACGTAATAGTGAAAAACCCCAACCCCTTGATTTTTACACATATATATGTTTAATGCTAAGGATTAGATCTGTGTAATGAGTTTTAAGATAATATTTTACCATGATTGTCATGAAAACTAGCACATACCAGGTTTCTCTTCTGTTCTTTTTCAAAGCCCAAATCTTTTGGCTGATCAAATAATCACAAGACCTCTAAAATATTCTGTGATCTTTCTAATTGGATACACTGATATCTGCTGGAAAACAGATGTGATCAACTGCAGTCATCTGTGAGCTGAAAGAAAATACAGCATGTTTTTTAAGGAAAACTTTATCAGTAACTATACTTCCATCCAAGGCATAGATGTAATCCATAAATAAAGAGTTGCCATTTGATGAGAAGGAGGAAATTCTATCTTAGTCAATGACAGGGCAAGTGAATTGTGGTCACCCAGAGTTCCTGCAATTCAAAGCCAGCTCATGCCCACTTTAATTATTATGATGTATGTTCCTATTCAGCTTTAATAGCCCTGCTTGTATGAGCAGAGGATCTCAATTGCCAGGGTCACATTTGCTCCACTTTTTTTCCTCTCTAGCTTGGAGTTAAAAAACCTGCAGGAATGACAAGGATCCTTTGAGAGAACCATCTGTTCTCTGGGCTCTGCCACCCTCAGGAGAGATTAGCAAAGCCAGGTCAGTTTGGGTATAGCAGCAGAGTGGATAGTGAGTGGAAGTGGGAATAGACTGGCCTTGTTTTGTCCTGAGAAGCTGTGGGATTCAAAGCCAGAGCACAAAGGGCGTTTTGGAGAGGACTGGATAAGCGTAAGTCGGGATGGCAGAATCCATCACAGGAAACCCGCAACTCCAGATGGATCAGTCAAGTAGGTGACTGCAATAATTGTCACATTTTCATGGGTTTATGAACTTGTAATTTTAGCTTTCATTTTGCCACAGGTTTATCAATCTTATTTGAATGTTAGAAAGCAAAAATTTCACAGGTGGAGTTGGGAACAGAGCTACAAAGTAGATTAAAATTGTTTGTGGGATTGGAGAGGATGGAGATAACAGGTGCTGTCATTACTGGAGGATTCGGTACTGTTGAGAAGTTTAAAGACTTTTGATTTTGTCCAAGCTCTTCAGACTCCAGATGGGTTGAGACAGTCTGAGGCTTTCGCAATCCATTTGTACATGGGCAGCACCTCTGCTTTGGTGAGGGCTCCACACAGGAGCTGCATTCCATGTCGGATTCTCTTTGGAAAACACTGTCCCAATCAACCACTCTTTCTCTTTGGGCAGGGTGTTGTCTGTCGAAAAGCTCCAGGCAGGGACAGGGAGGCCATGCTGGTGATTCCTGTGGGATGCCTCCAGGCAACGCTGACTGTGGGAATCACCAGGCTGCCTCTGTTCCCCACCCATTAACAGGATTGGCTCAGCTTGGAAACTCAGACATCCATAAAACCATTAAGGTGAGTAACGTCTTCAGGCATAATTTACCTGTTAGGGTTAAGGCATGCCTTGCTTTTATGTGAAAATTCAAGTCCTGATGTCAGCGTGTGGCTTTGGGAGCTGTGATTGAAGCCAAGGACCTATAAAACAGGTGCTTTTATCTTGATGCTTTCTAGTACAAAGGTCTTGCAGGCATCTTGAATTTGTAGGTGGCATGTTTTCTTACAGATTTAGAACTGATTTTATTCACAGTAGTAGTGCCAACCACCAAGCTGAAATCAAAGGCCAGTAAGAATTTTATCTCAGACTGCTGCCATTAGCCACCTCAAACCTTATCCAGACTAAATTAAAAATTATAGTGATAAATGACTGAAACAATTTTTTACCTTTTCAGAGGACACAGACTCCCAGTTTCCAGGAAAACTGCTCTGCAGCCAGCTGCTTCTGCAGCTGACATGTGCTTATTGAGCCAAATCCATATCTCAGGGCAGACCAGAGGGAATGTGTATATTCTGGTTCCTGAGAAACAAAGCAGACAAGGGCTATTTCTAGTAGCCTTTCAGGTACAGTGTGGGTGGCTGAGAACTTTGAATCAAAGTCCTCCCTTTCAAACTGAACCCAGCGAGATGAATTTTGAACAGGGCTTACAGACTTGAACCTGGTAAAAGACAAATTTGAGACAGCTTGTGATGAAACAAGCAACTCTACTTCTCGGAATATTATCTTCAAGATGTGGGGGAAGAAGTAAATAAGAAACAAACTCAAAAGAATGAATTTAAATATTAGAGGACACCAAAATCTAGGGAAAATATCTTGGCTGGTTTTCTTCAAAACATTGTGATAGACTTCTGATAAACTAGGAAACGCAAAAAAAGCTGTCAGCTTGGGCCAAGAAACAAAAAAATGCTGACAGATGTGTGGAATACTCGTTTTCTTTTATTTTCTTTTCTTCTTTACAAAGTTGTAAAATAAAATCCAGCAAATGTATGTGACTATTATATGGGGGAGGAGAGAAGGAAGGGAAGAAAGTTAAAGACTTTCAAACCTGTATGTTTAATGTTAGTTCTCTAAATCTGTATTTCTTATACAAATAATTTTGAGAGATGTTTATTCATCTCAGAACTGCCCCCAGATTGAATTGTCCTTTTGAGATGATGTGATACAGTGTTCTTCATTCAGTGAAGGAAGCAACTATGAAACATTTCTTTTTTGGTTTGCTTTATTTCTGAATTCTCACTTACCCTAAGTAGGATCTGAAATTTGACCATGAGAGGGAGAAGGAGCAAAGGCTACATCGCATTTCTCAAAGGCAGTCTGATGATAAACAGTAATATATATTTGTAATGCTAGGAGTGGTAACGTGCTATAGCTTTAAAGCAGTTTAAAAATATATACAAGCTGCAAAGGAAGAGGTATTTCATTTTTTGTCAAAGGGTAGCCACTCATAAATTGCTGAACAATGCGAACTGCATGCACTGGTAGCACCTGGACTTAGGGTGAACCATTGCATTCCACAGACTCGTAGGGCTCAGCATAAAGTGCTACTATTGGGAGGCTACATCACTGGGTATCTGCTCCCTTAAACCCCAGGGTAGAGGAGAAATTTTCATGGAGCTTATAGTGATTTATAATGGGAAGCATAGGCTTTTTCATAGACATTGTTCTCAGTGACAGTGTAAAGAAAGAGAGCACTAAATCTCTTCTCATCATAACTAATGATTAAGTCAGCAGCTTTTTTGGTGAGTACAGAATGCCCTTCTACAAAAACAAAGTATTGTATTGTGATGTATTACGTTTTAAAAAACCCCATAAGTAATCCATAAGGCTATTGCAATATTTTTAACTAGATCTTCCCTCTTTGTCACCATATTGAAATAAATGGAATGTGTCAGACTGAGTAATGCTCTTTCAATAAGTTTTTAGGAGTCCACTTAGAAGTTTGGCAAAATATAAAGAAGCGAGGAAAACTTTCTCAGGATCCTCTCTGGCCTGAATGAAAGATCGGTTCATTAAGGAGAAAAGCTTATGTTGATGTTGACACTAATAAATGGGACAGGGAAGGATATTTCATCTTAGTTTGGGCTACCTTGCTCCGAGTTTGCTGCCTCAAGTTGCCCTGTGAAATAAATCAGCCAGCTGAAGATGATTCATTGCATTGCAAAGTTCCCATCAATATAATGGGGAAATCAGTTTTGTGTGAATGTTCAAATGTGAACCAACCCTCAACTATCAGGAGTTGAAGGGTCAGCAGTTGCTGAAAAATTAACTCCCCTGCATCTGCTGTTTGGACCTGGATTTGAATTGTGCAATGTCTCTGCCTTCAGAGGGAATTTCTGCCATTCAGTCTGGGTACTGAACTTGCTTGAGCATCATACTCTATTTGGAAGAAAATACCATCATTTTGCAAGATTGTTTCTCCTCCAGTTCTTTCATTTCACAAGTGATCTCAGCCCTTATGAAATCAGTGATACCACTCCTACAGCCTCCACCAGTTTCAGGCTTTTTTACTCTCTATTTTGACCTTGAGGCAAATTTTTACAAGGTGGGCCTTCACAATTATATCTAGCTTGGATTTTAAGTCTCTCTTGTAGGGAATATAAATACATTTTTTCGTTTATAAATACATTTCCTTAATGATTTTCTGCATCAAAACACTTAAAAAAACCCCAAAAAACCCAACAAACTAACAAACCAAACCTCCTGAGTGCTGCTCAGATGGAGAAATTTGCACTAGTATGGCAAGGAGAAAGAAAAGTGTTTAATTATTATATCTCAGATAAGGGTCAGATTTTAGGAGTCCATTGACTTCCACGTTGCAAGTGCCGTATTTTAATAACCTCTGTCTTTCATTCTTCAGGAAAAAAGATAGATTAATGAGAATCCATTTCCAAGAGACTCTTCTTTTGTGACACTGAACCTAGTGTGTTCTTATATTACTTTGTTTAAACATTTCTGAAATGTTTGGAAATCTTGCCTAGTAAGTCCTTTTTTGCATCTTTGCACTCCAGCCTTTCCTGAGTCTGGAATCCCAGCCATTATTCACAAAAGTTATAGTTGGGTAAAGTGGGCCCTCCTCAGACTCGAGAATCCTTCAGTTTTCCATTCTCCCTCCCTCCCCTCTGCCTCACAAAGGTCCTAATCAAGACTGGGATAGAAGGAAATCCCATTAGAGCCTAATAATGCTGCTTCTTTCCAGAGGGAGTCACCAGAAAGTAATTTATTTCTTCTTCAGTGTGCAAGTTGAGGTACTAATTTGTCACAGGCCTGTGCACGCTGGTGCCACGGCCTTCGTTATCCCGGGGACAGGGGGCTGAGGTGGTGACCCAAAAAGCCTATTCTTCTGCCAGCCTAGCCCTGTTTGTCCCTTCCCAACTCAGACATTGCATCCAAGTCCCCAGGACGTGTCAGGCTCTGCTCATGGCTGGAATTTGTACAGTGGAAGGTAAGAGCCCCACAATTCTGCTGCCTGCCCATATTAGCGTCAGCGAGGGGCTGCAGTGAGAGCCCAGTATCAGCTGCACTCTCTGGGCTCCTGGGCTGTGGGCAGCTCTAATTTTCAGACATGCTTTCCTTCCCCCTGCCCTGCTCTCCCCTATTGTTGTGTCTTTCCCATCAGGGGAATTAATCCTCTGGTTCACAACACACACTTGGGAGGGATGCGGCGGAGAATCGGCCCTTTATGAGCGTGTGAAGGATGCTTTCCTTGACCTGTCAGGGAACATATTTTCCTTGATGAGAAAGAATGCTGGACCAAATTCCTCCCTACTGTAAGCAGACTGCTGGAGGTGGCCGTCCATAAGGCATGAGCATGGCGGATGGCCTCCTCAGCAGATGACAGTTTACAATGTGTTGGCTGCTTTTACTGCTCTTTTAAGTGATGGTGAGTGTTTATCCCAAACAATGCAAATAGGAAGTAATTTGTTTCTGAGGGCCTAATCCTGAAGCCCTTATTTTGTGTTTGCTGGAGTTAGATTCAGCCTTTACTCAGATAAACTCCAGTTGAATTCATATGGCCACAGTGAGGACAAGAGGGCTGTGGGAGTGCACTGCTTGTTTTTGGTGCCAGCACAAAGATACTTTGGGTTCAGACACACACAGAGGGGACAAGAGGCACACACAATGACTGTCTATATACATGCAGCACTCTACGTGTGCACATGAACACAATTGCACACTAATCTAATCAATATATTCATTTCTTATTAGAACATAATTACACATCCCAGGAGGCTGGAACTGAAAAGTCCCATTAACCCCTCATGCCCTTTTCGGCTTTCCTCTGCCTTTCCATCTAACAGACCTCTGTGTCACTCCACTCATTAGCAGCTACTGTCTATGACATTGTTACATAAATAAGGATGTCGACCTGTCAGAATGGGTCACCCAATTCAAGGGTGATGATAAATATCTGTCCCTCTGAATTAGGCTAAAGACACCAGAGTACAGGGCAGCTACTGTTGATTATTGGATAGTTAATGTATAGAGGACAAAAGGTGCTGAGGCCTGGTCACTTTTTGGATCATTAATATGGATTTAGGCCTATTGAAAAAAAAAAAAAAGCACAGGCACACACAAAACTAGGTTAGCAAGAGCATGCATAACTTTCAGTTTGGGATAGGATGTATGGATGGCGGGTACATTCATGGTGCTGAAGGTGTGGCTGGATTTTACATCAAATTCATGGCGTTTTTGGATAAACAGCCAAAATATTTTGGAGATGGGCTGAAAATAGTTTATGCCCCCCCACTTACAAATGCAGGGGAAGTAAAAGGCACGTGGATGCCTTTAAATCAGCAGAAATAACTCCAGGAAGGGGAATATACAGTTCAACATATTCATTTCCAAGGCAACTAGAGAGTGCTGAAGCAGATCTCATGGTTTGCACTGAAAATCAGTTATTGCCAAGATTCTTTTCTCAACCCCTGCTCTATTTTCAAAACACCTTTTTCTACCTAAATAATGAAGGGACTGGAGAGTGTCTATAACCCCAAATCATTCATTCTGTGATTGCTATCTTTTGGCATTAGTGACAGGTTATTCCTTGCAGGAAACAAGGAAACACTGAAGTGTGATGCAACACACTGTTTTGATTTTAGCAGTAGATAATGTAAAAAACATCAAGGCAGCTTGTTGACAGAGGTCCTTGCCATTCCAAATAAGAATTAATTAAGACCCTTTTTGAAAAGATTCAATGCTGTAACTCACATGAATTAAGACTCTTTCCAAAAGTCTCAACGCTGCAGCTCACTAAAAATGTTAAGCGCTGGGCACAACATCCCTTAGGATCTGTTTAGCTGAAAGACTAATCTCAGCACCCACCACTTTACCTGAATTCCATGTCCCACAGGATCAGATGGTAGTATCACTGTCTAGAATTTATTGCAATTACTTGCTCTGAGTGGCAGATCCAGTCTGGTAGGGAGCCAAGTGTCCTGTAAAGAAGTCAGTTTTACTCCACTTGCCCGAACCTCCGTGCAGTGTTACATCCTGTACATCCTGCCACTGAGCTGCAGGAGAGTGCCTATAGCATTAGATATTGGGAAGAAATCCTCCCCTGGGAGAGTACTGAGGCCCTGGCACAGGTTGCCCAGGTTGCCCAGGGAAGCTGTGGCCTCATCCCTGGAAGTGTCCAAAGCCAGGTTGGACAGGACTTGGAGCAACCTGGGATAGTGGGAGCTGTCCCTGCCCATGGTGGGAGGCTTGGAATTAGATGAACTTTAAGGTCCTTTCCAACCCAAACCATTTTTGGATTCTATGACACTTCTAGAGCAAAGCTCTGACAGAGGATGCGCCAGCCCACGCACCAGCTCAGTAGTGCAAGGTAGCTGCAATTAGCTCTGTTTCCCTGTTCCTCTCCCTCAGGGAGCAACGGATTCAAGAAGCATCCCTGTCTCCCTGGCACACTAATGTGTGGAGAAGTTTGGCTAGTTATTCTAGTCTGAAAATGCAGTGTCACTGGGGTGCCAGACCTTCTGAGCACAGGAGGACCAACAAGTCAACTCAAGTCTGCTGATTTGAGTAGAGACTCTGAGTTCTGGCTTGCTGGGAGAACATTCCAGTCTTACCCAGGTTAAGCCAAGCAGATCTGGAAAAAGACAATGCAGGTTGATCAGAAATAGGAATTCCTAGCTCCTGAATTTTGTTAGCTAGAGTAAGACTCTGTCAGCCCTTTGGAATCAGTATTGGGGCACAGGGAAATCTGAGAAGATTTGGTTGCACTTTGGGCTCAGTTGGCTCTTCCTTTCCATTTGACAAATAATTGGCTCATTAAAAGGTATGAAGGAGGGAAGGAACAGGAAGAAATAAGCTACAATGTGCTCACTGGGTAAGGCACTTGTGTATATCCTCAAGTTCAAACTCCGAAGTGTGGAACAGTAAACCCACCCCAGACACCTTTGGATTTCAGTGGCAAAGAAAAATATAAGTTTTCAGATCCTCTCTGGCAAAATATAGTATAAGTAAAGGATCACTAAGGTTGGAAAAGACCTCTAAGATGATGGAGTCCAACCATTAACAATGGTTGAATGCATTCTGCAATGTCCTCTGCAAACATGACAGTAGATCTGTAAGAAATGTAACAAGACTCTCATGACATGGGTGTTTTATTTCCCCACTCAAGCTGCAGTCCCACATACCTTTTTTTCTAACTGCACTAGATTCTACTATTTTGTGATCATTATTAATAAGATTCATGCTACTCCATAAAATAAAATTTTAGAATTAGTTTTCCAGAATGAGTTAGTCTGTAAAATAATCTGCAGATATATTTCTGCTGGAATATACATTTTCTCTCCGGATTTAAGCTGGGGGAAAAAGAAGTCAACATTTTGATATAATTATAACAACTAAAATTTGAAGATATTTCAATCTGAGATTTCCTCAATATTTATTTTAATATGTGTTGAAGAAGATGTTACAGGAAAGACCAGGTTCTTGGATGGCTTGGAAATGTAGGGTGCAGTAAAGGTGCTTGCTAAAACCTCTGTTTATTAAAACATTGACACCAGTCCGTGTCCTGACTATAGCAGCCACCCTCAAGAATCTTACCCTCAAGACCTATTCCATTGAAATGACAGATTTGATAGTCTGTGGGAAATACGTAAAAACCATAATTCAGAAAAAACACACTAAATTGCATTATTACTTCGTGTTTGGTTCTTTCATAAATATTTTACAGGGCTGGCATTGCTCTATTAGCTTGATGGGGGAGAACCACATCAAAATATAAGAATGAAAATATATTTCTTTCCCTTTTAGGATTGATTGTAAAAACTCTTGTGCATATGCGCATGCTACATTTATAAAAATAATTCCTAACACCCACTAAAAAGTGTAATCATAATATCTCAAATATGTGGCCAATATAGACGGGATTATTTCACAGCAGTGGCTTAAGCATATTGCTGGCACAGAACTCTGGGACATGATGATATAAATTCACAGAAATACTGCTTGCTAATGCAGTAAATGATGACAGCTGCTGTAACTGCTGGAGGGGAGCTCTACCCAAGAATAATGAATATTTCCCGTTGCATTTCAGAAGTGCATGCTTTGCACATGTGAGGGTCGGTCATAATTCAGTCAGCCTCGTGTAGCCCTCTGTTTACTGCATGGTAACACTGAGGGGAACTAATTAGATGCCCCAAGTTAACTGTGAACATACTTGGCATGAGGACCTCAGTGAGGCACCCAAGGGATCCAATCCTTCGGCACAGCCACAGGCCAGGTACCCCTGGCTCACTCCCGGCAATGGCACTGCTGCCATAACCTGCCCCGGGTGAGAAATTCATTCTGCTTCTACTGCAGCCCATGAACAATCCACCCATCTGTGCCCATGTTTTTTGTGCTGTGACTACCTTTCCAACAGGAACTGGACTGAGATCACTGGCTTATTCTAGTCTAGCCACTGAAAGGCTGTCTGTTTATTAAAACCATACTCTCTGTGAAATGCATCATTGTCTATGAAATGGCATGGCCATTACATAATAAGTTGGTAATTTATGGTTTTCAGATAGTGCGTTTGCAGTAGGCAAAGCAGTAGACCTTGAGGGATCAGGATTTGTTAGCCCAGGGCTGTCCATCTCCAGGTGCTTTCATGCCTGTTTGTTTCACTGAAACACAATAATTGATGGGACTTAGCCTCTGCAAGTGTGAGCAGCATTGTTTCTGCCATTGGTTCAGGCAAACCTAAACCAGCAGCTACAGTGTAAAATGTATCAGAAGCAGCTGAAGCACCTGAACATCTGTCAGGGTGACATGACAACCTACCTGGGCTGTCTCCAGAGCTCAGGAATTGGAAGCGGTCTGGCTGTGGCAGGATGGAGCACCGTGGACATTAATTTACCCTGCTGAGAAGTGCTTGAAGCTGTGGTTCCACAAACATTTTTCTCTGTGGCACTTTTGGCTCCAGCAAGTCATGCTGCCACCAGCCAGGGCTGTTTGTGGCAGTCCCTACACTGCCCTCTTTGTTCTGCATGGGCACGGAGGGGTGGCAGGAGCATAAGAGCAGAAGGGGAGAGCCAGAGTGGACATTGCCTGCTGATGCTGACTCCACGTCCTGGAGAAATGTGTGTGTAACCACAACCCAAAGGCCAGGATGAATAAGCTTATGTGAAAATCTGTGACTAACTCCTTCTGGGAAATAGGCTCTAGGCTCTTTTGAAAGTCCTACCTGCTGCTAGTAGGGACTGGATGTCTCAAAGAAAGGCAAAGGGCTGTTTAATCTGTTCCTTTACGTGTGTATCACCACCTATCAAAGAAATCACTGGCACAGCTGCAGTTAACTGGAAGATGTGAGCTTTCTCAACAAGTAAGTGATGGCCATAAAGACTACACTGCCCTCTCTAAAGTGGTTCCTGGTGTTAATCTAATCAGTGCCAAGTACAGGAGCTGCTGATCAGTGCCAAGTCTCTCCCCTATTACCTGGGTTAAGCCTATTCCCTGGGTGTTAAAGTAACATTTCATAAGTATGGAAGCTGAAACAAAATATGAATGAGCAAGTGTGTTACAAAGCAATAGGAGAGAGGGCTGTTGTGTCCATTGTATCAGTTTATCTGAAAATTTGGATGGTGGAACATTCCTTGCTCCTTTGCCTGTCAAAGGACTGTATGTAATGCATGGGAGCAGCACACAAAACAGAACTGCTGAGTGGATTATCCACTATGAATTACTCAACAGCCCCATGCCAATGAAGGCACAAATATTTGTGTACAATTCCATGCATGTCACCAGTGTGGTCCCAGCTGGTGTCACTTGGGTGTGATGAAATAAATTGCCTAAATGGCTCTGTGCACTATTAAAGGGGGAGTGTGTCAAGCCCCCTCTGCCTCCAGCTCTATGAGTTACACCTTGAAAATGCTCATTTGCAAGTTTGTTTCTAAGTGGCACGTGCAAAAACCTCCACTCTTGCACTAAATCCTGCAGGTTGAGGTAGAGGAATGAGGTACAGGAGGAAGCAGACTTCCAGAGGCAGGTAACAGGAGGCTGATGCTTATGAGCCTTTTTACACCCCAAATCTGCCATTCATCAAAGTCCCTGTGACAAGTGGATCATTCGTCTGCCCAGCTGACCTAAGCCCAGGACCACACCAGCAGTTGTGTCTGGGACAGGGTATGGTGGTGCTTATCCTGAACAGGGCCAGCCAGGAACATCAGTCAGGAGCTACATGCCAAGTTTTTGCCCTAAAAAACCCCTCAGCTCTCTGCTGACAGAGAGATGCTGGAGCTTTTGTAAAGCTTAGAGCCCCATGCTGTGATCTCATCAGATGTCATGTGCTAACTCAGGGCTTCAATGGAGGCCTTTTACAGTATGCATGGGAGGCACTGGTCGTGAATATGTGGCATCTTTTTTTCTGAATATGCCCTAAAATATGCCTTAAATGCACTACAGCATCCACTGTCATTACCTACCTCTTGCTCTTAACTTCTCCTGTTCATGTGGCCCTTTTTCCCATCATTTTTGCAAAAGTGGACATGATATTGTAATTAAGGGCTGCCCTTCTTCTGGTAGTGGAAGCAGAGGGTGGATCTCACCTCCAACAGCCCAGGACTGCCAGGTGTGCAGGCAGGAAACACCGGAACATGGTGTTCCCCAGCATCAGGCAGTCCCCATGTTTGGCTGGGGTGATGGGAAGTCTGGCCATGAGAAGAGAGCAGGGGCAACAGGCATGTCCTGAAGCCTTGGTGGAGACAGGGTGAAGGCAGAATGACTGATTCTCACTGTGGGAAATGTGTGCAATAGAATCAAAGCAGCTCAGCAGTTAGAAAATAAGCAAATACACAATCTGAGGAAAGACAATTTTCCAGGCTACAGAGCCAAATTCTTTCAGGCACTGATTCCATTTGCATCTGTGAGAGGAGAAAATATCTGCTCACACTGAAATATGGGATTTCCACTGCTGAATTACAACTCTGTGCACTCAAACATATGGCCAATGTCCCCCTGACCCCACCAGGAACAGTTGCACAGCTTCTATCATAGCTGGCTTGCCACGCTGGGCTGGCAGGATTTCCAGATTTGGGACAGACAGTTTCTGCTCCGTGACCCCACCTTTCTGCAGCCCTTTTGGTACGTGCAGGAGGACATCCTTTCCCAGGAGCCATTCACTCCACTGGAACTGTCAATAACTCACTAAAGAGTAGATCAGCCCCTTAGACTGGGGTTTGTCCGGGATAATCATCATGGATACAGCACACACCTTTTGTCAGCAGGTAGGATGGACAGACCTGCTGGGTGTGAACGTCCATGGCTGTATCCTACTGTCTTGAACTTGGCTAAGAAGCAGCATTTTAGATTTATCTCAACTGCCAGTAGCACCTTTAACCCAAGCTCTCACAAAAAAGGGATACACAGCTCCATCCACCAGCATCCTTCTGGACCACCATAGAAATTCTTGAAGCATAAGGCATTTTTTAAATAAGTGAAGAATCCTACCCACTTATTCAGGACCATTAATTCAAACTTTATTGATATTTTGCTGTGTTTTAATTTTGGTACATTTCCAAACGGTGTAAAACCAGATATGGAGACTTGCACAGTATTATGTGTGTGTGTGTGTCTGTGTAAATACAGATATCTATATAGATATAAGATATATAGATATATGGGTATATATATACACACAAGGGATCAGAAGAAACTGGTGGTCTACCGGATTTCAGAGTCCTGATGCTGAATTTACTCTGTGCTGAGATCAGATCTGGCAAGGGCCGTGCTTTGCCCTCAGCGCTCAGTTCAAGGTTCCTCTGAAGTCCCAAAGATGTGACTTGGCTTTCATTCCCATTATATCTCATTTTCATATGCTTGTTCACATCCAAGCCTCCAATTGAAGTGCCAGGATCTTTGTCTTAATTTGAAGACAGGTGTGCCTGCTAGGGAAAGCAGGAGTTTCTCTTGCAATGGAGAATGCAAAATTCCTCTCTCTGAATGGCTATAATTTTGAAATTAAAGGGGCTCTCAGGCAAAGAATTTGGTCTAAGAATAACAGTTCTTTACTAGTGAGTTTAACAAGATAACAATAACTTACAGCATTAACAACAAACAGAGCTAGGAGAACAGTCACAGTTTCTCTGATGCTGGCACCTTTCCGGGGTGAACAGGAGTCCCGAGGCAGAGATGGATCTGAAGCTCGGTGGCAGTAGCTGGAGCTGTAGAGAACGTCCTGACAGGGGCAGGAGAGAACGGCGTGGAGAAACCCAGAGCAAAACTGAAGCAGCTGTGGGTGCAGGGCTACGGGGCAGCAGCTCCGGCAGAGCAGAGAGACACCAGGGTCTGAATTCCCGAGGGGATCCAAGAAAAGTCACTCCGAGCTCAGCTCCAGGTGAGGTCTGACCCCGATCTCTCCGCAGTCCCAGATCAAAACCCCCAAACTCCCTCTGTTCCCTCCGAGCACCCCAAAGAGAGAGGTGTCGGTGGCGTCACCCTCGCTTTGACCATTACCTCTTTGGCTCATCTAAGTACTCTTAAGTGCCTATAAGCACCCAGCAATCTGCTTCCTAGCAACTTCTTTTTGGGAAACAAAATTCTGTAGGAAAGCACCTCAACCCCCAACAATCTTATAGGGAGAGATTGTTGTGGTTTTGCTCCCCAAGGAGGCCTGGTGAGATGTGAAATCAGCATCACGCTGTTGCAGAATGCTCAGAGGTGAGTGAAGCAGAGAAGATGGGAAAGTTAAAAGAAAGAAGGAAAAATGCAGAAGAGATACAGTGGCCAGGGATGTAAAGAGAAAGGAAATGAAATATGATCAGAGTGGGTCTTCTCTGGTTTGCAGCGTTAATGATATCCCTGTCTGCATTTGTCACAACATTTAACAGTGACCAGGAAATTATTATTTTTATTGCATTTATGTTTTTCATCACTTGTTGGTGATTTACAATGAAAGCTTAAAAGAGATCAGAGCTTGATTTTTTTTTTTTTAAATATACTCGTTGTTGCTGTTCTGTGTCTTAGGTTTTCTGTATACAAAACATTTTTGCCAGCACAGCTAAATTAATTCAGATGGCTCCTGATATGTTGCTGTACAATCCTTCTCCTACAGCAACCCAAACTCTCATCAGCACCTGCTTTGGTCAGGCCAGTCATTTTCAATAGCTCTATTTCTGTCCATAAGAAATGCTCAAACTATCAAAACTTCTGCTGGCAGACAGGTTTTCACAATGTCAGGAAGACAGAGATGAGGGAAGTGGAGAGTGGAATTTTACAGGCAATAGTTACTCGAACGAAATAAAAAATGGGGCAGAGGATTTATTTCCCTGCCCCAATTCCTTTTGTCGTTCACTTTTAAAGGAAAACTTATTTTTTTAAATGCACATGTACTAATGTGCTCATGTTCAGTTGTAGATTGTTGTATAATTACAGGATATTCATTACACTTAAGCACATTGAGCTCACAGAAACAGCTGGAAAAATGTTATAATCATTCATTACTCAGAAGTGAGGAAAAAAGCATGGATGTATATGTGTTTATGGGCACACATGTATTAAACTCCACACAGCACATTATATCTGGGAGAGGGCCCTCCTAAGGACATGGATGACATACAAGCATGATGGATTTAAAATAACAGAGTAAGAGATGCACATTGATCCAGAGATCAAACAGAAAAACAGAAGAGAAGACAGAGAACAAACTGAGAGGAAGTTCTAAGTTGGTAGAAAGGGAAAATAAATATTCCATTTATGTATGTTTAATTCTGGATGTGAAGAAGAGACAACTTGTAGCAATACATAAGAGGGAGGTCTCATTTTTTAATATATTAAGAAAAAAACCAGAATGATGCTGATCTTCTTCACCAGTTTAAGATACAGTAAGATAAAAAGGATAAAACTAGCCTTATTTCAGGAAAAAAAAAATCCATATCTTATAATTATCCTTAATAGGGATCATTCAGTCTTTTCCTATCCAAGAGTAATTTAATGAGTTCTAACAGGAGCTTTTGAGGCACAAACTACTACAATCAGAGTTAAGACCAAAACATCCCTATATCTGTACCCAAGATTTTTAAAGTACCTCAGAGATTTTCTGGGGTGCCAGTAGATACCAACTGGATATAAACTTCCAGAAACACTAAGGGACAAGTGCATCCATGACTACGCAAAAAGGAAACTGCCAAACAGGGCTGTTTAAGGCAGGTGACTTCTGCATTTCCCTAGAATAACATAGTGGAGATTAATGTGGGTACTGAAAATTTTGAAATCAGAGAAAAGAAACTTTGATATAAATCAGTTTAGAAAATTCTGTGGAATACGCTAAACTGGAAATAGAACTATGGACAAATGCACACAAACTTATGCCTAACTTTCTTTTCTCAAAATCCTACTGTGTGAAGTGGCTTCATACTCAATATATTGAACTTCCTATGTCTTGTACTTTTAAATATGGACATTAAACACTTATTTCCTTATGGCTTATATTGCAAGGCTAAGGTGTCCAGCAGCACAGCTCCACAAGAGCTGTGACTTGTGTGTCCTCTGTAAAATTTGTCTTGTATGAGCCATGTGCAATATCCCAAACCTATAAAATTATACATATCATCTTTGATCTAAACCAGAACAAGCTCAGTAAGGGGAAACTGTGTGGTTTATCTGCAGGTCAAAAGATGATGGTGGCTTCTTGGGCCCTTCCCAAAATCTGATAATTGAGACAAGGAATAATAATTCTCAACTCCTTCCTCTCTTCTTTGAATGCAACCCTATTGATTTTTAAACAGCTTGAAATATAGAAGTATTATCAGGAAAATGGGGATCAGACATGTATAGGTAGAGACCTATACAACATAGATGTTATTGGTTAAATTGCATTAATTAAGGTTTCTAAATAGGTTTCTGATATCTTTGGGAGAAAGGGGGAAGAAAAGCAAAAATACTATTGCAAGGATATAAATTTAAAAGTGCATCAACAGAAAAAATAAATATTGTCATTAATTTAGTGATATGGATTATATGAATTTGGATTAAAAAGCAAATGTTTATAAAACTAGAGCTTTCTCTTTTTATCTGCACAGGCTTTAGGTTGCCAGATAAATTAAATACCTCCCCCAAAAATTTCTTTTTTTTTCTGAACCTACTGACTGTCAAAAACTTTGAGGAGCTGAAAACCCCCTGAGTAAGCCAGAGATTCAGGGTGAGAATTGCAGTTGGCTGCTCCAGCCCCTGACTGCCTGGCATCCTTGGCAAGAACAAACACAGAGCCTTGTCTTTTGATATCTCCAACCACAACCTGTTATAATCCATGCTCTTTAATCCTCCATATAGCTGTCACTGTGTCATCACAGTTTATTTTAAAATGGTATTCCTCAGTACTAATCTCATTCCCAATCATTCATATTAATGTTAGAATTAGAGTGAATTAGGGCATTATTTGCCTCATATGTGACACTTAACCAGTTGTAAGTAATTGCACAGGGAAGAAGAGAGCATTAAATGGGAATGGCACATACAGTATGAAAAATGGAAGAGAACCAGTATTAAACTTTTAATAGAAATAACTCCAGCAGAACTTTCCCACAGGCAACAGAACTCTGATATTTTTAGCTGGTTGAGGCCAATGTATGTTAAGAATAGCATTCACTGCAGTGGAAAAATACACAATTTCTATTATGGGGCAGTTAGAATAACAACATACTGATGATACAGTGGTATAAAATATGTAATTACCTAGCATGCAAAGAATAAATCACATAAACTGTTTACAGTAGGAATTGTGAAGGGACAATGACACATTGTTGTCTTCTTTGCATAGCAAGGATGAAGTTTGGCTTCCAAAATTGCAAAATCTGATTTGCGGTGTTTATGTGACACTTCCTGCAAGAAGGCTCTGATAAGATTTTTTATTATTATTATTTCTTATAAATTAGGTTAGATATTAACTTGGATAAAATGGGAGATAGAAGTGGTTAAAATTAGAAAGATGTCAGCTTGGATAACATCTTGTGTTTCTTCACGTTGTACCATTAGTCTAAAATTACAGAGAATAATCCTCCTTTCCCATGCAGCTGCAGATAACTGCAATTTTCCTTCTAGAACCATGTATTGTGGTTCATTCAATGCAAAATTCACAATCATACCTGGAGTAAAGCCCAACTCTTTGAGAGCTGTGCTTGGAGTGATTATTCTTATTACAGAACTCCTAGTCCATCATATTCATAATTATTAATAATGCAGAGAACAAAGGCATTAAGGGTCCTCATCTATCATTATGTATAAAAATAGTTTTAATTGATAAGCCCGTCTGTTCTGTGTGCTATTATTGTATCACTATAAATTGTAAAAATAGGGTGAAATCAATATTTTTTATTTGTCCTCCTTGGTAGCAAAGAAAGACCTAAGCTTCAGGATTAGTGGGCAGATATGAGGAGGATTTCTTTCTTTGTGATACAAATCTGTATTAATTGATTTTTCTTGATGTGGATTAATTGCAGCTCTTTATTAGGAATAATATCACAAATAAACTATAGACAAGTATAGATTGCTAAGCCTAGATTTCAGCAGAATGAGGCTAATCAATACCTAAGTCTGTAATTTAAAGCAATTCATTAGGGCCTCGGGAAAAGCTAAGTAATATATGTGAGAAATGTCTCATCTGGAGCCTTACAAGAATTTTTCCCTAAACAGAATAAATACACTTGCAATTTATAATTATTGCAGATTAATCTTGATCAAATGCTTTTTTTTCTTTTTCACTTGCCAGGTTTTACTCTGGGGGAGCTGAGAAAGGGGGTCAGCCTGAGGAGGATCTCCACAATTCCCTGAAAAGAGCACGCAGCCACGTGAGGGTAGGGCTCTGCTCCCAGGGAACATGGACAGGACAGGAGGAAACAGTCTCAAGTTACACTGGGGTAGGTTTAGATTTTATATTAGTGAAAAACTGCCCAGGGAACTGTTATCCAGGCATTGGAACAGGCCGGTCAGGGCAGAGGTAGGCTCACCATCCCCAGAGGGATCTAAAACTCATACAGATGTGGCACTTGGGGACATGGCGCAGTGGTGGCCTTGTAAGTGCTGGGTTGGTTGTTGAACTCCTTGATCTTACAGGGTTTTCCCAACTTAAATGTTTCTATGATTCTATTTGACTCCAGCACTGTAGAGCAGACACATTTTGGGTCTTGTAGGTCATTAAAAGCCCATTGCTGTGGTGCATCCCTTGAGCTATCCATTTCATCAAATGGAGAAAAGATCTTAGGTATCCATCTAAGGTTAAATACAGCAGCAAACATGATTAAAATTGCTATAATTGCTGCCTCCAGGAAATTTTAGTGACCTGTAATAAGTGTTTATTGTGCAAGGTGAATTCCAGGTTTTTGTGAAGAGCTTTTAGAATTAAAATTGTATCATAAAATAAGGCTGTAGCACTTGGGTAATAGGATTGCTGTAATGCTTGAGACTGATCCTAAGTTTAGAAGCACTAAACGCAAAACCTGGGATAAAACAACTAAGTCAGTGCAAGAGCAATGAACAAAATATTGAATTTTAAAATGATATTATAGTAAGTATATTTTAAGCATACATTTGTCATACAATCTTCCTGGCCATGTGTGTGATAACATAGAAACAGACTTCAAGAATGTACTCATAGTCCTGACTTGTTCAAATTTTAGCTTATACCAAATCCATGAACTTCTTTAAACTTGCAGAGGAGATGCATCTGCCCTGGTAATTCCATGAATGCTGCGTGTAACAAGACGTTTCTTTTCTGTTGCTTAAGAAACTTGATTTTAGAGCTAGAAATCCCAAACTCTTAGCACAAGCCCCAGGTTTCAGTGAGGCTACAGCAAGGATAAAGGCAAATGATTCCTGCTGGGAAAACCAATTATTTTCTCTACAATGGAATAAACCAGGCAAAACATTCTACTAACTCTCCAATATACATATCCTGATAACCAGCAGATGCTGTTATTGCTAAAAGCCTTGTTCTTTTTTTTTTTGTCTTCCCCTTCTAGGACAAAAATCACCTTGATTTCCAGTGCTGGAGCCTGCAAATTCCTTCAATGGAGATTCCTCCAGTGAGTTTGACTCTCACTGTGAAGATACTACAGGTTATTAACTCATGTGCAGCAAAGATCAACTAACCAGGTATTTAACTTGGTTAAATGACTTGACCTTGACTTCTGGTTTCCACATACGCAAGTTTGTCCTTGTTCTTACATTAAGGATTGTTTTGACAAGTAAATCATCTAACTCAAAGTATCTGCTACCTAAACTAAACCTAAACTTTCCTCCAGGAAAGACTTGATCTGATTTGGGGCCGATTTTGATGCATGCCATGGTTCCTTTACACAACTGTATGGGAAATACTGATAACAAGTGTATTTAATTGATATGGAAATAATACCCTACGTAACTACATCATGAAAGATGCTATAGGGTAGAAATTTCTGGCTCTTTCTCATTCATTTGTATCTCTCATTTATAAATTCCACGTTGCTTCCCTGGCAGCACCATAAATCAAAGCCCAAACCTGAAGCTGGAGTGTGGAAATGGGAGGGCATCCAGGACGGACTGCTCTTGCATCTGACAGCTAAAAAAGCCAAGGGAATAAACACCATAATAAGTCAGTGTGCCCTGTCTCTGGCTTAGATTATCTGGAGGCCATCTGAATAAACTCTCAGCTGCGGCAGGAAGCCCTTGGACTAGATCTTTCAGCTTCCTTTGATTGTCATTTTCCAATTGTTTTCATTTTTCAGTGACGCCAGCACTCTTGTTCATTGATATTCCATTCTGGCCTTGCATTACCAGATCCACTCAGAGAAGACTGAAGCCAAGTACAAATAGGGCCTCAAAAAGAGGGGCTTTCCTTTAGGCATCCTTAGGCATGAGAGAAGGATGAAGGCAGTGCTGCAGTTTCGTGTGCTTTGAGTTCATCAGGCTTCTTGAACCAGTGGAAATGCCATCACATGCTCAGAACCAAGGATACCCACAACAGAGTTATTTCTCTGGCAAAAACCAAAAAAGGGTCCTTTTTATTTTCCTTTTCCAAACCAGAATACAATAAAAGTTGACTATATAAGGAGAGATTTTGCTCATTTTCTAGTCTCTGTTAGACTGATTGTGCCATGAAAAGTGGCACAATGTGGCAATGCAGGAAGTTCACTGAGTATTCCAAGCTGGAAAGGACCCACAATGATCATGGAGTCCATCTCCTAGGTAAATGGCCTAAATGGGGATTGAATCCACTTTGGTGTTACTGGCACCACCTGAGCCAATCTCAGTTCATCTCTCCTCTCCTCTCCTCTCCTCTCCAACTTTCCGGGATGTATTGCCCAGGTACAGATGTGTATCACCAACCAAGAAGACAGATAACACCACAACACCTCAGCAAGTTCAACAGGGTGATTCCTCATCTCTCCTGTTAGTTTTGGCTCATTGCCAGCTGGCCGCTCCTGAGAGGAAGATGCACACTCCTCATATTTATCCTCATCACCTGACCAAAACTCATAATTCCTTAGGAACAGGGGTTGGCATGAGTGTGAAGAAGGCTGGACTGTCCTGACTTTACATGTGCCCTGTACATTTTCAGCTTGGGACCTGGTTGGCAGGGAAAGCAAGGACCAATGCATCTATTCTCCTTGTGCAAACATTTCAAATTGCATAGGGGCTGCCAGTCTGGCACTCAACATTACCATTAAAGCTTGGAGTGGAAAGGCTGCTCTGGAATGGCCCAACAGAGAAAGTCATCCACTTAATTGCATTTTACAGCTATTAGTGGTGCCGCAGTCAGAGCAGCTCCCTGGTCTGAGGCTGGATCTGCAGGGCAACTGCATTTTTGGAGGTTTCCTTTGAAACAGAAACAAAACAGAAAAAGAAGGACCAAACTACAATTTTAAAAATAGGATGCTCCAAGATGCCTCCTGGAAGTCACACACTGTCCTTATGGCGCTCAATTTTTTGAATTCTTCAGGAGTGAGAACAGCCTGGGTTGTCAACAGAGGGCTGTTTAGAGAGTCGAGGCAGGAGAGTGAAAGAAGGCTGGCTATTGTTCGGGATGTGGTGCAGGCTGCAAGAATGCCTTGGGAATGCATGTCAGGCGGAGAGAGAGGGCTTTGTGTGAGAACACTCAGGCAGCGTGTCAATCATGTGAATAGCCACTACCTCGTTTTTTTATCTTGGTCCCCGTTATGACACTTCCCTGCCTGGAGTCCATGAGGATAGGTGTCAATTTCCTGGAACGTGCTGGTATCTAATCCAAGCTGTCCAGGTACCGTGTGCAGGGTAACTGACCTGCCATGAAGTGGGAAAGAGAGTTAGAAGCATCCCACCTTTCCTGTGTGCTCTGCTTTGTGCCACTCTGACATAGCCTTGAGCATCCTTTACAAACAGGTAACACACAAGCACCACACTTTGTTTTGGTTTTCCCTCAAATAGGAACGCCTTTCTCATTCCCCAGAAGAATGTGCGTGATTTGGAACATTCATAACTGGAGAAGGAAAACATTGGGTAATAGAAAGGAAAAGCTACACACTCATGCAAATGTAAAACCCATGCTTTATCTGACAATGGTGCACATTGTGTCTGGGTGCAATGATGTTAGAGCACTGTTATGAAATTCCTCAAAATCCTGAGCAAAACAGAGGCAACATGCCTGAAAAGGGCGCATCTGTGATTAAAATAATTTTAGTCTTTAAGCAAATTAATGCTTGAAACAGAAGCTTGCTGGGGTGGGAATAACATACCTGTTGTGACCTGAGTCAGAGCTGAAGTCTCCAGCCTCATGGGTTGGTGCTTCTTTGTGTTGCTTAAGGCAGACCCACCTTTGAGGTAACACTGCTTTGTTTGCCAGCAATGGGAGGAGATCCCATACTGATAAAGTCCTTCTCCCTGTGAGAGGCTGGGGTAGGATTTTGTGAGCCTACACCATGCAGGGTTCATAACAGATCTGTTTCAGCAGAGTTATTTAGCACCAAGAGGAGTAAATTTGCTCAGCCACCCAGAAGTGAGAGCTGCCACGTGAATATGCAGGAGGAAGGTGGTCCTGGGCAGCACAGGGTGCAGTCCTACACCACTAAAATCGAAGACAACTTCCCCAAAAAGTTAAGACAGCATTAAGAATGTGGATTTGGGGATAAACCATGTTACTTAACTGGCCTCCACTACAGTTTATTTAGTATAGTGAATAGACAAGAGGCCATATAAAAATCTCTATTTAAATCAGTGTAGCTCTTGTCAGTTAATTAGGGCTGTGCTGATTTGTCCCAGCTGAAGATTTATTTCTTCACCTCAGGTTTCTTCTTCACTTTTATAGCAGCTATAGCTGTACAGCACTTAATAACAGCACCTTATTATGTTAGAGTTTTCCATGATTCATGTAAGTACACATAACCACTTGTACTTAGGCTTAAATGCTTAAATGCAGAAAATCATCTTGATTGTAGAAGCAAATTGTATTTTTGCACAAAAGTGCAAAAATTATATTATATTTGGCCAAAAGTGGCAATTTCCAAAGTTTGCCAGAACACAGAAGCCTACAGGACAGATGTACTGTTGGGAATGGCCAGTAACTGGAGAAAGCCATGTATTGTTTCACAAAATCTTAAAATACATTTTTCAGACTAACCTCTGAAAAATATTCAGTTTCATTCTAGAGGGTAAAAACCTTTTGAGAAAAAAATTTACATCTGCTTTATTTTGGATACAAAAATAATTTTTTTTCCCCCATTAAAACACTATTCAGAATACATTTTAATATGAAATCCTATAAATCTCACTGAAAAAAATGTTGTTACAATTCCTTGGGAAAGAGGGAAGGATTGTTTCTTTTGCATTTCTCTTGTGTTGTGAGGGCGTGAAAAGGAAAATTTCTCCTTATAGCGATAATTTAATCAAAAGCTATTTTAGAAAGAAATGAGATTTGACTGAGATAGTGGCCAATTCTTGGGTTAGATTTTTTAGCAGTGCACAAAGCAAACACTCCAGGTGGGGCTCCAAACTACAACTACCAAAACTCTTTGATGACTAACGCTTCCAGGCTGTGCTTCATGCTGGCTTGGAAAGAACAAGTTGACTTTTTGTCTAAGCCTGTACCAAAGTTATATAAAAGGCTGTGAAAAAGGTTGTGCAGGTCCGTCCACCAGCATCTGTCTTTTGCACATGCTTATGGTGGTTTTGCTTGTGGCTTTTGGGGAGAGCTAATCTAATGTTTAATTAAATCATTGAGCTTTACNTTTGCTGCATTCCCAAAAGAATGAATAATGCTTTCTACCCTGAGCACAGAGTGATCTGATGGTGCATGTTGTCACTGGGCATTGAGGAAAAACATCCATCATCGACTCTGGCTCATGAGATGGGGAGCTGGGATCTCTGGGCTCTCCCCTTGCCCTGAGTCAGGCTGTGGGAAGACATGTTGGTGTTAATTAAAATCAATGTGATAATACCCACACCTCCAAAACACTGTACAGGCCATTTGTGTGTGTTTAGTAAGTTCTTTGACCCTCTAATGAAACCCACTGAACAAAAACACAGCTGAAAGTAGAGGCAGCACTGAGCACATCTGATTTTTCTGTTGGAATCTGGGCCCACAGAACCCACAGAATCAAAGCATTGTGTAAACACCTCAGGAAATAAAGACCAAGGAAGAACTACATGAAAATCCTCTTCTTGCTCAGAAGACATTCTGCCTTCTCATTCCTCTCCCTCCCTTCCACCAGACATGACATTTCATGGAGCTTAATCCCTGCTAGCACCCACCCTCATGCCTCGTTCCTCCCTCACTCTTCCTTCAGCTCAACATCATGTGTTTCCAGTCACCTCTGACTGGAAATGTCACACTCCCAACTGCACTGCCAGCAATGCTCCCAGTCCTTTCCTCTGCTGGCCTCAGCTGCTGCATGATCCAGCTCCCCCTCGGTTACTTTTCCACACTGGAGAAAGGCTGGAACTGGCAGGAGGCTCCACCAAGACTAGGAACACCCATGGCCAGGAAGTGGAGGCTGGGAGGGCTGGACTGGGTCAGAGTTTCCCCACCCCTAAAATGGTCTCAGTCCTCATTAAGTTCTCTCCCTCCTCCTTGCCCCAGACTGCTCCCATGGATGCTCTCAAATCCAGAATTATTACCCACTGCCCTATGGGGAACTGCACTTTGTAAGGAGCTCGCCATCCATCCAGAAGAGCTCAACTCCCATCTGGGCATCCTTATAATGACTAGATTTTCAGATGTCTTCAGCATTTTGCATTGATTTGTCAGATATTATCTTGAAAAGTTTGGTTACAGTAGCCAGAAATACAAGAACTTTGTGAAAGGAGTAAGTGTAGGAAAGAACTTGTTCATGAAATCACTCTCCTGTCCAAAAGTCCAGTTCCCAGGTGTGCAGCAAAATCTTGTGAAAAGTAACTGATGATTAATGAAACTTTTTTCAAGCATCCCTATCAACTTTACATAGCTCTTTTTATTTATTTCACTCTGTCCCTTGTTTGCTATTTGTGCTTTAAAAAGCGGTATCCACATTTGAAAAGATCATCTTTGATCCTAGCACTGGCTTTGGGGTTACCTTCATTCTTGTACTACAGATAATGGAAAGTCCCTGAAGGCTCCCTTCTTGATTCTCCCTCAGTTTTCATTCTCCTCTAGGGTTGGACTATTTTTTGTGCAGGTTGTCCTCAAAGAGGAAATTTCAGTCGAGTTCCATTACCTCACCACCTATGGCATTTCTGCTTCCTCGGCCTCTATCACTTGGGCAGGGCTGTACCAGGAGGAACTTCCCCACCAACAGTTGTGGCTGCTGGGAGTTGTGGCAGGGATTCAGCCTCACAGGACCTGGAAGCAGTGTCTCTAAACCCCCTGGGTGAGGGAAACCTTCGGACACACCTCTCAGGGCTGTTTTAATCCTTTGGCACCCCTAGAAGGATGCTCCAGCCAGGGGTTGTGCTACATCTCAGATGCAGCTGTGTGGTGTGTACACATCTCTTGACACAAAAAGGCTGCTCTAAAACAACTGCTCTGTTCTAAAATGTTGCTGCCAGATTGTTGTGAACATGGGAAAGAAACAAGAGTGTTGAGAGCTCTGGGTATTAGTGAAATATTTAAATATTATGTATGGTGATGCCTCTAATTCAACATTTGCTGTGGTAAACACAGCAGAAATGACTGTAGCAAAATGTTATTCCATATTCTAAGCCAGATTCTTGAGGTTTGTTTTATTTATATCACATGTGGCTGGGAGAAATAGTTCTAGGAAGGCTCAAACCATATATTTTCTTTTCAAGTTGCCAAAATATCTTAGAGAAATCAATTGCTGTGGACTCTTCTGTGTGGCTAAAGATTTGTTTTTAACCTCTTGGTGTGCCAAAATCAGGAACAATTATTAATCTGTCCTGAAACTGCCAATACAACCTGCTAGCAACAGATGGTGCGAATGAAAAGCCAGAAGTGGCCATTTTTAATATTCAATAGATTAAAAAAAACTTAGTTCTCTAATCTTGTCTAACCTCTTGTGACCCAGGGTCCACGATATTGACTAAAAGCCAATATCAATAGCCTTGATTTGAGCCTGAATCAGCCAGGGAACTGGATCTTCTGAGGCACTTTGTACCTCTAAGTGATGCTTTTGTGTTCCCATCTCTGCTGGCCTCGGTGGGAGAGGAGAACTGAGGCTTCCCCGTCAGAAGCTTAAAAGCCAGAGCACCCCGTGCTGCAGGTATGGCTGCACTCCAGGGGTTTTTGTTTGGATCTGAACTTGTATGCTCCTGTCAATGCCAAGGGACGCAGGAGGATTACATTACTAGATATTATCTAGGGCTTGCTGTATTTATACATCTCAATTACAAAATCAGGAAGTGTTGCCAGCCATCCTTTGGATACAGCTGGCACAAACACACGCACAAACACACATACAGACAGAAAGAAAGAAACAAAAATAATCCCACACTGCAAGCCTGCTTGATTTTTTTGATTAGTTAAGGATTGTGGAAATCTGATTCTTGCAGCCTGTGGTGACGCGGTGCTGCTGGAGAAACTGGGTTTTGTTCCGTGTGCAACTGCTGGGGGAGTCAGGCTGTCAGCAGCAGGAGCACAGGATTCCACAGCTGCCCAGGGCAGATGGATCCCAACTCCAGACTTGCTCACCTCACCTAGGAGAAAAGCTATATTTGAATCCCAGGTTGGGCATTGTTCATTATTTGCTGTAATATCTCTGCACCCCTGATTTATTTTGTGAACAACAAAGGCAGGGGGGACTCAAACCACAACAGCAGATCCTGTATGAGGAAGTGCAGGTGAGACACAGCCGGGAGCTTTTGCAGGAATAATTGCCCGGTCAGGAGTCCTGTACTGGCTGAGCAAAAGCAGCAGATGTGGCAGGAGGACAAACTCTGCATGTCGGCCTCCGGGACAGACAAAACCTCCTGCAAACCCAGGGCTGCAATTTGAGCAGCCGCTCCTCTCTCTATTTTCATTGCCTTTGTGGATAGTTGTGTGCACAGACCCTGTGTCCTGGAGGGTCAGCAGCTTCTCACAAAGGCCAGCTCTGGCCCAGGCCTCCCTCCTGCGCTGCCCAGCAGCCCCTTGGCCCCTTCCCGCCTACGTGTCAGCACACGGAAACCACTGTCCACGGTCAGGCAGTCCCCTGACAATTGGGAAAGCTCTTCCCGGGTGAGCAGCAGCCTTTCCAGAGCTCAGGCCAGGGAGGAAAGGCCGATGCACCAGGGGAGAGTGCTGGGAGGACATTTCAGCTTCCTGATGAAGGGAAAAAGAGCTCTCCCCTATGGGGTTTTCTCAGGAGGCCACGAGAGCAAGAATTGGAGGAGAGGGAGAAAAAGAAGGAAAGATGAGAAAACAGCCAGCTGGAAGGATGTAACCTTAATTTGCACGCTGATGGCAGGTACTGCTGTGGAATGGAAAGTGCTGGGAAAGACCAGGAAAGATAAAATTCAGTATCTAGTAATATTGGACAGCAGAATTTAGTGTGCCCAACACAGCGAGACAAACACCTAAGGAACAAGGGCATAGCTAAACTATCCCTTAAGGATTTCTGCTGGAAAGAAGCATGGCCTGGGAGGCTGAATGGCCTGAGCAGATATCAGCAAAGTATTCTTCATTTCTACTTACGGATGTGACACAGAACCCCTTCCTAGCTTTGGATATATCTTACACCAAGAGTGCATTCACTTGTCTGAAAATGGGGTTATGTAGTGATTATTCTTGTCTGCAATATTGTTTCACAACAGAAAAGATATTAAAATGCCTTCCCGTGACAGCAAATTTCTGCCAGCTCTGAGATGTGTTCCCAAGTTGTAATTTCATACCATCAGGCCATGTTTTTTCTCATAATTGTGTTGAAAGTATCTTTGTCTCCCTGGTTTCTAGGTGAATTTCTGCACTATTAGCAGTGAATTAAGTCTGCATATCAGAATATATAACTCTGAATATGTCCACAAAGCATAGATTTCCTTAATGTGAAAATATTCTGCATCCATACAGAAATAGCTTCAGCACTTCTGTGAGTGATAGGGTCTGCAAAGCACAACCAGCCCTTGTAATCACACCAAAATTCAGAAAAAATAAATGAGGGGTCTAAGACACAATATGAGATCTTTTTAATATAATTTTTTTTCCCTTCTGTTTGTGCACATTATAGTTCTCATTCTTACTTCTCTCATGGGTGGTGGAAAACCTACAGCTGTTTAGCTTTATAATAGCACAGAAAAGAGCCCAGATTTCTGCTCTGCCTCACTTGAAAACTCTCTTTTAGGTTGTTTTGTGTTGTTTGTTCTCAGAGAAGAGAGCTTTCCATTTGATATCAACATTAAGAGAAAGGTCCTGAACTAAATAAGCTCTTAGAGCTCAGGGGGAACATCTCCAAATTTTTCTGCTGTCTAGATGGACTAATCATTGCAAAGACAGAGAAAAAGGCAGGGAATTGGAAATTATATCTTCAGGGCTCTTTTTTTTTTTTGTTAATCATGTTCCAATCCACTTTTTGAAATTTTTCTTTTTTTGGTTTTACTGTTTAAACAATAGCAACAAAAAAATTCCTTTTTCTTTTTGGTATAGGGAATCATGAAAGATACAGATTATATGGAACAGCCAAGGCTGGGAGTAGAAGGGAAGGCCATCACTTTACAGGACTAAAATCCTAAGTACCACCAGAATTCCTGACAACACATAAAATAAAGCCTGCAATAACTGAACTTCCTTTTTTTGAATGAGTGCCTGGTGCTGGAAAGTACGATTGACAAGAAAGGCATCTAAGGACATTTAGCACCAGCCAGGTAATATTCAGTGTCTTCCAAGATCCAGTGCTTCAGCAGGCAGGAGCACAGATGCAGGGATTTTTCAGCATCCAAAAAAAGAAAGGTGAAAGGTTCATCTCAGTCCTAGGTAGTATTTGAAAGCTGGTATGGTTAAGGCATGCCCAGTACTGCTGCCAGCAGCTTGCAAACCATTTTCTTTTGATTTTTCCTGTCTGAAGGACAAGGGTTGGGATTAGCATGAGTGCAGAGCAAGCCTCAGGCTCACCCCTCTTTCCTTTCATCATCAGACCACTGGGATTTTCTGCATAGCTGGAAATTAACTTCCACACTCCAGCTCAGGTAAATTCCTCTGTAGTTCTCTTGATACAGGGGGCTGAGGGCTGATATCACTTGATGATATTGTCCTGCATTTTTAATTCTGAGATTTAACCATTTTTGCAACAAAATCACAGTGAATCAAGCCAATTTTGGCAATGACTGTAGTCAAAGACTGTGAAGTAAAGCCAGGAGCATTTATAAAAATATCCATGATAGAATCACCTACACTTATTTATTTATTTATTTATTTATTTATTTATTTATTTATTTATTTATTTATTTATTTATTTATTTATTTATTTATTTATTTATTTATTTATTTATTTATTTATTTATTTATTTATTTATTTATTTATTTATTTATTTATTTATTTATTTATTTATTTATTTATTTATTTATTTATTTATTTATTTATTTATTTATTTATTTATTTATTTATTTATTTATTTATTTATTTATTTATTTATTTATTTATTTATTTATTTATTTATTTATTTATTTATTTATTTATTTATTTATTTATTTATTTATTTATTTATTTATTTATTTATTTATTTATTTATTTATTTATTTATTTATTTATTTATTTATTTATTTATTTATTTATTTATTTATTTATTTATTTATTTATTTATTTATTTATTTATTTATTTATTTATTTATTTATTTATTTATTTATTTATTTATTTATTTATTTATTTATTTATTTATTTATTTATTTATTTATTTATTTATTTATTTATTTATTTATTTATTTATTTATTTATTTATTTATTTATTTATTTATTTATTTATTTATTATAAGAATTTCAGTAGCCCACTTGTCAAGCTTCTAAAACTGGTGGCAAGATGACAGGTGAGAAATAAGGCACTTTCAACCCTGATATAATTTTCTTTTTATAGCTCATGACAGTTTATTTTTAACAAGACTTCTATGAAAATAGAGAAAGCTGGGTTACTCTTGATTCACATCCCCTCTCCTCCTCAAAAAAATCCCCAAAAAACATGTATCTATGCATATATAGATATAGAAGAAGTCTATATATGGATATACATTCCTCAAAAAAATCCCCAAAAAACATGTATCTATGCATATATAGATATAGAAGAAGTCTATATATGGATATACATGAAAGATACAAGGAAAGAACTCGAAAGATATAAAAAAGAACATTATGAAAGAAAAACCATGTATATGACTGATTAGTTTAATGACCATTAGACCCCTAACATCTTGGAGTATTCAGATAGAGCTAATTCTATATAACAATAAATCTACTCTCTTTTTTTAGCACTTTAAAACAACTTTGTTCCTTTGAAAGTTACAGTATGCTTTTACTGGTCTGCCTTCAACACGGTTTAGTGGCCATTTATGTGATGTGATTTACCCTCCACTAATTTAAACTTTTCTGGTAGGAAAAGAAACACCACAAAAAAGAGACTGTAAAATTCTGGCATTATTCTATTTCTGTCTGTATTGGAAGAAAGAAATCATTTCAGTTCCAAACACTGAGCTGGTAGAAATAATTTTAGTTGCAGGATGTAAAACTAAAGGTAGTGTTAAATTTGTGTGTAGAAAACAGAAATCTGCACACACAAACCCACATCTGCATGTGCAGAATGAGTTGATTCTTGCTCAGGTGAGATTTTGCAAGGGTGAGCATGCAGGAACACTGGGTCAGTTGTTAAATTGCTGCACACACAGGACTCACAAATTCTATTTGATCTGATTTGTGAGCCTGAACACACAGCAACAAACACTTGAGTCATGACATGAGGTACAGAAGCAAAATGCAATAATAAAATATCTACTTTTCCATCATTGTTAAATTCTCACATGTCTAAGTTTTGGATATACACATCTTTCTATACTAACAAAGCACTTGAATGGGAATTCATCTATGTGGAATGATGTTTCTATTTCCCCTTACCAGCATGTTTAGCCATTCTGTTTTATACATTGGCAATACAATAAAATTGTATTGATGTACAGAATATTTGTCACAGATTCTAGACTCAGTATGCTGTAAGGGTAGAATAAAAAATCCTTTATTTATACTTCGCAGTTTTTGGGAAACCCTACTTGTGCGACGTGCAGCCCACTGCAGATCCAAGTGTATCCAAGTGTATCACCCTAATGGAGTGAGTCTCATGTAGATTCCAATTTTCCATTAGATGGAAAAGCTGTACTGGAGCTGAAACACTTCATTTTTAATAGCTAGAGAAGTAACACAGTGGCTGGGTAATAAGTCCTATCACACAGGCACATCCTTGGAAAAATCCACTCTCTTTTTACTAGGAGACCCTCCACCATCAATTTGTTGCCTGACCTAAGTTCCTTAATTTTTCCTGCAAGTAAAGTGAGAATACTGTCCTTTTGGGGATCATTGTGCATTTATTTCAGCAATGTGTACTATGATGAGTATTAATAAGCCTGTCTCCAACTGACCAAAAGATTACTTCTTTAGTTTTTATCAGTGAAATATGGTCAGTCATCCAAAAATTTACTTCTCTGGCATACTCTCCACTCACTATTATGAGGAAGTATATCTCAAGAATTATATGGTTAGAAATAATACTTTCATGTTTTCTATATTTTGTTATTTTTGCCTCAAATCACAGCTCAGTTCAGCATGATCTGACATGATTGAAATACTGAAACCCCCACTCCTGCAAAGCAGTGTTTATTATAGAAACCACAAACTTAACCTAACCGAGAGCAGCTTTTCCAGGAGTGATATAATTACAGTAGTTATTGTTGCAATAAACCAGATGTTCCTGAGCTGGAATGAAAGCATTTCCCCCCCACATTACATTTGTTACGTTGCTTTTTTTCAAGTTTCACATCAGCTGTTCAGAAAGCACTTTCTCTGTTGAGTGTCACTTACAGATTCTTACTGGGTGAGTCTTTTAGGGCAGAAGAATGACATGCTGGTCAGGCTCTGAATTTTCACTGCTCTCCTTAGAGTCTCCAACATGACAGTTTTCAGTGTCACTAATTCTTGCCCTGGCTTAAAGATTTTTTAGAGGTTTTTTTGTCCTTTTAGATACTTGGCTGAAAAAAAACTATCGCAACACTTTGAAAAACCTACTTATTGAATGAATACATTGTTCTGTGTGAAAGGGAGTGTTCCACTCCTACAAAACCAATGGAGTTTGACACAGACTTCAGTGAAGCCACCATTTAAGTCACTATTTTGAGCAATTTAGTTATTAGGCAACATCTTTTGATCTGCTTTGTCAGCTGTGGTTGCAGCTCCAGACCATGAACAACCATTCAACCTGAACCACGAATATCCAGCATTACACATCTTGTATTTTTAACAATGTGTTAGTCAACACATTTCTAATATTTCCCAGCCCAATCAAGTCCTAACTGCAAAAATGTGTTGCCAATAAAGAATTGGATTGTGTTTAAACTGCTAGGATCTTAGATATGAAAGTTGTACATATTTCATGTGTGCAAGAAACCTGTCTAGGAACAAGAACCATGAAGACTCAAGAAGTCAGGAGATTGCTTTATGGCACTTACAGAGCCATATAATAATGCAATAAAGAAACACAAACTAGGCTTGGTGTTTTGTTTACTCATGGGTTAGTTCTCATAAAAATATAGGAATGGTAAGAACTAATTATCTTATCAACTATCTGAACAAGTCACGGCAATCCTGGAAGAAACCTTTGTAATGCTCAGGTACACGTGCTGCTCTTTTTTCTGCTCACTCGTGGTAAAATATTAGTCAACCCATCCCCGTGGCAACTGCAATGTGACGAGGGAGGAATTCACCCCATGGTCTGCTAAATTTACGCTTTGTAAAAATGTAAATGTTTCTTATAGGAGGAATTTACATGGCTCTGAAATACGGTCCAACTTTTCACTGATGTGGTAGGGGATGCCGACACTGTTGGCCTGGTTTTACAAAAATCTTTGAAAATGGGCCATAAAATAGCTGAGGAAACCCAAGAGGCACCCACACATTTGGAAGCAGATTATAAGAGAGCTCTGCTGCTCAGCCACAATCAGCTCCCTGCTTTCAAAAGACACGGTATTGATTTCACAGTTTTTGCTCTCCTAAAGGGAATGTGTCAGAGCTGAAATAAATAAATAAGCAGGGCCCATGTCCAGGGAACCTTGACGTCTTTCCCATCACCGCGGCCGGGAGGCCCCTGCGCTTCCTCCCCTGGATGTGACATGCCCGGCAAATATTTCCACCACCCACACTTGATTCATTCTTAACTCTCCTCACCCACTCATCATTACAGCTGTGCAAAGCATCCATTACAAACCCTGGAGCCATCCAAAACCTACCTTTGTAACTTCGATCTGTGCTTCACACCAAGCCGGGATTGGGTGGACTTTTGGGTGGATTAACTTTTTGAGACAATGGACCCCCAGTTTCATGCAAATCTGGGCCCAGGTTAAGGTGAATGATTTATGGGTTGCATAGTTTGAAAATCGCTGAGAGAGTTTCACATCATTTCACTGCATAGATCTCTGTCAGTATTCATGGAAATTGAAAAAGATGTCTACATAGTACACTGTAAAAGGGAATAATAATAACAGTTGTCAGATCCCAAATGATCTCTGTGTGTTGCAAACAATTCCTGGTCTGAAGGACCTGGGCGGGGGGTGGGGGGAAAGAAAAAAAAAAGCTCTTTTTAACTCTTTAACACTTTATTGCTTCAAAGTGTAAGTCACTCATAAATTTTTTATTACATTCCTTTATTTAGCACATATGCATGCCACTAGTGGTTCAATTAGACAGGAATTCTGCAAGGAGTTGCTCTAATGATGCTCTCAGGCAGGAAGCAGAGGGAAACCCAGACTTCAAAATTCAGATGGAAAGTTAGATTTTTCTATAGTCGAAATGAGAGATTTATTTGGTTGGTGGTAAAAGTTTGTGTCTGCAAAGTTTGGATTTGGGTGCTCACTGGGATTTTGGGCAGCCCAGTTAACAAAATTAAGCAGTTAAAGGGAATCTAGAATATGTCAACCCTACTGAGTGACATCTTGCCCTGTCACCTTTCAGAACTGTGAGGCAATCTGCTTTAAAGCCACTGGCAGATATTACAGATAAGAAAGGTTTTTTAAATAAAAAACAGCTTGAAGGACAGGATTCTATATAGGATGCTCTGTGGTTTCTTAGACAGGATCAAAGAAACTAATTTCACATCTAAATTTTTAAAGGAAGCCCAGACCGCTCAAGGCAGCAGTACCAAACATGTCACTTAACATCTTGTAGCGAAAGAACTTCCTCGGTTTCTGTCACCAGCATGACATCATTTTGTCTGCAAACAATCCTTCTGTATTATGAGTGAGCCCATGCAGGAGATTATAACCACCTTGCCAGATCCCAACTGTGGAAATCCTTCCTGCTGATACTAAAATATTCATTTCAGTGAGAGCCAGAGGGACAGCTTTTAGTGCATGGTGAATGTTGCTTTGTTCTGTGGTGACTTCAATTATTTTCTGAAATCCTGTGATGCGCCCGTTTATCAAAATGCCTTCAAGGTAAGCAGGGAAAATTTTTGGAAATTTGTACAAATCACCAAAAAAATGGCTTGAGGTGGAGTTACATTGTACTTAAGGTCATATTAGGAAAAGCAGGTGTGGGGTTCAGCTGAGCAGGAGATCCACAGTGTGAGCAAGTGTCTGAACTGGTCACCACAGTGTGAGACACTGCTGGCTCTCGGTTCTCCCAGCTGTCTGAGAGAGGTAAGGTGAATCACAGCCTACAGGTTTCTGTTTCTTCCCATTATCTCCACAGGGAATGGGAGTGACCCAGCTTGAAGTGTATCACGCTCTGCGTTAGGTGCAGAGAGCTCCATTCCCCATGTCTGGTGAGTGCCACACACAAGGTGGAATTTTGTGGATGAGGAAGGGAGAGAGGACAAACATTCAGTGCTGTGGAGGTCAGTGCTTTATCCTGCTGTGCTAAAAGCAGAATTCCTGCTCTGGTCAAGAATTATCAAGTGAAAAAAATATGGAAAGATCAGCATGGAAACATTAACAAACAACAGAATCAGCAGTGGTTCTCTGTGAAGAAATGAGCCACAAAAACAACAGGTGCGCAGCCCTGGATTGCAACACCAGAGCCCCAAAGTGCATTTATAACAGCCCTCTGTCACATCCTTCACTGTGTCCATTTGTCCTGGCTTAGAGAAGTGCTGAGCATCCTCATCCCACATCAGCATCCTCACCTTGAGGACTGATACCCAGGGCAGATAAAATACGGCACGTTAATGTTTCGTGTCACACACATGTGGATGGCTGTGAATCAGGGAAACAGTTGCTTTCATATAAATGATGTGAGACTAGAGAAGTGATAACATAATGCTGGATTTGAGAGCAAAACCCCTTTGGATTCACTCCAGTTAAAAGAGTGGTGCCACTAACAGCCTGTTCTGACGAGTCAGTTGGCATTTCCACTGATAACCTTGATTCTTGGGATTGGTATCTGTCATTTCAACTCAGGCTGAGTTGTAACTTAGTGTGAAAAAGAAAAACAAATTGCTGAAATTTTGGGATTTCTCCTTCCCCTCTCTCTGCATCACAAGAAAATAAGATTTACTTTTTATGAGCTATTTGCCAAACCTCACATCATAAACAGCTTCCTTTTAAATAGATGGATAATGAAAAGGAAGACAAATGAGATAAATTCAATATTTAAGAGATTTGCTCAACATAGACAGTCCTTCCTTTCTACAAGTTGCCAATTTTTCTTGTTAAAAAAAGAGAAATGCATTACAAATTGCATTTAATAACTTGAGGAAAAAAATGCAGGCAATTAATAGTGAATGCTGCAGTAAACATATCTGTTGCAAGAAGAGGTGTCATAAAAAATGATAGAACTGAGATTTACTGCCAATGAAGTCAGCAACAGCATTTCCATTGCCTCCAGCTGGAGGAGGACTTGGTTCCTAGGAAGTTCACTTCAAAGATGATTATCTTTATATCAGCAAGTCTAGGAGAGAGGGCCCCATGGCCTTCAAGGTGAATACTAGAGGGAATAAAAGGCTGTAAATCCCCATTTCTGCAATTATAAGGATGCTGGCCTCAGCTGAAATATACAGAAATAAAGTACAGTTATATGAGTTTGAAAATCTGACCAAAAATCTCAGAGTAACCACATCTGCAGTCCTACCACAGGTAAATCTTCCAGAGCTCTTGTTACAACTGTGACTTAAATAAGCAGTCTGGGGGCTCAGTGTTTGTTATCAGATTGTTCAAATATTTTACTTACATTTATTAACTAAAGAAGGTCTCAGATCCTTTGTTCCAGCTGTATACAGAATCTACCAAATTCACTGTTCATAGTCTACACAGTAGAGGCTGAATTGTCTGGGAATTTTCAAATAATCTTGTTCAGACTGTGACTTTCAATTAATATAAAAACGGACCTGTAAGGGCTTCCTTAAACTGTCTCATTTTTGGCCTAAAGAATAATCAGACTTTCACAATTAGGTAATGGTTAGAAATAGTGACAAGGGATTCAAGGCAAGCAAATCTCTTCATTCCACTCTCTTGCGTGCTTATTCCATTTTTTGTTATTTGAGATGATTACAATCATGTACAGCTTTGAGCGGGCCTGAATACACCGTTGCCCACTTTTGAAGCACTGCTAAAATCACATTTCCTCCCTCATGGAAGGGGAGAAGGTTTCCTCGGTCCTGCTCCCCAGGAAACCTCGGGGACTAAAATCCCTCTCTCCTGCAGGCTGCTCACCTTCCTCCCGGCCTGTTCCGAGCCCCGTCTCTGCTGCTCAGCTTGCTCTGTCTTTTTTCCACTGGCATCCCTGCCCAAAACAAACTCTGGAAGGCTCCCCACCCAGATCCTTGGAATTCCTGGGCAACCTTACATATGCCTTTGTTTTGGGCAGGAACATGTGCTGAACTGTCTCCTCCAGCGCTGAAGAGAAGGGCGGTGGTTAAACCTACCATTTTCAACAGGGCTTAACCCAGCCTGTAACAAAACCCTCGGTAAAGGTGCAATTTCACAACCCCCTCTGTGTGTGTGTGTGGTGTGTGGGAAGGAATTTGCAGAGATATGGCCATCTTTCCCCAAATTTCCTGCTGAAGAGGAGCAACAATCAGGACCGGGATGCAGCATCTCAGTTCATTTGAGAGCTGTGTGTAGGGAAGAAGTTTAATTCTTGGCATTTGGTTGCCCTTATAGTTTGTGTTTCAGACATTGGGGGACCCAACAGATGTGCAGGCAGTTCCAGCTTTTTTAGTCCTGAGCTGAACTGGCCTGAGCACCAGTTTGGGAGCCAGGGAAGCCACAGTCGTTGTGAAGCTGGCTCAGCCCACAGTTCTGGGCTGGACCTTGCCCAAATCACAAGCCAAAGTTCTGCCTTTGTGAGACTGTGGAATTCAGNGGGGGAGGGGGCGGGGGTGGTGCGTCTCTTGACCCATGCTTTGCCCCAAGAACTTCAGTAATGCAGAAAGGACTGTCATATCTGTCAATCCCAAATAATGCTGCTGTGGATGGCCTTCATGAAACAGGGGTTTGTACCCTGGGAAGACTCATCCATAGGATGTTCTGTTTTCCCTGGGTGGCAGGAGGAGTTATCCAAAGCAGTGTGGTAGCCATTGGCAATGGAATGGCAAGAGGTGTTCCATAACTTGACGTCTTCTAAAAGACAGCATTTGTGTTAAGGTGGGTTATCACATATAACCAGCCTTAATCACTTTCAAAAGAAGGCTCTGTTTATGGCACATCATGGTCAGGACAGTAAATCCTGGAACAAATCACCAGGTATAATGAAAAGTAACAAAGCCAATTATATTCTCCAGCCATTTTTAGTGCTTGAAATGTGGTCTCTGTTTGTCCACTCCTTGGACTTCTCTCAGGGAAGTACAGATGGTATCTTTGTGAGGTAATAGTAACCTGCTTATTACAGCTCCTTTGTTTTTAGCTCTAGCTTGAAATTCATGCCATTATTAAACATTGTATATGGCATAACAAACCAGGTAATTCTTTCAGTGTTTCAGTGAAATGTTCAACAGAGATCTGGACGTATTTCCAAAGAAATTTCTAACCTTTATTTACCCTCTGTAGATAATTTCACTTTGCTTTACTCACACTCTTTTTGTGGTCAGTTTCTAGCAGTCATTCCCAGTTCACCGATGGGAATTTCACAGGAATGGAGGGTTTTCCATACATGTTGCAGAAAATTTTGGAATCCAGAATGTCTCTAATCTTTATCACATAACTTTGCAAAAGAAAATTGATTCTGAGAGATAAAGTACTTCCCTCAAATAGAGACAATAAAACCAAATGTGGTGCAGAAATAGCACATGATCTGATCCCTACCAGGAAATTATATACAAACCTTCCTGTTAAAGAGGTAATGTCTTCATATCAAATTAGATACTTTAGTTTTGTTTTGTTCATTGTTTTTTTTTTTTTAATAACTAAGTTTAAAAAATACCTAGAAGTTTAATGACAAGAAAAAGAGAAAAAAACTCTGTGGCTTTAGTACAGTTGACTGGGCTATGTATATTCTCTCAGTACAGCCAATTATTATATAAGCCAGCAGTGCTTAACTAGAGAAATTCTGCCTAGTTAAAGTCTTGGCTGTGTGACAGAACATGCATAAAGCACAGTAAATAATATTACTTTGTGTAGAAATGTTTCATTTCTCAGTTATAGAGGTTTATCAAGTCCAGTATATAATCTTGGGCTGGAAAGAAAGATAAAGAAACTTTGCAGGTAAGGAACATTTTCCTGACAGGATCCCAAGTATTAATAAATTGGGATACTATTTTTTTATATTTTCCACTGAGGTGTAGGGGGGAAATAATAGAGAGTTGTTTTTTCCCTCATTATTTGGTGGTCCTTCCTTGAAACTTTCCAAACCAAAGCCACTTCTCACATCTGGTTGGAACAGAGATCTTTAAGACATTCAAGTAATTCAAATCAGATGTAAAAATCTAAGCTACACTGTATGAAATTCAAGAACAAATTTAGTTACAGGGTTAGAAAAGTCTGCAATATGGCACCTCTTTTAATCAATACCAGCCTCAATTTTGATTTGTCTGTAAATACAAGACTGTAATTAAGAATTATCTACTGCATTAATTATTTCAATACCCAGAGTAGCAAGTTACTAGATTAGTGATTGCATTTACAATATTGTTAACAATTTGTTTCCCCTATGCTCTGGGTGAAGTCCACAGCAACGTGGCCTGAATCACATTATAGTTCCAATGGAAAATATTGAAGATCACTAATATCAATAAGCACTTCCTTATCTCTGCCATTTGGAACTGCCTGTATTGACTTTCACTGCATTCCAGCAGTTCTGCCTATACCCAAACCCTAATTAGTCATTAATTTCCATTAACTAAGCCACCACTAAACATAATTTAAATTATTTCCAATAAATGCTCCATTAATGCCTGTTATCTGCATTTAATTCCCATTGATTCCCAAAAGCTACTGTGGAGCTTAATTGCCGCCCCAAGAAGAGCAGCTTCCCACAGGTGTCATCGGGACTGATTTCTCTCTGGCTGCCAAGCACTAGGGAGCAGTGCTACACGAGGCTCCCATGCAAATCAATGGCTAAAAACCCAAACAGCTGCAGCTGGACTTCAGCAGAAAACAGTATTTACCTCAACAACAAGCGCCTGCCCCTCTAGGATACGGTTTGGGTTGGCCAGAAAATATTGTAGGCCTTTTCTTAGATTTAGCCTGTGAAAATAAAAGTGACACAGTATTCTGGCTCATTCCACTTCAGTAAAAAATACCATCTTATAAACAGAAGTTCTAGACCCAGGGAAAAATCAGTGCAAATGTTTAATCCTTTTCTGATCCTTATTGTAATTTCGTCCATACACATATTTCTGCCTGAGGAAAAAGAAAATCAAACCTTTACCTGTAGGATTCTTTCTGGTATTTTTGGACAGCGTAGGTTCTCAGCAACATTTTTGACTCCTCAGAATTACATCACTTTTTCAACATATCTTTTGGTATTTTACATACAAGTCAGATACACTTAAACTATCAGAAACTGCCTAACATCTGCCTAACAGTGATGAGTTTGACTAATTTTCCTTTTGAAGAGAAAAGCAAAAGAATTGGCTTGCTGAAAATTGAATGTTACTACATTTTCGTTTTCAAAATGACTTTTTCTGTTTTACATTCAAAACATTTCCCCCCATTTTCCATACTATTTCAAGTTGACATCTAAATTAAATATTTTGCTTTTATTCAAACAAATCACTTGATTGACCAACAATTACTGTATTCATAATCATGCTTTGTAATAGCTTTCTGGATTGTTTTATTGCTTTAATTAGGACTGGAAATAAAACTTACCCATAGGACATTCCCTGAGAAGGAAAAATCTGGATCTCACAGGGCTTTGGTCAGAGCATTTTTTCATTAGCTTCACTTTCTGAAGATGTTCAGTGCATTATCCAAAATGTGCCTCCAAGCTAGTCCTGTGCAAAAGTTGCCACACATCCCACATTGTGCTATGGTCAAACCTCATGTCCATTATGAAACGACAGCAGGATATGGCTTTTCCTAGAGTTTTATTACAGCCTGCTGTTCTTTAACAGCTCGGCATTCACACGGCAAATGTAACACATGTTCATTATCTGCGTTTGGGGCTGGACAGGCGTAAATTACCACCCGACCTAAGGCTCCCAACATGAAAAGAGAGTTGTGGAGCCATTCCCCCATCTGCACTGCCCATGCATTCCGCAGGCTCTGCCCTGTCTTGGGAGTGCCTCACTGCATCCAGATCTGAAGGTGACAAAGTCTTGGGCACAACAGTTCCCCATTTAGCATCCCAAAGCCAGCAGCACCTCCAGGAGCCAACTCCCATGCTGGGGTTATGGACTCTGGGCTGCGAGGGAGAGCAGAGCCCCCGGCAGCCCTGAAATGCATCAAGGAGAGAATCCACTGCCCCTGCCGAGCACTGATGCTGCAGAAGCTGCTGGAAGGACCCGAACAAAGGAAACCATTTGCAGGGCACGAAAGGAAGGAATTCTGTTGTTTTGGGAGAACTTATCTCCGCAGGCGTTATCTATTAACTCTCTGCACAGCCGCAGGTATCAGCGGTGAGAGACATTATCTGCACTTCCTTTGGCTGCTGCCCTCTCTGCCAGCCTTGCCTCTGCCTGGTCAGGGCTGAGCCTTTTAATCTTTCATGCAAATCCTTTGTAATAACCAAAGGACAATCTATTTCTTTCTAGTTGTGAAAAACGGAGTTCACCTTTTGCTAGGATTTAAAGGTTTAATAAAAGACAATAAGGACAAGACAATAAAACAAAATACACGGCCAGGGTGTCTCTGGCCAAGAGCCGAGAGCACGCCTGTCCCATAGAACCCACCCCTAAAACAGGTATATTTGAACTTTTCTAAGAACTTACTTCCATGTTTCTGTGAGCTGCTTTGCCTGGCCACTCCTTGGTTCCACCTTTTTAGAGCATGCGTGTTTCTTGGCTGTGGTTTTAATTAATTCTTCTTATCAGTCTTAATTTGGGCCTTGGTCTATAATTTCTACAGATGGTCAGTGCTGGTAGCTGGGATATCAGCAGCAGATGTCTTCATGTCAGCAGCAGGGGTCTGCACTGGGTGCTATCCTGACCAGGCAGTCAGTCCACTCGCTACAAAGACACTTTATCAACGTACTTTACTCCTAGAGAAAACTGTATCTTTAAAACCATTTCTACACCTCACATCTAAATATCTGCTCTATATGAGTGCGAAAAGAAAGAAAGAAAGAAAAAAAGGAAAAAAAATACTATAATACGTATTTATAACCTTATATGTGCAGTACATACTTTAATATTTGCGAAAAGCCAATTTTATATGTGTTTATAACATAGTCATAGAGCTTTTCACATGTTTCAACATATATTTCTCGATGGAAACCTCTACATATGCTTGAATCTCAACCTGCTTCCTTGCAGGACTAAGACCTTATTGCTTTTGAATGTCCCAAACATTATTATTGTTCTTGCTATTGTTATCGTTTTTATTTTTGATTTTTAATTTAAATTATTATTTATTTGGAATATTGGATGTCCCATACCCTTCACAAGCAACGGAGATGAGATTTCAATCTCTTTTTTACTCTGACAATCCTCTTACAGGAAGTGTGGGGAAGAGCCTATTACAGAGAAACAGAACAAAGTGAAAACAAAATATGATGAATATTAAAGTCTGCATTTATGATACAACATGCATAGCATCTCCTACTAATGCTTGCACCCCTCAAGCCCATTTTCCCAGATAATTTAACTTTGAAATCACAGACTGTAACCAATATTTTGCTGCACAGCACCAGATAAGGTCACACTCGCTTTTCTCCTAAGTCTCTTTTCAGAGTTTCTCAGATCCTCTGGAGATTCAGAGGAAATTTTGCCCTGCAAAACAACCACTAGAGATTTTGACCTCAACAATTTTACCCTCGCTTATGAAACCTGCAGTTTTCTGGGCTCTGCAACCTGGAAGCCAAGATACGGTTAGTTTGGGCAGTTGCTCATTCTCACTACAGCTTCTGCTGTTTTCCTTTCACACTCAAATTACCCTGGAAGCCCTGCCCAGGGGACAGGTGCTTTCGGGAGATAAACAGTATCGTGAAAAGTTTGGGAATTTATCCCACTTGACATCTAATCTGCTGCTTTGGTTTGTAACACACCCATCAGAGTTAAACTGATCGGCCACTGCAGACCCTGCAGCCCTCCCAACACTTTTCACTGGCTACTCTACAGCAGCTCCAATTTACTGGAGCTAAGGATGCTCAATTTCCACGTTTTTCAGTTTTGCACATGCAGGGATTCACTCAGCCCTGGGCAGCAGACTCAGATGACAGTGGCATTGGGAGGGAGGATTCCCTTCCCAGTTGGATTCCTCCCTCAAGGAGGACTTAGACATACACATGACCTACTCACCGAATTTTATCAACTTTCAGGGGCCTTTGGGTATGTGCAGGGCTTTAAAATGCAGAGACTTCAAACAAGGTTTTCGGGCTTTAATTTGAGTTTACAGGAATAGTACCTGAATTTGACTTCTGTACCAATTTATACTCCTAAATCTGCTTTCTGACCTAGCCCTTAGTGACTGAGTGGCAGAGATTAAAATAACCACGCTTGATAATTCTCTAAATTCCTAAATTAAAAGCACTCCTCTGAGATACATGAATGGTTTGCCTGTTTCAGACCAGAAGATCGGGACCAAAGTCCAAGCAAAAATGACATATCAAAACACCAGCTGAAACAGAAGGTTCCAGCTGTTTCAAATGCCACTAAACCACAATGATTATTGCTAATATAAATAAAACAAAATCTTAATCCAGTTTTATCAAGGAGTCACTAACCATATTTCTCTGTTCTTCCAGTAGGTTTATGAGAGTGTATTTTCATAAGCAAGAAGGATGGCATATTGGGGACCACTTTCTCTTGTACTGTTAGAAAACCTCAAACAGCCCCAAATGCTTCTAAAAAGCAATTGGACTTGGTCAGTTCACATGGAGTAGAAAAAAAGCTGTCAAACCAAGGTCTAAATAATGTCCTTGCTAAGTAGCTTGACTTGTGGTGGGGATTTTATTGGACAATGTCACTTCCTTGTGACCACCACAAATGATAACAGTTGCAAGAGCTTTACAGTTGCTAAACCAAAGGAATGGCTGGAATTTTGGTAAAATCTTTGCAGTGTCAGCCCAGGCTGACATTTTGTACTTTTAAAGCTATCTTTAAGAAACAAAATAGGTGAGAGAGCACTCCAGAAGCTGGCAAGAAAAAGGAAAAAAATATCAAAGCCTGCAAATGGCAAGCTGCTGCACTTTTGCTACACTCCATGGTTGTGATGAAGAGTTTGGGCTGTTTCATTTGCAGACTCGTGGCTCCCTTCATTCCAGTAACAAAAATGCCAATAGAATTTCTAAATTAAACCCAGCACCTTGTCCCTTCTATTTAGGGCAGCTTTTTCTCTGGCCCACCACGTCTCCAAGCACAATGCCAGTTCTCTCGTACCATCTGCATAAACTTCCCTCCACTGATTCCAAAAGAGCCTTTTTTCCATCTGCTGGGATCCTCCACTGAAGGAGAAAACGTTCAAGATGAGTTCAGTGAGAAATGATATTTTATTTTTGCTAGCTGAGTTAAACTGATCACAGAAAATTCCCCTTTCATTTTTTTTTCCTCAATTCCCACCATTATGATACTCTCCAAAACAGTCTCTGAGAACCCTAATTCTGGTTCTTTATGATTGTGGATGGGGGAGGAAGAGTACTGAAGTTTGATGCTGGTTGAAGTGTCATTGCAATTCCTCATCATTCCAAAAGACTAATGGCTAAAGGAAGATATTTTTAAGGACACCAAGGAGAAGGTCTGCAGCAGGACCCGGCAAAGGGAAACCTGAACTTTTTGGAAATTAATTCACTCTCATGGAAGCAGAGGAGCCACAGGGCAGGACTGTTCCCCTCCAGGAATGTGCTGCTCCTGTAAAAATGTCCCTCTTTTGGGGATCCTGTGTTGGACCTCTCCGTGGCAGTTCATGGATGATGTTTTGAATCCAAGTGATTTTCACCAAGACTTGTGCTTCTACACCTTTTAGGAGATTTTGATCTCTTGCCTCTAGTTGTTTATGCTGGCATTTCTCTGCAAGTTTGTACCATTCCAGTAGCTACTGGGAGATGCTGGGAACTGGCATGGGGATAAGTTAACAGGGTGCAAAGGGGTGAAAATGCAAGAATTACTTTTTTTGATGGACTTGCTGAGGGACTTAGGATGACAGATGGAGAAATGAGGATGACAGTGCATGAACATCTGGGTGAACAGCTTCAACACACTGTCTCTCTTTCCCTTCTGTAAAATACAATCCCTTGCCCTTAGTTAATAATCGTAATTCCCTGCTTTCCCATTACAATCAGCCTACATGTTTATGTTTAAATTACAAAGTAGCTTAGAGGAAAAAAAATTTCCAAATAATTGTTCTGCAAATAATATTGTTCTTTCATATGAACACAACGACCGAGCTGTGTTCACAAACTCCCTGTTACCAATATAAATAATTACAAAACCATAAAGAAAAATAAATACACCCAATAACCAAAAGTCTAAACTGACCACTACTAAACAGCACTTCATAACTGTGGCTCTGAATTATTACTGCCTCACCAGCACAGCCACAATATCTGCCTTCATAAAATCCTCCACTTCACAAATTAAATGGATTGGGTAATTAGGAAAGCCTATATTTAGTCCACAAAGTGAAACCACCATCACTGTAACGTGACAATGAACCCACGTTTTAAAAAATGGTAACATTTTCATTCCCTGGAGTGGGAATACATGATCCATGCCTCCTCGCTCCCTACCTATCCCACTGGGAGCTGCGTGTGTGCATGAACACATCCTGCCACTCAGCAGTGCGGTGGGTGCCTGGGAGCTGCCCTTTTCTTGCTGCTCCCATTGCTGGAGACAGATCCCTGCCTCTGTGTTTTCCTACCATGTGCCAGGAGATATCTGTTATAACTCCCAAAATACGTCGACTGTAGAGCACTGCCCCATTACCTTAGCCCTATAAATAGGACAAAAACACACCTATGGGGATGATGTAAGAGAATGTCTGCGTTTCCCTCTGAACAGCATCTCCAGACAGCTGCTGGCACTTTGCTGGATGCATTTCACTTGTAACATCTCAGCATTTGCCAACAGGATTTTTTCCACCCTCTCTGCAGATGGCCAGGTGTTGTTATCACTCCACTCTCATGCCTGAGCCCACTCACACTCCCGCTCCGGGCAAAATTCAATCTTTGCTCATTTCTTGACCCATGCTCATCTCTTTGCATTGCTTTTTAATTAATCCATGGTTAGCTGAAGCTCCTGCCATAAATCAATGATTTCCTTTCAATTCTTGTTAAAGATTTTTCATTTCCCTAAATTTGCAGCACATTGCTCCAGAGCTGTTAACAGCACACTTTTCTCTCATTATCAAATCAGCGCGGAATAGGGTCAATGAAGCAAAAAAACACAAACCCAGCGCTGAAGACCTTCAGGCTTAAAGACATTTCTATCTGTCCCAGGCACGCTGCAAATGAAAACATGGTCTCTTGCCATCTTGGAAGCTACAGGCCAGATCCTCCCTGGGTGTAAACCACCAGGTTTTGGGACACACACATAATTTCCTGATTTACACCAGCTGAGTATTTGGCAATTACCCTGTCGACCCTCTAGCTTGGGGAAGAGTTGCCTGTGAAACTGCCCCTCAGACAGGAATCACTGGAATTTTCTAAATGCCAGTTTTCATACCTTTTTATTTTGGCAAGCAGAATGTGGAGTTCTGTGCAGAGTTCTTCAGAGGATGCTCACATTGCGGATGTCTCTTTGTGCCACTGCTCAGCATCTCATCTCTTGGCACTTTTACTTAATAAAGTCCTAATCATCAGGGGGTTCAGTTTTCAAGCAACTGGCAAATGGAAAGAGCCTTTAAAATCCCCAGATTTCCTAATAATGTTTGCTTTAAAAAGACAAGATGAACAAATCACACAAAAGAGAGTGGGGAACATATTGTTTTCTTAAAATGAGAGGCAAGTCACTATTTAGTTCAATGAAGGAAAATGCAAATTAAAACACATTTTATGGTATCAGCGTGACCATGTGCTCAGCAAGGTCTGTGAGTTGCACGTACCAGACCTCAGCCCAGCTACAGCATCCTCTGTGGCTCAAGCCTGCGCTCACCAGGCATGTGAATCAAATTAAACTTTTAACTTCTTTTCTCTAGTTATCCTTCTGTGAGTTTGGGTCAAAATTTTCAGAAAATTGCACGTGCCATTCCTACGATTATGCATGTAATCAATTAGTTATTTACGTGCACAACTACTGTGACCAGATATGCAAATTTCCGAGTGGCTGTTGCCATTTTCCGATAATTTAGCCCTTTGTCATTCATCCACCCACTTTTGTTCAAAGCCCCAAGTTCATGGAAATTTAACTCATTTGAAACATGTGTGTAGATCCATACGAACTGCCCAAAAGCGTCACAAAGAGAAAGGATAACCTTGTTGTTAAGGCAGGAGAGCGCGAAATCTGGTTTCCATTCTGAGCTCTGCCACACATTTCCTGTGTAACCTTGGGCAAGTCATGAACTGTAACCCAGCTCAGTGGAGCTGACCTACATGGAAAGGCAGACAGAGTCATCCCTACTCAGAGAGATTATTGAGGCGTTTTGTGTGTTAGTACACAGGAAAAATATCAAAACAAGTAAGTGGAAGGTACTAAAGAATTGTAAGGTAGCAGCAGTGGTAGATCAGTAATGAGAGATGATCTGTACGTGGTGAAAAAACAGCAAGTGAAAGGGCAAATTGAGAGCTGAGCAAAAAAACCAGCAAATTCAAGCAGGGAGATGAAAGAGAACCAAATGGTAACAGTGAGAATGAGCAGGCATGTGAGTAATTAACCTTTATACAGCAATTTTTACTGTCCTGCTTGGTCTTGTCCTTTCACAAAGGGCCACAGTTGGGAGAAATTTGAGAAGAACTGAGTTGGTTAACATGGCACTGGCCACCTCACAGGCTGTCTGATTGGCATGAATTATTCTTCATTAATCAGGGTAATCCTGACAGGGTTATTAATGCCAGGTATTGGCCAAAAGCTGGTGGAGAACATTGTGTTATTGTAGCAATTACTGTAGCTGTGTGCAGTTAGAGGGGAAACTTGCACGCTTTGTTTCTCTACACACCAGAACAAAACTGCAAAGTCAGTTCTGTGGCTGTCATTGCTTCCTCCTTTTTGGATGAAATACAATTAGATTTGCATATTACTTCACTAATTGTTTGGGGTACGGCCTCGTGGGAGCCCTGCAAATCATAACATATTCTGAGAGAACACATGTCCTGTACAAAATTACCTGATTTTGCAGCTGACCTAGATATTGCACTCACACGGACATCATTAGGAGTCTAGAGCAGACTGATTGCAGTGTCTGGCCCAAATTTATGACTGAATACAGCAAAATGTTCAATATCCTCAGATTAAGCTGGGATAAAATGTTACAACTGGAGCTTCATGTAGCAAATTTCCACTTTGGTTAAGACAAATATCTTTCCTGGTGAGAAATGAAACCAAGTTTTTTGGAATACATTAAAGATTGTAGCTCTCCATCTCTAAAAAATAGTTTAGTGAGTCTTCATTTCACACACAATATGCCTTGGAAGAACCTGGAAATAAGAAAAATGAACGTTGAATGAACAAAGAAAATTCTGGTACATTAATGATAAGGATTTCTGAGCTTCTGGCAAATGTTTGACAATATTCCTTGACACATGAACCCCTGAAGGAATTGTGATCCTGCCAGTCTGGGGACAGTGGAGCCTCCCACTCCATCCCACCCTGTTCCTTCACCCCAGCATCCTGCATGGAAAAACCTCAGTGATTCCCATTACCTGCTTGGATGTGAGAAGTCTGCAAGGGATGGGTGTGAGTGCATCAGCCTCTTGAGTCCCCTGGAATCAATCCCTGTTTGATTTGGACCATATCTTTTGGAAAAAGATATCATCTTGATTTAAAATGTTCCAGTGAGGGAAAATAGGCAATAAACATCAGGAAATTATTTTAATGTCTAATTAAACTCAATTAAAAATTGCGATGATCAGAAAGGAGATTCACAGGGGTCCTTATCAGCTACAGAGAAGGAGCCCAGATTTATTTGGTTTTTTACAGGTCAATTGCACCAGTGTGACAATGCTTATTTTTTTAAATACAAAAACACACTGTAAACCCCAGCAGAATGATTGCTGAATGGGCTGAATGATTGACCATCCCCTTCCAGATCTTGTGAGATGTCTAAACATAATCTGAAAAATGGAGATTATAGGCATGTGCTGTGGGAGCAGCTCCACAATGCTTCAGCTGGTCTTCATTCCTTCACCTGAACTGAAGTCACTGGAAAAAAACAGGCACTTCCACAATATGATTAATTGGATCTTAGTTATGCACCTACCTCGTGTTTGGAGGCATGAATCACATTTGCAGTATGTGTGGCAGTTAACCAGGAAAAGGCCAGATGGAACAGCACAAGCTGATGGAAAATGCTCTGCAAGGTCAGCATGGAGGGCCTGGGGACAGAGCCTGACACCAGTGCCTGCTGTAAGGGATCTGCTTGGGTTTCACACCTGCCTCAGGTGCTGCCTTCAGGGTAAGGGTTCAGTTGTTGGTGTTTCTGCCCAGCCTGTGATGCCTTTAGTTTTAGCTTTTATATTTTTCAGATTCTGTGCTGTTTTAGTGTGTAGTTCTGGGTTTCATATTAAGTGGTGCTAGGCTCTCTTCACAGAGTCGATAGACAAGACAATTCCTTCTCTAGCTTGGGACCAAGGACAATTGACACAAATTTCAGGCCAAAAAGCGTAAACAAGGGTGAATTGAAGAGAGAAAATCCAGGAGGATGGAGCTTCATAACCTGAAGTTATAATTGGACAACTCCAATATGCTAATGGACCAGAACTTATAAAAGTGTGAGACCTTGTGATCAGTTGTTTTTTGTGACCATTTTGGGGCATCTTGGGTGTGGCCCAGCTGGACTCTTGCATGGCCCAGGTGTGTCCATTGAGGCCCTTTAAGAAATCCCTACTTTATCCTCTTGCTTCGTCTAGTCTCTGTTCCAGGTCAGCCTCCAGAAGGCATCACCTGTACCCCTGTGGAGCCCCCAGACCAGGTTGGTTTGGCCAAACCATATGTTCATGGGTTTCTCTTCCTTCAGAGAAATTATCCCCTCCAGCACAGCAGAAATACCTGCTTCCCTCCATGTCTGGACTTTTTGTAACCCCACAGAATTTGATCTCGAGAGGTATCCCTTCTAGTGCAAATGAAGTTAACTCTGGGAATAATGTTCCTTAAACTGCAAGTTCCTTAAAGGAGAGCGACATCTTTCATTTTCTCTCAGTGTCGTGCTCACCTACAGGCCCTTGAGAGTTAATAACCACAATGCAGAGTTACACAGGTGGAAACTTAGAACAAGAGGTCATCCATGGCTGGGGTCATCACTGGAATGCAAAGACATAATTTCATTTATAGAAGGCTCAGTAATTGTAGAAGGAATATCATCTACCCCCTTCTCCACTCTCCAAAGAAATTACCTAATAGTTTCCAATTGAGATGACTTTTAAAAGAATTTGGGTTTGATTCAGCCATCATCTCAGAATAAGGAACAGTATTTTACTCTTCAATTGTAATTTTCATTAGTTGCCTAATGCCAGTTGAAAGTCACACCATTCCTCAACCCAACATATGCTTCTTAAATTTTCACTTCCTTTGATAACACAAAGAACACATAGGTGAAAGAACACATAGGTGAAATAAGAATAGAACACATAGGTGAAAGTAATAATCTGATGTACCTCTAACCCAATATCTAAAAAGTTCCTTAAGGAACTGGATTTAATTTCCAGGCAGGTAGGATGAGTCAGAAGGAGCTCTAGGGCTTTGTCTGGGATCACACAACAAGCCAGCAACTGACCTGGGAATAAAAAATCCAGGTGTACTGTTTAGCTTCCATATGCCATCCTCTAACAAACACTACCATCCTAATTCCTTCTCTCTAGAGCTATATCTGATTTTAGCAATGTTGGGAAAGTGCAATTTTTGTGCAAGGTTCTGAAGAAGAGCAAGTTGTCTTGCCTGAACCTGTCAAATATTAAAATACTGCTTTATTTTGCTTTTATGGGTAAGAAAATGTCTATCCCACCTGACAGTTCCTGCCACAGAAATGATAACTCTGACAAACCTCAATGCTCATGTCTGCTGTTGAAAGATCTGGTCACTGAAAAGATGAAAAATGTGGTTTAGAATGGAAAAAACATTCAGCTTTTATGACAAATATATTTGAGGTAGACTTTTTTTCTGAGTCCTCTGATGAAGCTTTTTAAATATTATTTGTTAACTAAAGAGTGTCTTGGTGTGCATATTCAGAAGTAGTACTTATGTCTGACCTAAGGAGGAAGGGGGTGTTTCAGGAGGGCAAGGCCCAGCTACAAAGAAGTAATAATGGAGATGCCTTTGAGGACAGGGATGCCTGCAGAAGCCACAGAGATTCCTCCTTTTGTCTCCAGACAGATGACAAGGACCAGGATTCTTTCACACACAGAAAGAAACAATTGCTGGGTGCTTGAAGGAAATTCATTTGAGCCCCAGATACTGTAAACTACAAATCTTTTGTTCATGCAGAAGAAAAACATGCTGGTTCCAAATCCCACATACATCAATATCGAGTTGTTGGGGCTTTTTTCCAAAGAGTTAGGCAAAAGCTTTCTCTGGTTCCTCCTACAAAATGCCTTGGGAACTTGCTGCAGATCCCAACTGTCAAGTCGTTGCCCTTTTAGTTCGGTCTAAAATACATCTATATTTTTCTACTCCCCAATTAGATAATCTTTATTTTTCATTCACCTCAGGCCTAGCTCCATCACTTTGACCTCTCTGTGAGACCGGGGTAAATCCTGGAGATGCTGGGCCACAATTCTTAAGAAGGAAACTTCAAGTTCTTTCCGCTTCAGTTGCCCTTCACATGTCTGAGGCAGTTAATGCTGCTGCCCCATAGTCTGCGTGGCAGGAGCTGTGTGCTGGCTGTGGCACCCATTGTCTGCATTTTTCCTCTCGTTAGTCTCCTTGACCTTTCATTGTCTTACTCCTGCAGTGTCAGGTCAGACTTAGTGTAGGTCTCCCTTCACTAAGGACCCCTTTCCTTTTGTGGATCACTAAGCAGGACAATTGCTCTATCCATCTTTTCAGGGTCTATTGTCAAGCCCCCCCTGAGCTGAGAAAGGTTTGATTCACTGGGAAACCATTTTGGTCAAAGGAAAACCTGACTATGTGTCCTTTTAAGAACTCTGTCTTAATCACTGACTTTTTTATCTGGGATATGAAGAGGATTCAGGAGATCAAAAGGTTTGGGAGTACATGGGTTTGACCACATTTTTCCTGGAAATAATGGGAAACCTCCACTGAAAAATGAGCTCCGTTACAATGGGCAAACAAGAAGGAAAGCCACATAGTGTTCCCAGAGCATTCTGAATCGTCAGACCTTCAATAGCTTCCATAGAGAAGGGGAAAAGTAAACAGAAAATGTAAATGGAATGTAATAATTAATGGACCTAAAGAAACAGACTCATTTGATTTGCGCATAATCGCTGCCTTTAAAAAAGAGGTAAGTCAAAAGGGATCGACAGAGCAGATGGAGAAGGCTGAGGACTGGAGGTTCAATCTGGCTGGGTGTGAAGTGGGGGTGTGTGGGATTGCTCAGGATTAGCAGGTTGTCTCACACTCAACAGTGGTTCCACATCCAACAGCCCCATGTGGTTCCCAGGAAAAGCCACAGAGATCCTGCTGGAACATCACAGTGGAACTGTGCCAGGTTTGGAGTCAGTCCTGCCAATGCCTTGAACATTTCCCCTGCATGGAAAACTTGACCATTATTAGCAACCATGAGGCCAAATTATATAAGACAATCACAAAACTTCTACACTTCCAAGGAAGTTCACCAGGAGCAACCATTCCCATCCAGGCTGTTCATGAAACAGAGATGTAGGCACCTCTTTATTTTCCAAATATCAAATCATTTGCTTCAAGGACTTACCGAAAAACAGGAAGAATGAAAATGCCTGCTTTCCTGAAATGTAGCTGGAACCCTTTTACCTACTCGTGTGCCAAAATGGTTTTATAAATAAACATTAAGCTCTTCCTTCAGCCAGCCATTACCTCTGCACAGAGTCAGCTCAAGCCTCTTCAACATGCAAAGCAGAAAGTTGCAGTGTAAGATAAACAAGAGGAAATGGACTGGTCTTGGGAAGGCAGGCGAGCAAAGGGAGGAACTCGGACAGAAAACCTTGGAGAGCTGGACTCATATTCCTGCTATCAATAAGATGAAAGAAAAAAATGTAAGTAGAAGCCAGTTACTCAACTTCTCCCTTTGACCCAGGCAAAGTCAACAGGGAGCCAGGTTGTTTGCCTTTCTCCAGGGATCTACTTTTCCCAGCAATTATCTGAACTTCTCCTTAAATTTTTTCCTCAAAGCTTTTAGCAGGAGTAATTTAGGATTTTGCTTTGGAAAGTACACTAATTTGAGCTAAAGTTTGTATTTAAACTTCAGTACATGCTGAGACCTTCACCTGAATAAGAGAAAAAAAGTCAAATGGATAGTGAGCACCTCTGCACTGGCTTTTGGATGAGGAGATACTGCTGACCCTAAACAAGGAGATTAAACAGATTAAACATTTCTTCTCCAATTAAAAGAAATGAGAGTGAAAAAATCCTTTCAGAAAGACAGAAAAGGAAAAAAAAAAAACAAAAAAAAAAAAGAAAAACCTTTATGCCATGGAGAGTAAAAGTGACAATATCTACAGCTGTGGTATTTCCAGGGTACATAAGTGTAGAATTCAATGAGATGTGAACTGTTCCTGCCTTCTACATTGAAATTGCCAAATCTGGCATTTCTTGGATGAAACACAGACATAATCCTTGTGATATTTACATTCAGTATGATGAGGAGATTATTTTTTCTTTACTGGCACATATTGCCATGGAAGGAATGATAATACTTACAGTAACTTTAGTGCCACCTTAATTTGCTGCTGCCATTTGATTTCCCAGTGTCAACCCATCCCTTCAGGCCAGCAGTGTCACTTTCTGCCAACATTACCAAACGGAAGTGTCCAGGATATTAAATATGCTTGCATTTACATATGAGAGGAAGGGGAAAAGTGATACAAGCATTTCCTGTACTGTAGAAAATCAGAACATCATTTCAGTTGAGCTGTGACTGGCTCGCTGACAGAATTCTGCTCCACAAAGGTCTTTAGTCCTGATCCTTAGTGACACTAAATATTGATTTTTCTATTAATGAGGCCACAAATATAAGAGAGAAAAGAAGTGATTGGTGAAGGAAAACACAAGTATTTCTGCTGATCTGGTGGAATCAGCGTAGCTTCAAATTCCCAAAATCAGAGCAATACTGTGGGATATACTCCAGCAGTACCAGGGAAGCCCTTGGCAAAATGGAAGTGCATGGTTAAGATTATTTGGAAAACTGTGGAGTTTTCTGCACATTTTAAGCTTGATCAAGAGAGCTTTGCTGAACAGGTCTAGGGATCTAATTACTGTCTTGTGTACTTACAGAAGTTGGGTCCAAGAACATCCTGGAGGAAATACCTTTAAGTGGGCATGAGAAATTGTTTTCCATTTCCAAGGGGACTGCACCTCTTTCCCTGTGGAAACAGAGAGTTGTCCCAGGTATCACCACAGCTCAGTCTTTCTTGATGAGCTAACTTGGGTAAAATTTATTACAGCCCCCAGAAGAAATTAATTCCCTTAATTAGACTGAGAATTTAACTTTGCACAGCTAAGTAATTTGGAAAATTTCGTACTGCCTTCCCTGCCAGCTGATTGGTGGAGGCAGGACCTCCAACAAAGTCATGGCAAAAGGAGGAGGGTCACCTTTTCCATTTGCACGGTTGGAGCAGGAAGAGGATGATTTACTCTCTCCATCCTAAATTCCTACTGAAATGAGCAGTCCTGTTCCTCACAAAGAACTGCTGCACATTTAACTGGAATGGCAATATGGTCACTTGCACAGCTGAAGACATAAGGTTTGTAGTATGATTGAGCTAATTGCTTCCAGAGGGAAAGAAACAGAAAGAAGCTGTAAAAAGGTATCCAATATTTGAAAATCAGATTTCCCCCCTCCAAGCCCCCAACTAATTATGTTTGCAGAGCTTTAAATGTCAGGTGGAACACAAATTATTAACTATTTTTCTTGTCATCATGTGCAATTTTTGTCTTTTGTTAAATCTTTTCTCCACTATTGGTTCATGCAAATAGCTCCAATAGTAAAATAAACTACAGACAGGTGGGCAAAATGAGTGTGCATTCTGACTAATTAGCTTCAATTAGCAACTAACTATTGATGTTTTATTCAACCCCTTTTAATTTTCTAATCTAGAGCCACTGGGTAAGTGCAAAGTTGTGTTAACTCCTCCCTTGTAATAGCAGGGCCAGTAGCTGGTTAAAGTCACAGGAAAGATTCCCATTAACTTCAGTGCTCTGTGAATCAAGCTCTTGATATATATAGAAGGCCCCTGAAAACAGAGTTTTGTTTTTTAATGTATTGTCTCATTTGTTGAATAGCATGGCTTGCTGCCCAGTGCTATGGCAGTTCACAATGACTATTCTTTCCACCCATTCTCCTTCTCCTCCTTCCATTAATCAGTGATGGGTCAAATACAAATGTTTTGGAAGTTCTGTCTGGTTTTGATGTGACGGTACATAAAAATATCCACAAAGTGGTTATTAGGGTGCTTGGTGTGGCTGCATTTGTCCTGGGGAAACCTCCCCCTCCCCTCTGAGGGCAGCAGCACATTCTGTGGGAAGGTTGGCAGCTCTACAAGGTCTTCTTTGAGGCGGGCTCCACTCCCTCTGCCCCAGTGGTACATCCATCATTTTTGGTTTTCCTTTCCAAAATGCTTTTCACAAAAGTCACTTCCTTGTTTCACATTACTCCATGCTTTTTGAATTCAGACTGAGACATGCTGTGAACCAGATCCGTATCTGGGGTAAATCAGCATCATCCAGCTGCTCTCTGTGGAGCTGCACAATTCTGTACCCATGGAGCATCTTGCCTGTGAACTTTCTGCTCAAAGGGGCAGCTTTGGTGGAGTGAAAAAGGGTTCGTGTGTTTTGGGGGAGAGAGGTTGGCAAAAACATCAAATTGCAAATCTCACCTAAGCCACAAGATGTTGAACTTCACAGATTTTGACATCTCTCTTTTGTCTAATGATTTTTCTCTCTCATATTGTCCATTTCTGAGTACTAGAAATTGATGNAAAAAAAAAAAAAAAGGACCAGGCTGATGAGAGCTCAATTAGTATCATAAAATAACCCTGATCTTTTGCACTTCTGTTTCCTTATATAACTCACCACCCTCAAGTGCCTTTTTAAGAAGTTCCTCAAAGTTTATTCAAGGATGCATTTTGGTTAGGTTTACAGTATTTGTTCCTTGTTGGCCAGAAAGTGACAGAAGGGATTGCAGTGTGCTGCTCTTACCATGGTGACACTGCCTTTAATTTAGAGTAAGTGATTATACATGTTTGACTGTCAAATCATTGCATGCAGCTTTTGTGGTCAGGGGCTTGTTATATCAAAGAATTCTTCTGAACCTCTTCCAAACCAGAACTCCCATGTGTATAATTATATTGTATTTTCATTATAAAAACTTTATTTTTAAGACTGAAAACATATTAAATGATTATGGGAATATGCATTCTACGCAACACCGCCACGTACTTGTGGGAAGAGAGGTTTGTAACATAAACCAAATGTTGCCATTAATATACAGGTATGAGATACATCCTTGGGACTCAGGAAACAAAGGATGGGATAGAGAAAATGTGGGCAATTGAACTTCAGATTGAAAGAAAACCCTTCTTTCACGTTAAATAGCACCTGACACTCTCTGGAAGTAGATCCTAAGGATTCCTAGCCTGCAGCTGAACAGTACATGTATAGCAAATTTAGGTTCTTCCAAAATATCTTTCAAACTGATCCTTCAAAAAAAAAAGTATTCCTTCATTATTGTCTTTGGTGCAAACACTTCTCTGTTAGAGACCTACTTTGCCCTGGCACTATTACTTGGGTGTTTTGCTCAAAAACTGTGCATTTGCCGTTATGTCTTCAGTTTATTTTCATTGTCTTTTGTCAAAACCCAGTGGGGACCTAATGTCAGTTTGAACAGGTACCACAGAGACCAACATTTTAAGGGATCTTCAACAGAATATTGTTTAAAGCAGGATCAAAAATTATGTCCAGCAGCAAGGTCTGGGTGGGAGGGATAAACTGGGTAAGTTCTGAGTAAGCTGCCATCACCTTCATATCCACAGTCCATATTCATTCATATGGATTCATTTATTTTATTAAAAAGGCTGTTAAACTTTGTCCTCCTGTCATAAACAAGGAACTGAGTCACCATGTATATTAAACAATTTACCAACTACATTCTAAGCATGTCGACACGATTCAGCATTTGAATTACCACTCTCCTGCACCCTTATCCCATTGCCCTAAACAATAAACTGTCCTCTCTTTCAAATACTTTTGGTAGTTTCTTTCTGTGTGCCTCAGTAACTTTTGCTTGACTGACAGTGGTTCTTTAAAAAACAATCTCCCGAAGATATCAAGAGTCTAAAGGGTATGTAATGAAAGTAAACTATTTCTTTTGTATATATATAATATATTTATGGACATACATACACACAGAGAGCAAGAGAGATGTGTAGAGAGCAAATCAAAGCACGCATCCATCATCAGAGCAATCTGTGAGTCACCTAAGACAAATGTTAACTCTTTCAAGGCAATCCTATACAATAGATCAATAAACAATATCTTCAGTCTCTGGCTGGGAATTTAGACCCAGTCATTTACAAGCCAAAAAATAGGTCAAAGAATAATGGTGATAACTTGCCTTATCATCAGGCAGGGTGTGTGACAAGCTTGCTCACATGGCCTCTGATTTTTCTGTCCTGGTGACAGCCCAGAAGTCATTGATGTCACAGTGCTGCAAACCTGAGCGGAAAATCAGATAGGTTTTCAAAAAACACTTCTTATGATTATGTATCATTTATAAGGTAAGCTATAACAAACTTTTAAAAGGACAGCAAATGCAGAATAATAACTGAACTGAATGCACACAGGGCTTCTTAACCACCAGAGAAGACACCTGAAGAGAGTTTTGCTGCTCAGTGTGGCAAATTCCTGCACAGCACTCTCAAAGTCCTCAGCCTAAGCCACTTTGAGCTCAACAGCTCTTGGGCAGAGAGAAGCTGGTGAATCACTGCTGAGCAGTAATGTATGTTTCCATAATCTTCACTTTAAGGAATGTCCATTCAACATCCCAGCTATTGACCAGCTGATAAGGGTGCACATGGAATGTGGTTTCCACATTCGGAAGCACACTGGGGTGAATCTGTTCCTGAAGTGTGTTTATGTTTGAGGGACTTTGCACGCAGGCTACCTCCTCAGTGGCAGGTTAAACCCAGCTCTCCAAAGACAAGAGTGCAAGAGGCAGCATGGAGGGGGAGGAGGAGAATCCAAAAGGACAGAAAAGCTGCAAAATACATTTCTTTTGGAACACTGAAAATGGATTTTCAAGATTTGAAGAGCCTTTCTCATTTAAAGGAAAAATAACAAACTCCAATAAACTTACCACAAATGATTAAGTGTTGAGGGGTCTGGAGCTGTAAAACAAGACACAGTATTTTCAAGTATCTACACAATTAACATAATTTGACAGAACATCATGAGCTCATGTCTCTCAAAAGGTTTGCAGGTGATTTTTGCAATTTTCAAAGCTCTCCTCGTTTTACATCATCTCCTTCCCTCTTTCCACACCTCCATGTGGATGCTGTCATGTGCTGTCACTTAAAATTTGTCTTTCACAGCTGGAACAATCATTTTTAGTGTAAGAGAAGGGTTTGCCAGCCTTCTGTGGCATGGCATTTAGGCTTGGCTCCCATTGTGTGCATATTTCCACTGAAGGCAATCAGTTCACATCAGGTATTCGGCAGACCCAGTACTTTGGTTTCTTATCAGTTCTAGAGAGATTAGAGCTAGAAACTTAACCGCTGGCTTGAAGACGACACAGAATTATCCCTGGATTTGCTCCCAAACTCATGTAAATAGCTTTCCCATTCCCAAAATCACTGCCAAACTACCTTTCCACCACCTCGCACTTCTGCATCCCTCCGCGATTCCCGATCTTGGCAGGAACATTTCAGAAATAGCCATCACAATGGTGTTTCCACTCTGAAAGAGGAAACACTGGGTGGGAGGAGTTTTGAAAGGAACAGAGGAAGTGGAGCTGTTTTCACAGCACCCCAGGCTGCATTTTGCAGCGAACGGGTGGAGGAGATGCGTTTGGGGCTCTGGAGCCAGCGAGCGCCGCGGCCAGGAGGGAGGGAAGGAGGGAGGGAGAGAAGGAGGGAATGTGCCCAGCCCGGAGCGTGTGTGGCTCCCTGTATCACTCAGCACAGCTGACGCTGACAGGCAACTCCAAACTGTTGAACAAACTGAATGAATCAAGGTCAGCCCAGAGTCAGCCGCCAGCGTCCCTTCTCTCCCTCCCTCCCTCCCTCCACGACTCACTGAGACATGAAAGGTGCTGGACGAGTCCTCAGCCGGGGCTGCTCTGTCACAAGCTCTGTCAGCAATCCAAGATTCTGACTCTGAACTTTTCCACGGGGCCAATCGCGGTATTTCGCGGCTGGGCCGGGGCCCTGGGGATGCGATGTCAGGGCGGCACGGTGCCGGTGCTGCGGGATTGCTTTGGTGCGTCTCCACCTGCTGGCTTGGCTGGCGCTCGGCTCCGCGGGCTGCGGCGGCACCGCGCTCCCGGCGCGGCAGTGTGGGCACGGATCGCTCTCTTAATTTGAGACCGAGCGACATCCCGCACCGCAGGGGACAGGTAGAAGGCCGCTGAGATTTTTCACACCAAGCTTTTTGAACTTTGGGAACCTCGTTTGAGAAGATAAGCAGTAAGAATTATTTTTTGGGGGGGAGGGAAGGAATTCATAAAGTGTCGAACCGTCAGCGATTTTTTTCCCCTACCAAAACCATATGCTAAGAATGTTAACGAGCTTTCATTGACACAGTGAAGGAGGGAAATTGTGTATTAATATCTGGAAGCATGAGCATTCTGGGACCCACAACTTAGCTGCTATGTGGTTAGGAAAGCAGTTACTTAGCAAATGCAGGCAGGCAGCTGTTTCAAATGGAAAGGAATAGAAATGATTAATGACTTCCATGCTTTAAAGAAATGAACCCACAGGATTTCTTTCTTCTACTGTGCTGTCCCACTTGGCCATTTCTGTCATGTGCCCTGGGACTTTCTTTGGAAGTTTTCAATGGTCTGTCGTGAGCTACTCTTTAGAAACTTACTGGACCAGATCTGGAGCCAGACAGATGCCAGCTGTGGATGTGACCCATTTGTACATACATTTACAGACTCTGAGCACAGACTATCAACACTTGATATTCCATGAGCTTTGTCCTGCAGCAGCAATAGTATGTCTTGCTTTCAGACAATGCAGTGATGACCACAGTACTGACTCCTATTTAGAGCAGGATCAGTGATACCTTTTCCCTCCTGCATTTTATCCAGGCTACGTTGTCCAATGGAGCAGGCCAGGGGCACTCTCAGGAGCCCAGACAATACAAGGCATGAGCCTTTTCTTTGTTAGCCATGCTAGATATCAATATGGATTATTAGTATTTCACCATCTCCTGCACTTCCAGCAGTGGCTTGTTTTTATCCTTTCCAAACCACTCACTCTGTCTCACTCTGGTTCTTAGGTCTTCTCCATGTGGTATCATGAGGCGGAAAAGGCTAAAAAGGGGATGAGGAAGAGAAAGAGGAATGTGGAGAAAAGAAAAAGGAAGGCTATACAAAACAGATAATATTTTCATTGAACTGCTCACAGTGAATCATCCAGCCAATTTTATTCTATTACTTATCAAAGAGAGTAAGTTCTCCCCTGACATGACTGTATGGAATTATTTTGAATTTACTTCTGTTGAAAAGTGTACATAACTTGGTCCGCTTATGGTTGTGTTGCCATGTTTTTGATTGATTATGCATTCAGAAATGTGAATGTTTGCTCTTCCAAAGCATTATACCCTTTCAAAAGGGATGGGGCCAAGCATTGCAAACAGGGTAGATGCTACAGGAGGTGGTAAAGGTGCCCATTGCCTACCTGTGTGATGAAACACATCCAAGTGCATTTATTACAAACCTACACAGGCAACATTCCTGGCAGGTCAGTATATTCAGTTTTTGTCAGCACCAGAGGTATGGCTAAATCAGCTGGCTGTGTGAACTCAAACCCATCCAGTAGTTTAGAAGGTGTGTGAGCTTAATGCATCCTGAATGTGCCTAATAACATGGCTAAGCACAGGCAGACAGCTGAAGGGGGTTCTTACAGATTACTTTAAGACCCAGCAGGACTGGAAGATGATATTTCCTTGTCTAAGAGGATATCACTCTCAAGCCATCGTTTCAACACAGGAAGTTATCTGCAACCTGGGGCAACAATGTGCGCTTGAACACAATCAGCCTGCTGTCTGATGGTATTTAAGAATTAGCCACATAAGGCTTTCCTACAAAGTTGTCAGAAAGGCTCAACTGATGATTTTAACTAAGCCTGCTTAAAATACCTGAATAAACTGATGCAAAACAAATTTTGCACATTTGAACGGCAGGCTTCCTTTACATCATTTATTTTCAGTGTAGGAATAAAGACCAGCTCAAATGAATGGTGCTTCTCTTTCTATATCTCTCTGGAGATCTCTGTCAAGTACCCAGGTGAATTAGCACTGATGCCATTCAGAGCTCACAGCAGAAGGATGAGCTTTATACATGTGGATGCCTCAAATCACACGTGGAGGTATAAATTCAGCTCCATGTTTCAGTCCACTTTGCTGAAAGCAGAAGTTGCTCCAATAGCCTGAATCTTCTTTCACAGGCTATTTTTGAAACTGATATAACTCAGGCAGGAAGTGTGAGTGTGTGTATCTGTGCTGCTGAACACCACATGAGGGCCAGATCTGTTTTCCGAAGTTGATTCTTGCTCCTGGTTTTGTTTCGTTGTTTTTTTGTTGTTGGTTTTGGTTTGTTGTTTTTCGGTTTTCTTTAACTGCAAAATACTTCCTGAAAACTTATCCCTGGTAATCCTAGAGGGTTTAAAAAAAAGGTCTTATTCCTAACTGGATCATCTAGCTCTTGTCCATATGGATAAATTTCTCTCTTGTTTTCTTGGCCCCTTTTATCTTTCAGTATTTAGTCTGTGCTCTCAGTTGACACTGTCTCAGTTACTACAGTATTTTACTGCCATATTAAAAATTCTTTTAAAATACTCCTCAGTTCAAGGTCCCTCCACCATACAGCATTTCTGCCATCCATGAAAAAGTATATTCAAAAAAAAGCTGTGAATTTCATGATTGTTGTTATTATAATTTTATATTTTCCCCCAACACACGTTGATGCTGAGCAGAATGTCAGGCAGGTGAAAGAGTCATGTGCACCATTTCCAAAAAGATCCTACATCAGTGGATGTCCTCAGGCCTCAGTGTTGCACTACCAGTGAGGAAATACGGAATGCCTCAATTAGTGCTTCTGTTTCAGTGAGAAAATGATTGCCTGCAAATTCTCTGCCAGTCTCTAAGTACAAAGAGGTGGGTAGTTTGCTCTTGGTATTGAAGGTAGGTGGCTGGGAGGTGACTGGGGGCTTCACCATTTCACTGGAGGTGGTGGCACCTCACCTCCTCCTGGCACTGGCCTTTTTTATCCCTCTCCTTTGTGTCCTGCACGCTGAGGCTTGTGAGCACCAGGGGGGAAACAAGCTTTAGTCTAGCAGCTCAAACACCGAAGTAACTTACTTCCCTGGCTGGAACAAGGAGGAACTGTGGAAGGAATTGCAGCTCTCTGAGTCATACTTCCTCCTCGGAGTTTCTCTTGGAGCGGTGCAGCCCTGCACCGTGCCTCGGGCTGACACTAGAATCAAGCCTGTCCATCAAAAGTGATAGAAACAGAAAAGGAAAGACAGTGAGGCACTGGATTATCATACCCTCAAATCTCCCAACTGCAGCTCTAAATATAGGCGAACATGCAAAAATCTGTTTCTGAAACAACTATTTAGCACCCAACCCTTCAAACAACATATATGAAAAATTTATAAGAAAAAAAAAAAAAAAGGAAAAAAAAGCCACCCCAAAACCCAAACCCAAAAAGCCCCCACCAGTTGTCTCCCAACCAACATCCTGTGTGTGGAGCCATGTTAAGCACATTCTGATCTCCAGCCAGCAAGTGAAAAATTCACAAACGCCACACCTATCCAGGGTGTGACTAGAGACTATCAACTAGTTTACATTTGCACTTTGATATAGAGCACATGCTTAACATCCTATGGTGTATCCTTGGAAAAAAAATAGCAACAAGTTTCAACACAGAAATGGTGTCAGATTAGGAGGCCAGAATAAATAAGAGCCAATGAGTTGTAGAATGACTGAGGCAGTGTATAAGATCTCATCTTAAAAAATAACACGAGGGCAGTACATTGCAGATGAAATACATAATGAAAAAAACATTCCAAACTCCTCATTTGAGAACAGATTACAAATAAAATAGGCTCGGGCATGCCAAGGGTAAAATCTTTGATATGGAAATGCAGTAATGGTTAAATGAAATGGGCTGAAAATCTATTTATCAACAGTGTGTAATGCCTACTTGGATCATCCCATGAGAAAAGCAAATAAGGAGTAGTAGGAGAATATACAGACACTGTTAGAAAGTTTACATACCTCCTGCTTTCAAACCTTATGACACAGCCCTTCAGTTGGACTGGAGATTTTGAGAAGTTACAAAGTTGGTATGAAACCACACCTCAAAGGATTCAGGAAAAATGCCCTGAGACCTAGATTTTTGTGAGTCACCCACTACATTCAGTGCATTTGAAAGGACCTGGTCTCTTGACAAGGAAAAGGAGCCCTCTGGCATCAGGCCCCCCATGAGCATCGTTCCCAAAAGCCTCAACCCAGGCCAGGGGCTCCACAACGTTCTTTCTCCCTGATGGAAAGGCGACTGTGAGAGAGCCCAAGTGACACACCCCCTGACTTCAAGGGGCTCCGCCTGTCCCATCCAACACGGAGCCCGTCCTGTCACTGTCACCTCGGGATCCTTTCCCTTTGTGTCCCTGCTGGCCCTCTGCTCCCTTATTGCCAATGGGCATGTAAACCATTACCGCGCCCGACATGTGAATCACAAATGCGAGCGCCATGGAAATTAAACTCCCTGATCTGCTCGCATTTTTCCCTTTGATGTCAGCCTGAATAGGCATTTTTGACTGGAACATAGTTTTAATTTTGAGAGCTGGCGAGGCAACCACACAACCTTTTCTGCAAGGAAGAATTCTTTGTTGTTCTTCCCAAATTGCTTTCCCAAAGAGAGAGTGTCTCAGCGAGCAGCACTGCAGAAGGCCCAGATCGTGTTTGCACGGCTTTCAAACACAGGAAACAGAAAACAGCTCCCATGTTGCTGCTCACACCAGCAAATGCACAGCCCCAAACTGCACCAGCCTGAGCAGGCTGCACAATTTCCATTTGTATGACATGGAGTTGAGAATGGCAAATGTCTCTCATTCATGGCTGAGGACTTCTCTCTGCAGCAGTACCCAGGGTTTAGGGTTCTTGTGGCACTACAACCCATGGGGCAGTTGCATGCTCCAGGTCTGGGCACCAAACCACTGGGACAGGCAGAGGTGTTGGGACCTGAAGGAATTTGCATGGGATCCAGGACCAGTATTAGATTTCCCTTCGAAATCACACAGTTTTGCTGAAAACACTGCAGTGGCGCCTGCTTTGGAACTGCAGTTTCCCACCTTGCTCTCTCTGACCTGTTTGAAATAATAAAACCAGAAGATTTTCCAAGATGGATGACACTGGGGCCAGGGATCAAAACCTCACTTGTGTCTCCAAAGGCATTCCCATGGTTGGAAATGTTATTCTTGCAGCAGATGACTATTTTTTTCTTCACTCTTTCAGCCAGGAGGCATGAAAAAGGGAGATGTCCAGGCCATCTTTGTCTCCAGTTCACAATATGGTTCTTACAGCTGCAGGAATTCAGGTAAACAAATATTCCAGAACTAGGAAATTAGCATGCATTCAAATTATTATATATATATAAAAAAAAATTGTTTCAGACATGTGGCTACCTGGGAAAAAAATTGTTTGATGCACTGTTCTGTAATTTGTCAATTGGACCTTTCCTAGAACTTTTAGCCTGGCAAAGAGGCAGAAAATTATGGCCAGGAAGATGACATGTACATTGACTTGTTGGGGTTCCAGATGGACTCAATGATTCACATAAAGTCATATTTTATAGCTAAACTGCTGGAAACAGAAATCTTCATTACAAAAACACTACAAATACCTCCATAGTTAAGATAACAAGAAGAACAGACTATTTATCTTGAACCAATTTTTCAAACCCCCTCAAACCCAAACAACAATTGATTGACTGCAAAATGAATCTATTGAAGTCTGGAACACAAATCTGAGGTTAAAGACATAGGAATAGCACTTTAGAAATAGAATAGAAATATAAATTAGAATAGAATAGAATAGAATAGAATAGAATAGAATAGAATAGAATAGAATAGAATAGAATAGAATAGAATAGAATAGAATAGAATAGAATAGAAACCTCAGATTTTCAGCTTTCTTCTCAGGTTTGTTCTCCACAGAAAAAGGGGTAAAGAAACTATGAGAACCATGCACTGCATTTCTGGAGAAGAAGATGAAATTCAAGATTAAATTAAAGCCACCACCATTTTATAATTGATTTTGAAAGAGCCAAGGTTGAGAGAGAGTAGAGGGAAAAAGGTCAAAGCAAATGTCATGGATTTAGGTCTGTAACACTTGAAGATGCTACTAGAGGATTTACAAGACACATTTGCTCACCTTGCAGTGATATTTGTGAAGATTTCTCTACACAGCTGATTTCCAAACGTACACAAAGGAGGCAAAGCTGGAATCCTAGGTTTCAGGAAGAATATGTAGGAGCTCTTGGACCAAGTGAAAGCAGTCAGCAGAGATGTGGGTGCTCATGGGTTTGTGCATTTGAGGCCTTGAAATTTTGCTGAAGAAACATAATTGGTTAATCGGGAGCAGAGGTGTGATTCACTCTGGTGAGGTGGACATGACACAGGCTCATCAAAGACCTCAGAAACCAAAAGCTCCTGTTGTGCTTGAAAAGAGTAGTGATGTAATGTAAAGAAACAAGAGTGCAAAGCAGCCTCCTGGTTAAAAATAAAAAAGAGTCTGTGCTAGAGAAAGGGCAGGCAGACCCACAAAGTGGATAGTGATGTTCCCCATTTGCTTCTCATTCCTGCCAAATAATTCTTATACAGTGTTGGGCAAGACAATTCAATTTCTCTGGGCCAGTTTTTCTGACATGGAGGCAATAAAGAATGAATTCTGTCCCTAGTCCTTTGTTCCTTTTGTCTATATGAGCAACAAGCTGTTCAGGATCAGGGTTATGTCTTATTGGGAGTATTTTCAGTGCTTAGCATAGATGTCTCTCAGCCTCAGATGTGGCCTCTAGGCACCATGGTACTGCAAAATTAATTACCTGAGCTTGTGTGTTTATTTAGTTAATTGTAATACCTTCAGTCGGGATGTTTGATCTAATTTTAGCTCCGTGTAAATTGGTTCATATTCATTGATTGGCCTGTTCTCTCCAAGCCCATTGCTTGTGACAATATTGGTTCACAAGCAGGATGTCAACACACACATGGACCTTTCTATTGTTTGGGGCTTTTTTTTTTTTTTTTCCCTGTGAAATGAGCAGGTGAGGGTGCCTTACTGCTTGAAAGTTCACTGACTCAGGACATGTTTCAAATATACCTGATGCTAATCAACTTGTGAAGATGTAGAAAGGTATAACAGAACTGAACAGCTTCAGGAAGAATGTTTGAATTGCTGGAAGGTATGTTGGATGTGTGCTGAATCACCTCCACAGAGGCATCCACCTGTGCCTTACCTCACTGTCCCAACATCTGCCTTACTGGCACAAAACCACACTTTATTATCCTGGAGAAAATTGGGTCAAAGTGCAAAGCACCATTCAGCACCCAGTGAAGCCAAGCAGAATTATTTCCTTGATGACAAGAAGCATAAGGATTTTGAAGACCTTTCCTGTGGCTGCTGAGCACTTTCTCTTGAGTCCTGACCATCCTCAGACTCAGTTGGGGTTTTGTGTCTTAAGATGTGCCTAGCACCTCACAGTTTTCACTCCTGACAGGCATCGAACTTTTCTATCTAGTTCAGAAGGATCATTGAAATGTTTAATCAGAGAGTGCTTGATATTAGCACTGTTTTCCAGAATGCTGCCTCTTAAGCTGAAAGAATATAGAAGCTCATCATCTTTGAGAGCAAATTATCACCATGATTAACAGTAAATTTATCACATGGTTGGTTCCTCACAGCATTTCAGTTTGATGCTGCATCAAATTGAATTCTTTTTTGGAAAAAAAACCCAAACAAAACAACCTCCAATGGATTTTCCTCTCCAACAGTGTTCAGCAACCCACAGAGTTGTTCCACAGAGACATCAGAAGTCTTTAATGCAGGTTTTCAGAGTAAATGAAACCTTTTTTCGGTGTGGTTGCCTTTGTAATAACAGTCTTCTTATTTGTTGGATATTTATGTAATGGAAGATGAAAAGACATTTTATAGCCTTCTGGCAAGAGGATTTAAAATTAACAGCATACCTGTGGCTGCCCTAAGCCAGGGAGGGAGTCATTTTCAGGCCATGGGAAAACTGCAGGTTTGCATCCTTCCCTTCTTCTGACTTATCGGCATTAAGTATTTCCATAGACTCGTTTTCCATGAAAGCATCGCCCACCGTCGCGCACAGAGAGAGAAATTAAGAAGTTGGTTCCGACGAAAGAGAGGGATTCCAAGGTGGCAAGAGACAACTGTCACCCATCAGCGGTCCCCCGAGGGATGCGGTGGGTTAACCCATCCTTTGGTGCTGGGTTTTGATGCCTGTCTGGCCCCTCAGGTCGCACACAGACACCCGGCTCTCTGTTAACTCCCGAATTGCCTCCGGCAGCAAAGCCCAGCAGATGGGCACATCCAGAGGCAGGAATCGTCACCATCCCGGGGGCTTTATGGACCATATCCTGTAGGCAGGCAGGCAGGCTCCCCGTGAATCCAAAGGATGTTTTACAAAACAATCGATGACCTTTCGCACTGACTCCCTCTCAATGTGCGGGAAGGAAAACCACAAAAAGATAATGATCTGGGGTTGGATCTCACTAGTACCGGGCTGACAGTAGGGTAATCCCATTGACTCCAGCTGTTTTGTTCCAAATGACTTTCAAGGGCTTTGGATGGGCCTTTAAACAAATGTTAACTTGATCAGAACCAAGCCAAATCACATTCATGCCCATTCTTGCTTTGAATATTTGTTTTCCATAGCACGTTTTCACCTGGAACTCGAATGACCTCAGCGCAAAGCTTTCTTATTTAACATTATATTGACAACTATTTTCAAACAAGTGAATTACTCTCATTATGAACGCGAGGCGCTTTTAATCCTCAAAGTAGCGGTGCTGGGGGATAGAATTTCCTGCACATCCCCATTGATTACCAAAAAATAGATCAGTCAGCGCTGCGGATCTCAAAGAAATGCAGGTCGTGGGGATGTGTCTGAGCTCGCAGGGTGGAGCAGACTGTGACCAGCAAAACCAGCCAGGCTTCTGGAGAAATCCCTGGGATACTGGCCTGTCCCGAGCTCTGGTGATGCTGCTATGGATACCCGTGCTGGCATTTGGGAGGCCCTCACCTCCGGGCAGATAAAGCCAGAACTCACTCAGAGGAGTGGCTGAAGCTGACCTTCGGCTTCATCCCAGGGTTTCCAGAGCTCCTGGGGTCAGCAGAGCAAGGATTTTGCTCTTCCCGCCCAAGCCTCTGGAGGTGAGGGATGCTGCAGCCAGCAGAGCATGGACAGCGTGAGGAGGAGGCTGTGTCAGCGATGATCTTGCCTGGAAAAACAGCTCTGCTCCCACAAAAGCCCCGTGAGATCTGTAAGGACCCCAGGAGGCCACAAGCCCCCGGCATTCCCAGCTCAGGAAATGTCGCACTGCGTCTCCTGGGGATCGGTGCTCACGCTTGTGCCTCAGCCCGGCCGGCACTCCCGGCTCTGCAGCATCCCGGGGCTCGGGCTCCCCTCAGCAGCCACCACTGCCCACGGCACCGGGATGTCAGCGCCAGCAGCCCAGAAGGTGACTCACCATGGAGCCAGCCCTGTCAAGCAAGATAAATACAATTTGGTTGTTAGCTAATCTATTTTTGTTTGTGTTCCAAATGCATCCAAAGAACTGATTACACTGCAGTCTACCATGCTGGCAGTAAGTGCGTGCTGCCACAAAGCTCTTTGCTCTGTTAGGAGAACATTGGTGAATACAATGGCTGTATTTGTCTGTCAATATTACATCACTGCTGACGTACCGTGCACCAGCTCACTGGGTGGAATAATATTTTTGGGTTTCCAGGAGTTATGGAAAGGTAATATTTAGGCTGAACAGCATTTAAGTAACTAGAATTCTCATCTAAGAAAGACTTCTGCTATCTGTCACCTTCATCTGCCAGCTCTTCCTTCCTCATCTCTGTGACTCAAGTTTTGTGGCTTGATAGAGCATAGCTTTGGACTTTGATCTAAGAAAGCAGGCTTGACAGGGGCTGTTTTAAAGAGGCCTTTTAGGATGCTTTTGCACCTCCATTGCTGAACTTTATCAATGCAAGCAGTTCTCAGGGGTGCTCAGCACCTCCTGAAAGAATTCAGGCTATGCATTTGGGTTATTTCTGCACATTGTACTTCCTTGCACTTTGTTTTTTAGTTTTGTTTAGCATTCACTTAGACTTCAGGATGGCTATTTATGGAAATTTAAAAATTTCATGAAAAAGAAAGCAGTTTGCAATTAGAATGAGAAGAAACCATTGGTCTTAACAACAGAGAGGGAAACTTTATAGCTTGCATGGTTGGCACATCCATTACCAATTGCCAAACTTTGCAAAGGAGTAAATATGCAAAGGTGCGTGGCAAAAAGGTGAAAAGCGTCATAAAACAAACATGCTGTCTATAAAGTGAGTTGGCATACCAGATAAGGCGTTTATCCACTGTCACATTTTATAGAAGTCTTTTCAGACTCAAGTAAAAGACCTTACTGGAATCACTTCATGATCAAGTCTTTTTCTGAGAGTCACAGAGAGATAACTGATTAATTGTGCAGCCTGAGAAAAAACTGTGGCTTTGCAAAGCTCCGCCATACGTGTAATGGGACTTCAATGATCAAGATTTCTGATGCTTTTCCTAAACCTGACTAGAATATATGTGGAAATGATTGAAACTGAAATATTAGCAATGATTTCACAGCACTTTGGAACCCAGAGGGCTTTGGGTTCTTTTCAGGAGAGGCATGAGCACGCACTGACTGTCCATCATTGTGCTTGTCCTCCACTGTGGTCCTTCAGACCTTCTGCTGCATTTTTACTGATTGTGGGAAATTCTTCCAAAGCCTGCTGGTTAATCATGATAGGTTAAACAAGCTGTTAAGTGATGTGGAAAACCATTGCAAAAATACCCAGCTGAGGCTGCAAGGCTACAGGTTGTGTATAGCCCCTTTCCACCCGATAGTGCTATCATGGTGTGGGCTGTGTGGGAGCCTGCAGCTCCTATCAGCCCAGGCTGATGCTTCATGACACATTTCTCATGCAGATGATTCTGTCTCCTGGATTTAAGCTCTAGGCTGGGAGGAAAATGAGTGAAGTAACTTGTATTCTCCCTCTCGAGTAGTAACACTGCATTGTGCTGCTTCTCAGGTACATTCTGAGACAATAGCTAATTTTTCTCACACATAGCATAAGATATTATCATCATTATCATTACTATTATTGCATTATATCATTTAAACTAGTCCAAAATTGTATACCGGGGTGTAATTGCATCCCTCTCCTGATCAGCTGATCCAGACGTGAGATAACTACAATGGAGCCAGGGCCCTGAGCTGGTTGGGCTCCCTCAGCTTGGGAGGAAAGGTGTCAGAGAGGGTTCTCAAACACCCTTCTGTCGGAAGAGCAGGAAAGAAGATCCAGCCTGAGCTGAGAATGTGGTTTTCCTGCTAAGAAGATGCACTGGAGCAGAAGAGACCTGTGGCTGGTGTTTCCAGCCAGCTCCACTGGAGTGAGGACTGGAAGCTTGTCTGAAGCAGCCCCACAATGGCCACTGACCTCAGAGTGGGGTAACAGGCTTGATCCCTGCCCTCTTCCAACTCCTGCCTGCACTTTCCAGTGGGTGAATCTTAGCAGGGTGACTTCCTGAGGGTGACTTGTAAGAGGGTGGATGCCTCAGGGGCCGCCTGTAAGGCAGGCAGTGAAACCAACATCTGTCTTAGCAGGTTTCCTCCTTATCTTCAGGCTGATGCCATCAAAGGTCTCAGTCTATCCTGCCTTGGGACTGATTGTCCCTCTAGGCAGTGAGTGACTCCTGAAAGTGGGTAAAGTTTGGATATTTAGGTGTGTTGAGGCACTGTGATGGCAGCCAGTCCTGAGGGGGGTTGCTCCCTTTCCCTCACCCTGTCCCATGGCCATTGCTGACTGAGCCCAGCCACCAAATCCTCCTCAGGACTAAAGCAGCTGAGGCTTGCAGCAGTTCTGTGAAGGAGCCATCCTGAAGTACAGCACCTAACTTTTCCTTTGGTTCCTATGTTCAGAAATAAAATTCTCCCTTTGGCACTCTGCCTCTGGATCTCCCCAGGCCATGTCTCACTAGAGATGGAACTGGCTCCTGTGGCTCGGGATGAAGCTGTCCTGACCCATGCATTCTGTGCTGAGGAGCTGCCACGCTCAGCCCTGGTTCTCCTGCACTCAGTGGTGGTGTTTTTGGTGAATTTGGGATCCTGTATGAGGAAGTTTACCATAAACTGCTGGGATCAGCTGCCTGGGCTGTAGATCCATGCTTAGAATCAGCAGTTTTCTGTGGAAGAAAATCCCCAGATTTCAAACCAATGCATTTTTTCACCTACATTTTTGCTTTCTACTGAAGTTGTACCAACTGCGGAAGCATCAGCAGGGAGTAATATGATTTCAATTCCTGGGTAGTCTTACAGTAAGGGGAAATCAGTGCAAGACCTTTTTTAACAGTTGGACTTGATGATCTTTTCCAGCCTAAATGATTCTGCTATAAAATCACACCAGCAGAGTCACGATCAGGAGATAGCAAAGGAAAAGCACACCAAAGTCCCCACTCTTTGGCACTCACAAGCTTAATGAAAGGGTAATGTAATCAAGCCAGTGATTAATCATAAACTTTTTATTAATGGAAAATGAAAGATTTTCCCCGACAGAGATTCCAGCTCACATTTTGCTGTCACTGTAACTTCATCAAGTCCATGCACTCAATCATTCCCAATATGAGTCAGAAGCAGCTTCATACCCATACCAGGGTAAAACCAGCCAAGGAGATAATGGCAAGGTAATGGGATCCCTTCCTTAAACTCCCATACCTAGAGAGAGCCAAACAAATGGATCTGAATCCATATTTCTACTGGGTGATAAGGGATTTTTATGGCACAAGGAGTGCATTGCTTTGTAGATAAACTGCATGTTTCTTAAGGACACTGAATTCATAATCCCTGAGGCAAGGGAGTGCATTATCCTTGTTCCTAAAAGCACAGAGAGCTGCATGAAAGACACCAGGAACCTCATCCTGCTGCATAATGCTGTTAATATAACAGGAGGGAAACAGAGGTGGGATACTTTGCCACAGCCAGCAAGGCTAAAATGGCCAGAAGTTTACATGTTCAGCTTCCCATGAAAGGAAAATAACAGCCTGCCCAATGCCTACCTACAGCTCCCCTCCTGGTGCCACTGCAGCAGCCCCACTGCCAAGCTGAGCCAGCCTACATAGGAACATAAACACAGCCAGAAATCAGACTTGGCAGCAAATAAAGCCCGGGGTGGGAAATACCTCTCATTTAAAGTATCTGCTGCTGTAAGAGGGTCTCTTTGTAGCAAACTCCCACGCTGTAGCCTTAAAGCTTAATGGTCTGTGAAAGTTATTATGCAACATTTTTAGCATTCGATTCCATTCTGAAGGGATTTTATGATCTGTATTAGAGGAGAACACTGTTAAGCTAATCATACCCATAATGAATCTTTGTAATAGAATAGCTTCTAACATTTTGACTTTTCAGAAATACAGAAAGACAAAACCGTCACTGATGTTATTTTCCCCCTGCTTCCCCAAGTCCCTCTGTTAGAGCTGCTAAAGATCAAGGGCCATCATTTCTTTTCTTCTCCAGACTGAATGGTGGAAAAGACACTTGGCTTCCAAGGGCCTAATTCTGCACTTTTTTATTCCCAGGCACAGACTCTTCAGGCACTATCAATTTGCCTTTTTCTTTTTAAGGCATGCCTGGTGTAAGTCATGTCTGAAATATAATTCCTTATTTCTGCTACTGATGACAGCTTAAAGGATTAAAAGGAATTTTTAAGTTCTTTGTAGGTTTCTCATTTTCATATTATTGTTATTTTCCTTTCTGCATTTCATTCAGTTCTGGTAGCAGAAGGAGCCTTACTGGAGTCACTTTTTCCTTCTGTTCATTAAAACTAATTCTATTCTGTTTGTTTTTGATGAGCAGTCAAAAGAAAAGGAAATAAAAACACAGGTGCTAAATAGCCTGAAACACTCACCAACTGCATATACTTACAGAAAAACTGAATTTGCACCCTACAATTATCAAGAAGGGCCCTTTAAGTTTGAAACAGGAGCAGATTCTTTTAAACTTTCCCAGAGAATAGCAGTGACCTTGCAGATCAGATAACCCATGGTCTCCAAGAGCTCAAATATGTCATCAAGACTTTATTTCAACTGCTCGATGTTCCTTGGCCTAGTTGCTTCCACCAGGCTAATTGCACCACTCCCCCACCCAAAAAAAACGCCACAACAAGACTACACAACCAGAACCAACGTCAGGAGAGCAGAGCTGGGCACATGGCAGGAACAAGGATAAATGAGACACTGTGTGGAAGGCTGGAGTTCTGCTGAGTGACTCTAATCTGATGGGTACAACATATTAAAGCCAATGGAAACATTTGATTAAAAACCTGCTAGATCTTTCCTCAGGGTCTTATCGCAAAGCCCTCACAGGCAGGCAGCCAAGTGCTGAGCAGCAGCACAAATGATCCATGATGGAAATCCGCAGGCCCCCAAGTCCTTCCACAGAAAACTTGCCTGATACCTGGAGTTCTCAGACCTCTGCTGCCTTTCAATGTCTGCAGTGAGAGACTGAGATCTGCCATCGCCACCCTTCAGAATACAGACAGCCCTGCAAGCACCGTCTGCCCCAGCCTGTGACCTCTTGGGGTGTGCCCAGGGAGCCTTAGCCTTTCCAAGAGGCCACATGCCTTTGTGTCAGGTCAACACTCCTCAACCTCTGTGGTTTTATTCCAGAAAAATTCCAGTCTTTCTTGAGACAGGGGTGAGCATCCCCTAACTCCAGCATCTCCTGCATCTTACTGAGAGGCATGAGCATCCCAATACTCCGGCATCTCCTGCATCCCACAGAGGGATGAGCATACTAAAACTCCAGCATCTCCTGCATCCTACTGAGACGGGTAAGCATCCCAAAACTCCAGCATCTCCTGCATCCTGCTGATGGGGGTGAACATCCCAAAACCTCCAGCATCTCCTGCAGCCCACTGACAGGGATGAGCATCTCAGAACACCCTGTCTCTTCTCACTTGCTTTGCAGACAGCTTGGTTTCACTGACACATTTTCTCTGCTGTTCCCTTCCCCCTGGATATCCCTAGCAGGATGGAAGAGCCCACAAGCACAGGAAATAAAAGCATCCCAGTCGGCATGAGAACTGCTCCTCTCTGTTCTGTCGCCAACAGGCTGGAGCTTGTGAAATCAAACAGGGGCTGCAAGTTAGCACAAAAGCTGACTCCTGCCCATCTCTGTGGATTTTAGCATTAACTGAGACTTTTACTTTCATTTTTATGAGAAATGGTTTTCAAAATTGTTGAGGAAGAAGCTGTTATTGTGAACAAGCTGTGTGGGTTTCACTCCAGGATGGGCATTTCAGGGAACTCAAGCAGGAGAAGAATAATCACTTTCAGCAACAGCTACTGTCTAGACTAGTTTGGCCTTAACTTTAAACCATACCCTTAGGCTCCAGTTTAGAAATATATTTAAACATATATTTAATTTTTAGGCACATGAGTAATTCCTGTGTACTTACTTATTTAAATTTAGGCACATATTTCAGTCTTTTCCTGAATTAGCTTCTAAAGCCTTCACAACTAAGCCTCATTTCCATCAGTGCAAATCATTGTGCTACATCATTTGATTACTGCAGAGGTAGAAAAAATATTCTTGGTAATTTCTTGAGAAAAACTTCCTGGTTTTATACCAACATTTTGCTGGGGGTTCAGCTTTTTTAACCAGTTTCCTACTCCAGTCTGATCTCAAAGGCAAAGCTGGGATTTGATGAAATACTTTAGTAAAGGGGATATGCTTCAACTATGCAGAGATTTAAAAGAGGAGAGATAAGGTGGGGGCATAGCTTTATCATGCATTTCAAACAAAAATGCAGCCACTCCTCTTTTCCAGATACTCCTTTTTCCCAGATCAATATTCTGGGACATTACCTGTTCATTTCAAGACATCCTGGTGGTCAGCACTCACACCATGACACCACCAGCTTGTGGCTAGAGGAGACCTCTGTGTGTATTTTGGGTTGATGCAGCTGTTGATCAAAACTGACATTCATATTTTATTTTGATTTACTTTTTTTTGGCTTAATCCCTCTGAAATGGAATACACACTCAGACAATTTCTCTTGAAAGCATTCACAGTCCAATGTTGCACATCTCAGCAATTTGATCAATGATGTAAACACAAATGAAAATTAGCCAACAAAAGAAATTCACTTGAGTTATATAGGAAATTATTATCATGCCTTGCATCCTCTTCTGTAACTCCATGGAGAGTGAGTCAGGTTAAGAACCAACCAGAGGGGACAAAGCAGCTACTGCTGACACTGTGTAGTGTTCCAGACACAGCAAAGAGAATATAAAATAAATAGGATACAAAGATGTAATTCTAGGATTATGTGTTTCCCCCAAAAATATACTATTCCACACCAATTTTTTAACCAAATTGGGCTGCACTTCAAGCAAATAAGAAACACACACATATATATACAAGTATAAATATTTCTGAAGGCTTCACTAACACTATAATCTCATGTCTCAAGGTTCTCAATTCTTCACTTCCTTTACTGATTTCTGGAAAAAAGTGGACCAGATTCCCCAAATCTTGTCATTCTGCTTCCAATCTAGCACAGGTGATGCAGATTTGAAATGGCAGAACCCTGAATCCACTCCTTTGGCACACACATAAAAGTGCACAGACATGAGGCTAAAGGTGGTAGAAAGCCCAGGCAAAGTGAGTTTATTTGGTTGTAGTCATTAGTTCTGTACATTCGGGTTCAATCCTGCTCCCTTTCCCACTGAATTCATGTGCTCTGAAAAATGCATGAGTTTTGCAAATTTATCATTTTGTCATCTACACTTTGGGTCAAAACCATAATCCAGTGTTTTAGGCTTGGTTCCGAGCCAAATTATCTTTACTAAAGGTTCAAAGAACACATAATTGTCATTCAGAGAGGTGCCAATCCACTTTACAATGGAGGAGCAGCGTGGTTGAGGATCTCAGAACAGTCTGAGGGATGCAAACATCTTGCAGGTGATCACAGCGACCCTAGCTTCCAGGGTCTTCCCAACAACTGCACCTCACTTTAACTCAACAGCAAGGATGAGACCATCCTTTCTGAGAGAGCATTTCTGCAGCTATGTATGTGCAGTGATCCCTACTGATTTACTGTCGCTTATGGGGAATTATGCCTAAAATTGCCACAAAACATCTCCCTGAGGTTTTTTGTTGTTGTTTAGTTGGTTTAATTTTTTTTAAAGAAAAATAACAACATTGTACTTCAAAACCTTCTGAATAAGCAATTCAATGGCCAATTTCTGACAGTATTTATTAAGCGCCTTTGAGATGCCTTGCCATGCTACAAGAGCAAGCACCAGTTTGGGGAATAGAGAAAATGTTTCTTTACCTTGTAAATCAAGTGTACATGCTCTGTGTGGCCAAGATGTGCTTTTTCGTACCTCACAACCCCCAGTGTCTGTGTTGGCCATTTTTGTGCTGATATATTACCACAACATACTGTCAGCTGAGCAAAACAGAAACTGTAGCTGCTGGTTATAAAATCAAAATATTCTCCATTAAAACACTTGCACGTTAAGGATGCTGGTGCCTAAATCCATTGTTTATTCACCTTGTTACTGTCTGCCAGGCTTCCTCTGGTGCCTCTCCCTCCACTGGCTGGCTTCTGGCATGGCCTAACAGAGGGTTTCTCTTCATGAAGAAAGAAACAAAACCTTGCTCCTTCCTTCTTTTTTCCCCCCACACTTAGCCCTTTTGTGTTTTCTTACACGCAGGATAAATTGGGGCTAAATTTCATTCACCCTGGATCTGTCTCTGCCTGTTTGGTCCCATCAGTGACACCTCCACATCCTGGGACACCCCAGCCATGCCTACATTAGCTGCCACCCAGACTGGTGCCTCTACCCAGCTTGGTGATGGCTCCCCTACAGAAACCCTCTGTGAGCTTTGCTCCATCAAACCCCTTATCTCACGGGCCCCACACGGCTGCCCTGGGGTTTTGGGCATCACAGGTGACCCTGTAATGCCTCCAGGTGGGTTTGGAACGTCTCCAGAGAGGGAGACCCCATGCCCTCCACGGACAGCTGCTCCAGAGCTCTGCCACCCTCGATGTATAGAAGTTCTTCCTCCCGTTGAGGTGAAACTTCTTGTGCTTTGTGTTTATGGTCATCGCTCCTCGTCCTGTTGCTGGCACCACTGAAGAGTCTGGCACCTTCCTCTTGCCGCCCGTTGGAGATTTTTATAGGCATCAGTGGGATGCCCTCGCAGCCTTCCCCAGACTAACCCCAGCTCCCTCAGTCTCTGAGGAGTCTCTGCTCCACACCCGTCATCGTCTGCCGATGGCCCCCCCCCTCCAGCAGCTCCTTCTCTTTCTTGTCCAGAGGAGTGCGGAGCAGGAGCGGGGTGTTTCTTTAGTAGGGAGGTGTTCTCTTCCGCGGCGGTGCCCCCGCTGCGCTGCTCTTCGCGGCGGGCACCGGCAGCGGCGGCACGCCAGGAATGCGCGCTCCCGCGGCGGAGGCGCGCGGCGCGGCGGCGCGCAGCGGCGGGGGCGGAATGACATCATGAGAAAGTGG
>VYXF01012271.1:93610-108058 GCA_013397295.1 Polioptila caerulea | reverse complement strand
TTTTTGTTCGTTTGTAATATTCTAAAACCATTCCATTCAAAGCACTTTCAGTCCATTAGATATAGGAAATACATTCTTTTTTTGTGTGGGAATTTTGTTTGTTTGTTTGTTTGTTTGTTTTTTAATGGAATGGTTTGGATATATATAAAGTGCTTGTTGGCAAACTTGGAATTGCAAAGCAAGTGCATTTAACTATGGTGTTAGAGGAGAGGTGATTTTTTTTTTCGAAGGTTGTGTTCCAGTGAGAGAAAATTGCATTCACAAATTGCCAGGATATCTTCCTTTCCTTTTCTATAGAAAAGTTTGAAGTTTAGAATCCTTTGGTGCCAACTCATCTTTATAAATTAGGGGCCTTAAAGGTTCACATATAGGACACATAGTTTTAAGGATTATTGCTAGATGTTTTTACAACTGAAGGTTTTTAAACACTAAAATATATAATTTATAGTTAAGGCTAAAAAGAATATTTATTGCAGAGGATGTTCGTAAGGCCAGTATGATTTGTAAATTAATGCAATCGCCCCTTTTGAAAAAGAAAATCTTTCTACCCTTGATGTTGCAGTTCTAACCCAGCTTATTAAAGCAAAAAAAGGACACGCTTCAAAGAACAAACCCAAAACCAAGCAGTCTATTTGGCCCCTTCCTATACATTTTCAAAAGCAGTCTAACCATGAAAAAACGCCATAGTTAATAGATATGAAAATTGGAGTACTTGAAAGAAGTTTTTATTCCAGTATATGCCCCACTTTTTTTTAAATTTAGCTACAAATAGAAAATTTGCACATCTTGGCTATATATCTATTATTATTTTAGAAAGTAGCTGAAGGGACGTGGACATAGCTGTTGAAGTTGATGCTCGAGGAGAATGTGATGGTGAAATGTATGTGAGAAAACTGCCGCTGAGGTGTTGATTGTAAAAAAAAAAAACCAACCAACAACAATACAAAAAAGAACAAAAAAGGAAAAAAGAAAAAAAATTCAAAAGATAAAAAAAAAAAAGACAAAAGAAAAGGAGCGGATGCTTCATTTTTATTGAGCTGCTATGGATAAATTCCCAGCATGATTTGAAAAAAAATTAACATTGCTTTTCTGTATCTTTGTCATTGTGTTTTGCTGCTATTTTGTGGATCAGATTTTTTTTTTTTTTGTTATACAATGTCATATACTGCCATGTAATAGGTTTTAATTTTCTCATAGAAAATTATATTATTGACATCATCTTTTTTTGTAGATTTTTTATGTGATCAATTTTTACTTAATGTGATTACTGCTCTATTCCAAAAAAGGTTCCTGTTTCACAATACCTCATACTTCAGTTACCCGTGTCTAGACCAGGTTTTGATGTTCTTACAGTGCCTCATAGTTCTACTGCAAATGGAAATGCATCGAACGTTGCTCTGAATGGGTCTCTGCATTAATTTAAAAACCAGCAGACATTTCAGAAGATCTAATAATGTCAAGGGTTGGTTGGTTATTGGTGTTTTTGTTTTTGTTTTTTGTTTTTTGTTTTTTTTTTTTTTTAATGCATTTTATAAAGCTGGATTCCTTTGTCTGATCTGGGGTTTATTATCATAGTAGTTTTAAGCTGTGTTATTAGCCACATTGATATATGAAAGATGCATTATAATATAACTCTTGTGTGCCACCTGATGTGGGTCTCCCTCAGCTGGTACACATCATTTGGTATGATAGGTTATCTTCTGGAACTCTTAAGTATTTTGTGTGTTTAATCTGTTATGATATACTAGGGGGTTTTTGTTTGTTTTGGTTTTGTTTTGTTTTTTTTTTTTTAATTATAGCATAATGCTAATTTAAAAAAAGCCTTTAAATCTCATAAACAAGCCAGCTAACAGAGTTGTATGCTGAAGAATAATCTAGCTGTTGCCTGTATGCTGCTAAACCAAAACAGAATTAGAACTCATTTTGAGGCAAATGCAGTTAAGATCCTACATAGTGCATAAATAAGCATTGCAATGCTACTAGCAGTCGCAGGACCCAGGAGGACTGGATTTATTCTGTCCAAATTTCAGGAACATTTCTTACTGCTTACCTCATAAAACACTTCTGTTCATGGCATCTCTGTGTCTCTGAACCAAACATGATTATTGAGTTTAGTGCTTGTTGGTTTTATTATGTGTTACACTGAGTGGCAGTGTGTACTGCAAATTTCTTTAAAATATTGTATGTACTGAAAAAGGCCAAATCCAGATAAGTGGGTTCACACACCAACAGAGATGCTTTATTTGTCATGTTATTATAACAATCTGTAGTAAGCAAAAGGAATTCAGATTTGTACATTTTTATATTGTACTTATTGGCATCACTGGTCTGAAATGCACATTTTCACCAACAGACCTGTAACAGACAACTTTCCAGCAAAAAAATCTAAAGTCTAGAAATAAAATTGGTAAAATCCAACTGTTGTCATCTTTTAATTTACTTTTTTTTTTTTAATTGCCTTGAAAATGCTGAATGGTTGTAACTCCCTGCTGCTGTGAGTAAAGCACATGGCATTTTCTACGTTTGACTCTCTACGTTTTAAAAGCTGAAGACCTTTTGTTGTTATTTTAGGAAACCGTGGGTGTTTTGAGCCATGGGTTAGCATGCCTGTCACACCAACGTGTCTTTTTAAAGAGGCAAAATATTTTTTTCCTGCCTGAAGACTTTATTTTTTAACATCAAAGGAAATTAGTCAGAGTAAAATGCCCTTTGGTGGTTCATGTGAATGAAGGGTAAAACAAAGCAGGTGTTGGATGGCACGAAATGCTTGCTGGTATTTTCTCATCATTGGACGGTTTTGTGTCCTAGAAGGTCTTTACAAAAGACAGTTGGTTTTAAAAGCCAGTTGGTTAAGCTGCCTTCTTCTCTGTGACTTCCCCTCAGACAGCTTTTTCAGCTAAGATAATAAGGAATAAACCTGAAAAACATTAAAGTTTACTAAGAGTATATAAAAAAACAACTGGACTTTGGACATGAATTGGATATTATTACAAAGTAAATGAGAAAAAAAAAAATCTGTGTTCCAATACACATTCAAAAATATCTCTGAAATTGGAGGGTGCACATTATCTATTATTTTTATCTATTATCATATTTATTATTATTATTACTATTAATATTATAATTACTATTATTATTTTCAGAGCTGGACACAGCAGAAACAACTTATTTTGAGTAGAGATGGTCAAACTTATAACCTATGTATTTGATTACTTATCCTGTGAAATTATTTCTGTCTTAAAAAAAAAAAATCTATGTAAAAGGCCAAGTGCTTGTCCTCTGCGTCACAAATTAGAAATTCAGTATCTGCCTCCTGAGTTTCCCATTGACTAAACTTCACATTACAACTCATACTGTGCAGCACAGGAAATGAAAAATGAAACTCCAGAGCTAACTTCTAACGTGTTAATCGTTGTCTGGTGCAGAATAAGCTCCTTTCAGGGCAGTTACCACTAGATGGGAAACCACCTGCACCAGAAGAATCCCAGATGAGCTCGGTGGTTTCCCAGTCATTTCAGCCAGAAACCTGAAGCCTGTGTGGCCTGCTGTAAAATCTCAGATCAGGTGGGTGAAGTAAAACCAGTACAAACAGGGTCTGGCTTGTTCCATTTGAAATGGGGTGCTCCCCTGTATAGTGAGTTACCCTGGGGGGTGTAAAACACGGAAAGGTGACCTGAACTAAACTCACAGGGACATCAAGAACACATCAAGCCAAAGCTTAAATTGGTCTGGGCCAAAAATGATTCATTTTTCCCAGCATGTTAAAAAAAAAACAACCCAAAAACCCCAGAAAGAATGAATAGCTTACTTTTGTATGGCTGATGGCTCATCCCTCTGATCTTAAGTGTTTGAAAACCAAGTGAAGACACACTTAGGGGATCTTGACTTCTGACAAAAATCTTGTGCTGGTAAAAACATTACATTGATTCAGTGAGAAATGTAAACCTGTGTTTGGTTGAATGTGTTAAGTAGGTTTTGCCATTCCTATCTCTTTTATAAATGCCATTAAACTGACTTAAGTGTTGTGACTTAAGGAGGTTTAAGCCCACATAGTCAGCTCTGTTATTTACATTTCCCTTCTCTTGAACATCATCTCTAAATGCAGACTCCGAAACTTGAATGTTGGGTTAACTATGCCAGTAGTACTCACGTTGCAAAGGGCAGAAAGACAAGAATGTAGCAGGAAAAACAGTTTACTATAGGCTGTGAAAAATATGCAAGTTCAGCTAGGCTATGTTGAAACATACCAAAGGGAAAACTACTGTATCTTTTTGTATCAAATTGCAACGTGGATGAAGAAAAACCTCCAACAGACCTCCCAAAAACCTCCCCAGTTCCATTGCTGAATTCAAGCCATTTGACAACCTTGGACCTTTTATGAACACTTAAATTCAAATGCTCTTTATTAAAGAATAAACAAGAACTAGCAAATGAAAAAAACTCATAATCCACTTGCATTCAAGCCCAGCTGGTATTTTAAGTGATGGAAAACTCCAGAAGATAGAGGAGAAAGTTGGAGCTGTTGTTTTTACAAGTCAGAGGAATGACCCATGCACATGGGCTACATACTCTGAGATTCCTACAATGGAATCTGAGAATCCTACAATAGGACAATGGCAGTAAAGCTATAAATGATGGCATTTTAATGAATTCGTGTTGGCATCATTTTATGAGAAATGTATCTCTTCAGACCAACAAGGTATTTTTATGATCCCACAAATATAATTGCTTGTAGTAATTGCATTGGCATGGCCAGCATAGGTTCCCATGTGGCTTCTGACTGAGTTCCACACCATATTCCAATCAAGTGATAAGAAGGGGATTGCAAATTAGTCAATGGGATTGCACTGACAATGTGACATTTGCCAGACTTCTGGTTTTGTTCTTTATGGCCAAGCAGGACCAAATGTAGGAGGAAGGCAAAATTTTCCCTTCTGTTTCTTCAATGTGATAAAGATTTAAGAGTGAAAACAGAAACAGTTCTATGTTGATCCTACAGCACCTGCAGAGCCCTACCTAGACTTGTCCTCCTTTCTTCCTGTGTGAAGACCAGTATTAAAACATTTCTTATTTCAGGGAATTCCACAAGTATTCACAGGGCATAATTTTCCTGAGGGATCTCACATGAAGAAGGAATTACTGGTAGAAAGATGCCGTGTCCATGGCAAATTGAGAATAAGGCACATGGACAGCATCTTTACTCTCTGGGGGCCTACTTGGTGCAGGACCTCCAGTATGGAAGGAGAAGAGGGCAAGAGGAACCTCATCCCCGCCAGGAGTGGGAAAAGAGAATGGCCTGGGAGTGCTTGTGCTGACAGATACATGAAACAAGAACTGGCTAAGAGGGCAATCCCTCAGGGCTGGAGGGAGCTCCAGGTACACATCTCTACCAGCACCGGGAACTCTGAACCAAAGGAGGAATTGTGACGTGCAGAGGCAAAGCTCCAAGGCAGGACTTGACACATAGACTGGCCAGAGAAGGAATCCTCCTCTGGACCCATGTGGGGAACAGAGGTCTGGAGCTCTGAGTCATGCTTGTAGCACGTGCATCACAGAATGGAAATTGCTACCCACTCACCCTTCCCTGCTGAGTAAATCCATTTTAGACTCTATGCTGCCGAGTGGTTTTGTTTCATCCATCCCACCTGGCAGCAGCCCCAACACTCAGCTTAACACCCTCACAAGCCATATTCCCTAGATGCCTGGTCTCCCATGACAGCCACCACGCTGCTGTGGTGCTGTAACATCAGCAGCAGTCTCCAAGGAGCTGGGCTGAGAGGGGCAGATCCTTGCCCAAGGCCCAGGAAAGCACCAGCAGGGCATTACGACAACACCCCTGAGCCAGCCTGAGACAGTGACCTGGTGCCCTGAGCCACTGCTCTGTCTGCAACGGGCAATTGAGCTTTTTGATGTTTCATTTCTCTCCTTTATTAGATTGTATCACTCCAGACTGTTCAAATACAGGGTATTATTTTTGAACAGCTTTCTTTCCTCCCTGAACACCCACAGGCCAAAGTTCTTTACATTTGGCTATTCTAAATATGAAGAGCAAAGAAGACATCATAAATTATTTACTCATAAGTAAACATTATTTCTTCTAAGTGTAATACATTTATTTTGTGAGTTTGACTCAATATCTCTGTAGCCACTTCAGTCACTCACTCTGACCATTTTATTCCTTTTAGACAACACATCCATCAGTCACATATTTTTTAGGTTTCTCTTTCCACAGAGACCTTTGGACTGCAAAGGATCAGAAGGGTTCTTCCCTTATGGCTATGATTTTCCACTGTCAGTGAAAGAAGTTTCATCTGCCTTCACTTCATCTGCCTTCTCTTCACTTTCTGAATGAAAGTGCTCAGCAGTGCTGCAGAGTCAAACAACGCAACACCTCACAGGTTCGTGGAACGTTGTTTCTCTCCTCCACAAACAGCTTTCCAACCACACAAATTCAGCCCTCCCATGTTTTTACATCTCTCTGTAAAGCTGCCCAATGTGTCTTCAGGAATCTCTTTCCCCTGTGTTTCTGCTGAAGGAGTATTTCAGGCAGACCAAAGGCAAGGCTCCTTGAAAAATTGTCTCCATGCTTTTCTCTAACCCCATTTGTTTCTTCCTTATTAGTTTGAGGAGTTATGATGCCACTGGAATTTTCTGAAATTTGTCCTCCTCCTTCTGCATAAGAGAACTTGAAAGAAGACCAAGACGTAGAACTATAATAAGCCAGGCTCTCAAAACGTGGTTCTAACAATGAACTTACGGTGAAGCAGGTTAACAAATCCCTAAATTGTGGTCCAATCATTCTCTACCCTACTCAGGTGTTCTGGCTATGACACATCACATGATGCCATAATCCATGTGGGTTTAGATTGCCAGTGTACTTGACCACCTTGCCTCACAACCAAGGTCTCCTCAGGAAGAAAATACTCTGCAGATATAACCCCTAGCTCTGCTTAGAAATTACATTCTGTTCTGCCTGTTCTTAGTCTCAGAGTAATCAGCTTTTTCACTTGTATTTCAGAAACTGTCAAGTGCTTATTAACAATAATTTCTGTATGTGTGTTTTTAACAGAGGTAAATGGGGTCTCAATAATTCAGTGTCTGCACATACATTGGAGAAAAAAAAAAAAAATAAAAAGGCAGGCCAGTTTAGAGAACAATGTAGGCATGTGTTTTTAAACTACTGTTCGTGCAGTCTGGTCAGGGCTGTGTGACACAGTATACAGTGTTTTGTCATCCAAGGAATGTCTTTGATCAAGAGTTTATGCAAGAAGAAAAAAAAAGCCATGAAACCCTAATCCGTTCCCACAGTCCAGTAAACGTGAGCTGGACAAACAGTGGACAATAGCAGCAAAGCTTGCTGCTAAAACAATGGCTGCAACTAAAAAAATTAAAGGGTTGCTGACTCACAGTTCCTACTATCAAGAAAGATTCCACATAGTGTTGATTATTCCCCAGAATCCTGAAGATGCTGAAAGTTAAAAAGTGTTGAGATAAAGCAGAGAAATAGGGGGCTAAAAATCAAGAATGGAAGACAGTGACAAATGCTGAGTTGAGTCTGTCTGATGCAAAGTCAGGATGCAGGGACTGAATAATGAACCCCCTTTCTGCTGAACATTTTGCTAAAATAAAACTCTATGATTTTATTAGGAACAAGTTAAATTCTTTCAGACATGAGGCCACTATTTCAGCTATCACGCAAACAAATTCTGCCCAACTAGAATACAGCTTTCTAATTTTTCCAAGACAAAAGTTTTATGCCATTTCTCATTCCTATTCAGAAATCTTCCCAAAACCAGATACACAGAATGCTGTACTAGTGCTCAATTAGTTATGGTTATAGAATAGGATAAAATAATTTAAAACATTGTGCAGCAAGCTGCTTTGGAATCAAGTGAAACTATGTCTGAGTATTTTTCATCTTTCATATATTCCATGGATTTAGGAAATCTCCCATGTTTCAGATGAGCTTAGTGACCATGTCTCCTTCCACAGAGTAGTGCTGCATTTGATAAGTAGCACTAAAGAATTCTAGTAGCAAAAATGCTGAAAAAATTTAATTACCACACTTAGGGAATAAACATTCCAGTGATTAAGGTAGGAGCATTCACAGTGTGATATTCAGGTGATATCACAAAGAGATATTCAGGTTAGCTACAAATGAACTGACTATACAAGCTTTCAAAATACCACGCAGAGTTTTTATTATCACCCCAGGCTAGGCTGGTCCTGCAATTGCAAACCCTAGGACACACTGAAGTGCTTCAGCAGTGCATTGCTCCAGTCCCAGACACCACAACTTGCAACTGAGAACCTGCTGAACTCATCTCACACCTCCCAAACCCCATTTTCCCTGGTGATACATCCACTTCTGTGGGAATGTGTACTGTCACAACTTTATCCATTAAAAAAACAACTCTGGCAGACTGTAAAATGAGAATCTTCATGGTTACATGCCAAACTATAAAAGCTGAAGTTTTAGACTGCAATTAGACCAGAAGCCGTGGTCATAAGAAGTTGCAAAGGGCATTATTCAAAAGGGACCAAGAATAGAAAGAATTAGAACATTACCAGAAATACTAAGTTCTTACTTCTAAAGTACTGTGGGATATTAGGGTGCAGGCAGACTTTTGTAAGATGCATCTCCCTTTATTCCGATGCAAGAAGTTTTATTTCCAGCCGAAGTCTAAATAAGCATTTATAAATACAGGGCAAGCTCAAACTCTCTCTTGAATCTCTTCAAAAACCAAAATCTATATAAACGTTGAAAATTATTTACTGGAAAATTAAAACTCCAAATTCAATCTCACGTGGAAATTATCACAACCTTGTTTCAGAAAAACAGATCAGGATTCAAGTGAGCCAGAGTACTTCTACGGGGCTGGTTTTGAAGCAAACAATTCCAAACCCAGATTATTTTTTTTTCTGATTTATTTCACCCATTTCTATCATTTACAGATATTCATTCAAAGTTGGAACTGATCACCTTTAGTACAGTTGACAAGAAATGGAAAGGAAGTTGCTTAATGAGGACAGAACAAGAATTGTGCTTGGGAACTTTACCAAATGGTATTCAAAGTCTACCTCTCTGCTGATGCCCCAAAATTCACTACTTCTTGTACTTACCACACATTAGAGAAAGGAAAATTACAACTCTTCTGGATTGCAATTACTTCAGCAGCCTAGAAGTAATCAGCTGTGTTTCCACGTTTTAGTAAAATTCCATATTCCACAGGCTCAGCTAAGAGATGACCATGAAGAGACAAAACACACTAGAACGCAGTCCAGGCAAGTCAGAAATCGGTGAGTGAAATGTTTCAAACATTCCTCCCTAATTACAGAGCTATTAGCAGGGGTGGTGAATGAGTACAAAGATATATTAGGTCTTACTTCTGTGAAATTTCAAATTTCTTGGACAATCAGCACCAAGCCACAATCTCAATGTGCTGCTTTATTACTAACCAATATCATAATGTACAAGGCTGCATATTTTTCTCTCTCCTTGTGGCCCTAAGACAAAGACAAATTAATATTCTTGATGTCACCTGGGCTTTAAATCAGGCATACCCAAAACCTCAGCTGTACATCAGGCATAGAAACACCTCTGCAGAATGCTGGGATTGTTCCACTGCCACAGCCCTGAATGTCACACAAACCCCCACAACTCAGTGCAGAAAACAAAAGAATTGGCACTGAAGAAAGCACACAACTGGACATCCAACAGAATTTTGAATTGTACCTCATTTAATAACCAAATCAGGCCCACACAAGATGTGAAACAGCAGATATTCAGAAAAATACAGACTCATGGAAGGAGAGACTCCACTAGGGTGTACACGAATGAAACTTAATTAAAGACCTAATTAAAAAATTGAAGATCTAATAGATAACCCTAAATTGGTACATTCCAGCTGGAAACCTGGTTGATACAATACTTACAGTTCAGTATATACACATGTATTTATAGAATAATTTATTTTAATACTATTTTGTTAAAAATAAAACTAAAGCAATACAAAAACATTAGCCATCAAACCAATTTTCCAAATAACAGTCACCAGCTGACTGCCAAAGACCCTTTCTCTCCTGAACTGAACAAAAATAATTGTGTTTGATACAATCTCTGGAGCAGCACTTTGGCTTGTCACTCACATATCACACACTTCTATTCAACAAATGCTCCACTTGGAGTTCTCACAACCCTGCCCTTGCTTTTACAGACATTTTTGCAAATTAGGAAACAAGCAGAAATGAATTCCTACTTCATTTCAAAGAAATTCTCCACATAATTAGAATTATCACGAGTGTGTACGTTCTGTAGTGTCTATTTTAACAACCTCACCTACAAATATTTGTGAGCTCCTAAAATCCCACACATCCACTAGATGGCTCTGACACTGTGTGTATCAAAATTCATGTGTAAGACAATTAAACAAATCAAAACCCTCAAATCTGTCTTCATGAGGCTGCACTGTGCCATGCAGGCAGAGACAGACACATACAGGTGATACGGGAATTCTGGAATTCCTTGCAGAACTGGAATGCAAAGACATTCAGCAGCCCAAGCCAAAGGCTGTTCCAGGTATTTCTCTCAATTAACACAGTTAAATACATGCAGCTGGCAGCATCCATTGATTAGGAATGAGACTGAGAGGTCACTTTTCAAGACTGGCACATAAAAAGCTGGTCTGTGTAAGAGGCACTAATAAATACAATCAATGAGAACCACAACTCTTCTGGCAGTCATGTTTATCTCACCCACCATTTAAACTGGTGACTTGCTGGGGTTAGATTTTGGGGAGTTTGCTCCCTTCCCCCCATCAGTCTGCAAAACTATTGGAAAATCCAGGTGCAAGTTCCATATTCTGAGCAGGTACCTTCATCCTTCTCCTCTGCATTCTGACCTCCTCTGTCATTCCATCCTCTGCCCACAAAAATATTTCCTGCTGCAAAGTCTGCAGGGAATTAGATTTTATTTCCCTTCACCCACAGTATCTACACATTGTGTAAACTGAATGATCTGCATACACAGATTTTTAAGAAACGGACATCCTTTAAACAAGGAAACTGTGCAAATGCTTGTTTTCCTTTTGAGGAATTATCAGTAAAAGACCAGGAAAGAATTAAAGCAAATATTTCTATTTAACAGATTTACACACTAGTGTGTGTAATACCCTAAATAAAACTTGGAGACAGTAAATGTTAAATAACATTGCGAGTCCAGTGATTTTCCCTTTCCCCTTTAACATCTCTTTTGATTTTTTTTTAATACAAAAGTAGATGAACACTTTTCCAGTTCTGTTCTTTCAAAGTCTTTTTTTTTTTTTTTTTTGGTCATCCACATTTATCTTCGTCTGTTGCATTCAAAATGTAAGTGCAGATCTCTCAGTACCCATTCTAAAATCAGCCTGAATATTTAGCATTGAACAAACCTAAAAAAGAATACACAGAAGTGTTGCAAAGGGTCTGTTTTCCAAGAAGAATGTTCAACAAAGCTCACAATTGCTCAATTTCTCTTCTTCTGGTCCCACTTGTAATTCAAATTGTCAAAGATTATTTCCAACTGGCTTTTTAAGGAATTTTTTTTCCTTTATTTTGCATTTGTTATTAGTTGGGAAATTTTCAACTATCAAGGATTTTCACTTAATTTATGTCACTTCAAATATTTTTCTATGATTGCAGAAGGGGGACAATAACTGCTCCACACAAATGCTGTGTTTTGGAGTGGCTTTAGAAACTAAATATCTTCAAAAATTAATTTATGTGCTAAAGTAACAACTTAACCCTCCAAACCTGTTTCCATTTTCCTCTGATTTTTTCCAGATCTTCTTGCAGCTTATCGTAAGTGGGGTCTTCATATGGGAATTTCTGAATCATCCCTATTAATGAATCCAGCGCCTTTATCTTTTTGCTACGGAAAAAAAAAAAAAATCAAATCAAAACAGTACCCAATGATCTTCACACAGGATTTTTTTCAATCCATCAGTAAGAAAATTATACTGATACATAACAATCCAGAGCACAAAACCTAGCCCTCCATCCTTCTTTAATTCGACTTCTCCCATTTAGCCCACTGTCAGGCGTGTTCCATACATATTAAAAAAATTATCCAAACTAGGAATTATTCCCAATTGGTAATTAAGCACAACAGGCAGATTTAAGGTTTCTCTTTCAACTTACCAGTCCAAAGTTGAGAAATATTCAAGAATCAACAAAAATACCGATTAGATGACTGGGCAAAATAAAGAAATGCAACCAAAAAGGCAATTCTGACAGATTAATCAAAATGGGACAGAAAAAAAAAAAAAAAAAAGACATGATGAGAAAATGGAAGTCACAGCAAAATTACTTTTAGCCTTTTTAACCTCACCTGTTCTTTTCATCTGTGCACTTCTGTAGCAGACAGTGCCACGTCAGGGCAAACCCAAGGTAGCAACCGATCTAAAAGTGAGTTTAAAAGAGTGCCATGAGGGAAAGAAAAAACCCCAAAGAACACACAACTGAACAAAAATAAAGCACTACACTCTATCTCACTCTCCAGGAAACTAAACCCTGGATACACAAACATGTTTCCAAGCTGGAGAGGCTGGCAAGTGTAAGGTTACCCAAGCCACTCTCTTACTTGATGTGTCTAATCCTGCCTCCCTCTGGAGCTTTCCCAATAGGAGCAGATTAGAGCACTTCCTCTTTATGTCTCAAGATTCCATGCTTTTCCCTATGCTGAGCTACAGGAGATGGTGAGGGGGGCTTTAGCCGTAAATTTGGGAAGAAAGATTACCAAAGTTCCATACAGCAGATCAGCTCAGAAAACACAAGCGCACCTACTGAACTCTCCAGCTCAAAGCAGCACCTTTAAAGCAGTTTTATGGCTCCTCCTGGACACAGACACAGCACTGAAATGCAGCAGGCCTCAGCCTGGAAGTTTCTGTGTGGCTTTGTCTGAAAGATTCTCTGTGGCTGTCATTTTCTAGTGGCAGGAAGATTCCAATGCCGAAGCATTGCCCCGTTTACCTCTGAGCTGATCCTGGCTCCGTGGAGCGCTCCGTACCTCCTGCCCTCAGCCATTCCAGCGTGGCTGCCCTCTGCAAGCCCCTGCTGGTACCCTTCCCCGTGAAACCTGGGAACACAGAGTCACAGCAGAGTCACACCTTTGTTAATCTCGTTAATCTCAGCTTTGTTACATTGTTAATCTCAGCTCACACTGCAAGCGAACAACTCCGGGCAACAGAAATGCACATCACCTCCAAAGCTTAGAAACACCACATAAAATCAATTTGAATTCCAGAATCACAGGCTCATTTTGGTTGGGAAAGGCCTCCAAGATCATCCAGTCCAACCTTTGAACCTGTGTCAACCAGGCCAGAGCCATGAGTGCTACATTCAGCTGTTCCTTGGACACCTCCAGAAACGGTGACACCAGCAGCTCCCTGGGCAGCCCCTTCCAAGGCCTGGCAACCTTTTCCATGAAAAAATTAAAACTTATGTCCAACTTAAACCTCCTCTGGTGCAGCTCAAGGCCACTTCCTTTTGTCCTATCATTCATTACCAGGGAGAGAAGTCTGACCTCACATGGAGGACTACTGTCAGGGAGTTGTAGAAAGAGGGAAGGTCCTCCCTGAGCTTCCTTTTCTCCAGGCTGAGCCCCCCCATTCTTCCTCAGCCCCTTCTCATCTGACTTGTGCTCCAGATCCTGCCTCAGATCCATTCCCTTCTCTGGACACACTCCAGCAACTCAATGTCTTGGATTAAGGTGCCCAAAACTGACCCCACGATTGGCGCTGGGGCCTCAGCGGTGCCCAGAACAGGGGGACGGTCACTGACTGCCCTGCTCCCGCTGGCCACACTATTGCTACGCAGGCCAGGATACCATTGTCCTTCTTGGCCACCCAGGCAAACTTGTGTTCGTGTTCAGCAGCTCTCGGCCAGCGCCCCCGGGCCCTTTCTCTCTGGGATGCTTTTCAGGAACTCTCCCGCTATCCCGGAGCACAAACGGGGCTGGGGTGACCCAAGGGCTGGAGCCGGCCTTGCTGACCCTCACCGCGCTGGTCTCGGCCCCTCAGTCCAGCCTGCCGGGGCCGGTCCCGCTCTGTGCTGAGACTAATTCCCTCGACAGCCTGTTGCACCCTCCGGACGAAGAACGGTTCCCTGATATCCAACCCAACCCTCCCCCGACTCAGCTCCCGGCCGTTTCGCGATGCTCGCTCTCTCACAGCGCGCACAGAGGCGATTTTTCCCCGCCCTACTCCTCGGGTTCAGCGCTCGCCCTTCTTTCCCTGACGCTCCCCTGGCGACTCGCACAGGCACAGGGTGGCACAGGCAGAGCGGAGCCCCGCGGTGCCGAGGAGCCCCTCCTGGGCGGCCTCAGGCTCGCTCCGTGCCCTCACCTCTGCTCGGCCATCACGATCCCATCGAACAGGTCCGCCATGGTGGCGCAAGGCACGCCGGGAGCGG
>VYXF01012271.1:24129-89574 GCA_013397295.1 Polioptila caerulea | reverse complement strand
CCCTGATCGTTCCTTTTTTGTTTTTTTTTTTGTTTTTTTTCTTTCCTCCCTTTATCCTCACCTTGGTTATTCCTTTATTGAACCTTTTCAAAGGGAGAACAGAACTTGAAGACATTGGGTGCCAGAGGTACTCACAATCCCTCCCTGCAGGGAGAATCCTGACCCAGTTCTGCAGCTTTTAATTCCCTAAACCATCTCTCCACTGATTCCCATGGATGCTGAATCAAGCCTGGAAGTGACTTGAAAAAATTCCTGGTGGTTAAAGGTTAAACACAAAAACCTATTTTTGATAACAACTGATTTGACCTATACATCCGTTCTCAGTGTTTTTCTGTGTTTGCTAATGATATGTACATGCTTATATACAACAGAATCTTCATTTAAACATTCATTTGAGCTGCTCATTCCCTACCTGATGAACATCAATTATAGCCCTGGACACTCTTCCAACTACACACTGAATTCTCACTGATTTTGATGAGAACTCTCTGCTGCATAATTCTGATGCCACAGAGAACATAATTTAGCCTACAAAAGAAATCAACATTCAAGTTTCCCAAAGTACTTTTTAGCAGTAAAGGAAGGGAGAAATTTTTCCCTTCCCTTATTTTCTAAGGGAAGCAAAAGCACAATATACAAGCAGATTTGTTTTTTCAGCATTATGCTTTCAATAGAAAGCTTTCTCAGAATGTTGTTAGCAGCCTTTTAAGAAGCAGCATTAACTCAGGTTACATTTGGTAGGATGTTTTCCTTCATCTAGTTTTGGTCCAAGTGTTTGAGTTTGAGGTCTCTGAAGAGGAAAAGATTTTCTGCATTTGCTTGTATTAGCAGATATAACAGGTGAATATATGTGGAAATGAAGCTGGTGTGGAAAAATTATTTTATCATCACCTATGGAGGAATTCTGATAAAACTGCTAAAGTTTCTGCATTTAATCCTTTTCCAAACAAAACTATGGATGGGCAATTCTTTAGACTATAGAACAGCCTCTTGGCACTCATCTCTTACAGGTACAACAAGGACAAGACTGGCTCCATACTCAAATACACAAAAAGGTCCCCAAATATCACTATACAAAAAGCTAAAAACTCTGCAATATTCTGCAATATTTCTGTAAAGACAGGTGTGGGAGCACAGTCACTTCTGGAAGCTGGGGCTCTTCACTGGGGACAGTTTAGAGGCGATGCCAAAGGGGTCCATGCTGTCTGTCTCCAGGGGCGAGGAGAACACCTCTGGCTCAAAGGCCTGGCTGTAATCACTGTATTCACCAAAGTCTGCTGACTCCATGGGCACGGTGTTGATCATGGGCAAGAAGTGAGACAGGGGAAGGAAATCTTTCCCCTTGAACTGCTGTCTTTGTTTGGCATTGCTCAAAGACACTGATATTCCATGTTTTTTGGATTTATACACGTTGTAGCCGTCCGGGCGAATCTCCTCCTCAAAGGAACAGTCTTCAGTGGAATACCTGAGCTGAACAGCAAGAGATAGCAAGAATTACAAATTTACCCACCAGGCTGGTTGTATTCAACCACAAAACAAACCTTGGATGTGAAAAGTCCTCGTCCCTCAGCGGGGGTGTCCTTCTGGCTTGTCCCAGTCTCCTATTCTATTCTATTCTATTCTATTCTATTCTATTCTATTCTATTCTATTCTATTCTATTCTATTCTATTCTATTCTATTCTATTCTATTCTATTCTATTCTATTCTATTCTATTCCATTCCATTCCATTCCATTCCATTCTAAAACCCCTGAAGTTCTTTCCACGTCCATCCCCTTAAATAAGCTTTGAATCCTGGCATGTGGTTCTCCACAGCCACCACACTTATCCTATCCTGAACACTGCCCTGCCCACAGGAAAAAGAGTCTCAGATGCCAATGCTAATTTAGATGAACTTAATTGCAGTCATGAACCCTAATCCAAATACAGAACTCCTGCTTTGTTAGAGATTTGCCTGTGCAAGGGCTTCAGGATCAGGTCTGTAGAAAGGCAACATGGATAATCAGTTAAACACTGCTAAAAGGTAATTTCCTCCTTTTTTCTCTCAAAATTTACTGAAGTTGCCAAAGATCCTTTTACATAGTGCCATTTTCATGTTAACATGAGAACTGTTGAATTAATACTAGCACAAGTTAGGATTTTGTACAGAAGAATGTATTTTCTTACATATGAATTTGTAGGATTGAGTTTGCAATGGCCTGTGCAGATATTATATATCTGTAACATCTTAAGTTATAAATATATATATAAATATATTTATAAATAATATATTCTATTTATATATCAGACCCATATCAGCAGGCCAGATCTTTACACCAGCACTGCATTTAATAAAACTCTGGTGCTATTTCAGTTGCAGCCAGTGCAGGTGATTGAACCTGTGGGCAATAAAAGAGAATTGCTGATTATGTCTCAGTCTGCAGGAACAGAAATGTCCTAACATGAATGTTCTGCCTGTCTGAACAGAGATTTTATTTAATACTTTTGGGCCTTTGTCAGACACCCTCAGTAACATGGAGTAAAATTAAGGGCATGCATTTGGTTATCTTTTAAAAGCATGTTTTAAAATAATAAAGTAATTTAAAAAGAGATGTTTTCTTCCAATAAAATGGTGCAATATTTATTCTTACATGCACACATTATGTCTCAGAAAAATATGTGTATATGAAAAACAATTGGGGCTGAATTGTTAGCTGTCTTTATGAGTGTTCAGCCTCACTAAAAAGGATGATGAAATAAAAGAGCTTCTTTCTCAAGAAGTGCACACTACAAACAACAGATACTGATTGAGTCCATGTGTCTCAGCTATACCTTTCCCTCTTCACTGGGATGGTCTCAAGTTTGTTTTTTTAAACCGGTACCAAGAAGAATTTTTCAGTATTTCCAGATTTTTTTTTTTTTTCCACAGGAGGGATTTTTTTCACAGGAGGAATCACAAGATGTCAGTATATTCAGCATTTCCCCTAAACTACTGACAACAGCACACAGCACATTCAAAAACCAACCCCAGTCATCAGTTTTCCAGTGTCAAAACAGACCAAGTTGCAGGAGTACAGGTTCAGCCCCCAGACACCGTGTTTGCCCTTTTGTTCTCCCAGTCCTGAGCATGGTGCTGATAAGGTAAAGATTTACCTGCAGAGCTGCCTGGCTGGGCTGTGAGTACAGAGGTGACAGCAGGTGTCTGCAGCATAGAGGTGGGACAGCACGGCTACGTGCTGTTGTGTTTTCAGAATAAAACCCCAGCCTGCATCTCATACTCTGCACCAACAAATGCAGTTCCTGTCAACGTGTATGCCTTCAAAATGCTGTTATAGGAAAGCCATTTTAAAATTCTGTGATTACTCAAGTTCAGCTGGTAGCTCCAGGAACTTCTACCGGGAGCAGAATCTGATTTGTTTTGGATATACATTAAATAATTAAGCTAATAATTGACCTACCCTCTCATCTGAATGGGTGCACCTCATCTCAGCCTCGACTGATTTGAGCCCAGAAAAGCAAGGAAATTTAGAAAGAAAGGCTTAATTCAATGTTCCACGTTCTTAATTCAGTCTGTATTCAGAAACATCAGTGTTGCTGTTCTTAAAGATACTGGGAGGTTTGAGAATGGGCCAAGTCCTTTCCTGATTGAAATCAGCAGAAATTTTACTGGAGTAATCAAAAAAGAATCGAGCTGTATCTTTACTATGGCATCATGACAAGCCTCACTCTGTGAAACTCAGGCTTCTGTACAGACTAAATCTGAACTACACCTGTCAAATTCTAGAGTCAATAATGTATTCACATGCCTTAAAAATGAGTTTATATCAACAATTAGTTGCTAAGCCTAGTGAAAAAGCTAACCTAGTGGCATCAGTGGTGCACTTAACTCCCCAACCCCTTCAAGTCCTGCAGGTGTGCTGTTATGGCAGAGCAGAATTAAGGCAGTGAAGAAGCATCCCTTCCCCCTCAAAATCCTTTTCCTGTTTGCAACTCTCTAAGCGATGGCAACCCCATGTTCCTGAGAGTTGTATGCCTAGCAGCCACCTGGCTGCAGCTCTTCTCCAAAGAAGCAATCTCTTTTAATTTTTTTTTTAATTATTTTTTTCAGAATACCTGACCTGAACAGCGGGAAATTATTCATATTCTACAGCAGTGCTTAATCTATTTCTGCAGCAGAATCACAGTCTCCCACTGATGAGAATTTTAAACCTAAATGCAGTTTTGCCCTGGGCTGTACTTTCGGTATATTTTGGCAGGGGACACGCAAAACATCATTCACTTTCGAAACGTTTCCTTTCTGCCTTCTAACAATCCCCACAGCCTTTCGGGCAGTGACGGTGACAAGAACCGCAGGTCCTCGGGAGAACAGCGGGGGAGGTGAGGGAGGGAGGATGGCGGACACCCACTTTGTTGTCCCGTGATTGGAACACGCCACTGTTCCAGAGTGGATTGTAAGCTTTGTTGCCCCGTGATTGGAACACGCCACTGTTCCAGAGTGGAAAATCCCCCCAAGCCAGCAGCGCGGGTGCTCACCTGCCCGTGCAGTCGCCCCGCCTCGTCCATGCACAGGTACCGGGAGCTCTGCACGCCCTTGATGGCCACAGCGCGCACGGCCACGGCGCGGATCTCTAGCAGACCTGCGGGCAGAGAGAGAAAGGAGACAGCAGTGTCACCCCCGCCACCCCGGCCCGGCGCGTCCCCGTTCCCGCCGCCGCCACTCACTCTGCGGGCTCTGGCTGCCGGCCGCGTCCACCCGGCCGTCGGCGCCGATGCGCAGGAAGCAGCTGAAGAGCCCGTGCTTGCTGGCGGTGTAGAGGTGCCGTAGCCGGATGGGCTCTCCCCAGCCGTAGTTGAGGTGCGGGCCGGCGTCGGGCAGCGGCAGCGCGGAGGCGGCGGCGGCCGCCAGACCGAGCAGCGCCAGCGCCGCGGGGCGCAGCCCCATCCCGGCGCTGAGCCTCCGGGCTGTAGCGCGGCCGCAGCCGCCCCCCGGCCTTTTATAGCTCGCCCTTATCAGCTCCATCGATCCTGCCGCATCCGATATAGAGCCCATTTCATAGCTGGATCGGTCACTCCCCCCGAAAATACTGACCGGGTGACACCCTAAGGTCGCTTCCTCCGCATCCGCATCTCCGAGCTCTCTGCTGCGAGGCTCCGGCCGCGACCCCAGGGCGCTGCACGTCCCGCAGCCCCGATGTGGCGCCGGGACCGGGGGTGGGCGTGTGTGTACCCAGCCCACCCAGTGGCAGGAGGCTGCCCCGCTCCCCGCCGCGGCTCAGCCCCTGCCTTCGCCCTTGCGCGTCCTGTACTTCATTTCCCTTTTCAGAAATCAAAGAGCTGCTGCCTAAACCCAGGCTCGCCTCTTTGGCAGGGGCCGAGCGCTGGGGGAGCGGGACGTCCGCTCCTGGCTCTGGGTAGCCGGCGGGGCACGGCCGCGCACGGCGCTGGTTCAGCCCGGTGCGGCCCTGCAGAGCCCGGCCCGGCCAGGTACCGGCAGCTGCGGGTGTCCCCGGGCTGGATCCCGCCCGGCCATCCCCGGCCGTGTCACTAGATGGAGCCTGGCCCCTGAGATGCGGCTGCCTCGCCTAGGAGGACCCGCTCCGGGGGGGGGCTCTCCAGCTCCTATTAGTCCCCACTTCTTACAAAGAGGCTGGGGGAAAAAGAATCCTGGGTGAAGTAAAACTGCATCGCCCGATTTAAGCTTCAAATGGAAATTTTCTTCTTGTCTGCGCATGGATTTTTTTCCACGTGGGCTCCTCCCAGGGAGCCTGCTCAGCCAGTGCCGCTGGATAGAAGAAGATGCGCACATTTGGGAGTTTTCCACCGTATTTGCATCTCAGAGATTTTTGAAGGGATTGCTGCCGACTTTTCTGCTGTACATCCAAAGTGATTGTTGAAGGAATTTTCTCAGATTTCAAAAAGGAAAACTGGTAATTTCATAAAGAAAAAAAAAATAAATTCTTTCCCCACAGGACACTAAAATTACAATTAAACAAGACATAACTCCACCTGCTGGCCAGCTTCCCTGAAACACAAAGCTTCAGTCAGCTTCCACATACTGTTTGTATATCTTGCTACTTGTTGGCTTTCATCCTTTTGTCCCTACCCTTGCATCTCCCTCCTGCAAACACCCCCACAAAAACCTTTTCTTCATGAGCAATCTTAGCTCAGTGAGGATGAGCACATGGACAAGGCCACACAAAAATACAGAGGCCTGTAGGATGATATCTTGCACCTATTATCATGTGAAACTTCAGGTATACTTAACTGGAGTTAACCACATCGATCAGTCTGAGTTTGGATGATCAGGGTCTTGTGTAACACACTCATTAGTGAGGAGTGAGGGACTGAAGGATTGAATTAGTGAGGGAGTGAGGGATTGAATCTCATCAATCAAAATTTCAAAATTAATTCAATCACCTCAAAAGCAGCTACTGCTTTTGATTAGCTTTGGGCATTTTCTGGTGATCAGCTTAAAATACCCAGAAAAGACCCTAGTTTTTCCCTGCATGATTTCTGAATAATCAATAACGATTAATTTTCATTCAGGTTTCTCCTACTGCATCCCCCAAATCATGTGTGGGCTTTCCTACCGATTCTGGTCTTTCCTACATCACGGAAGTTCACAATATTATAAGCCCAGTAAATAATACTAAGGCATGCCAGTCCCTAATTCTTTTTTTCCTCTGCAATGTTATGGCTGCTACAAAGGCAGCTCCTGCCCTGCAACCCTGGGCCCCTCAGCAGTTGTGCATGTAACTCATCCTGGCATTCTTCAAGGTACTGAGCACCCACCACACACGTAGAGGTTATGGTCTGAAATGAATATGAAAGGCTTCTTTGGCTCAGTTTTTCTCTGCATCTCAGTGAATAGAAGCTGTTTTATGATCACTACTTCTGCTATACTCTAGTGGGAACAATAATCATGATCATAAGTTTTATTTTCTTCATCAAAAAGTTCAGGCTTCTTTCAGGCAGTGAGGAATTGATTCTTAAAACATGTTCATTCATCTCTGTGAGGATCAAAAATTGAGGCAGAAAGGACAAATCACTTGCAATAAATGATATTTCAAATCAGTAAAAAGTCTGGCTATAAAGGAGAATTTCCCAACAATTGATGGAAAGCCTTTAAAAATTATTTTTTATGTTGTTGTTGCTGATAGTACATGGACTGATGTTGTAGGGTTTGTGTCTAACCAAATTAAAACAAAAATTAAGCACTTAACTAATTTCTTTAATGGCCTCTCTTGTTAGGGGAAGATTTCAACCTAAATAATTTGTCCAAGTTCCCCTGTAGTTCCCAACAGAGGTAAGTGCCTGAAAACACTTAATTGGACTGAATAGTATCAATCCTATCACAAAGCAGCTGCTGAAGAGATATGGGTTAAATATACCCTGGAAGTTGTTCATTTCTTTATTGCCTCTGTAAAGAAAAAAAAAAAAGCCTAGATGATTAACTTAGATTCAGGGCCTTATTTTGAGCTAGAGGTAAATGAGCTAATAAATGTCACTGAACTAATGATTGTCGCTGAATTCAAAATACAAAAGTTGCCACACATGATTTTATCCTGCTTCTGTCTGTATCACTGAACTTTATAATTTATTGGCATCTTTTATCAAAGTTCATTAGAAAGACACATGCCTTTGCATGTTCCTACAAATGTATTTGCAGGAAAAAAAAATGTTTGCAGAACAGTTGTATTGCAGGGTAAATCCCGCCATCACTTCCAGTGCTGGACCTGCTTCCTGCAACAAGGAAACTAGGTAGTGTCGGATTTTCTGCTTCTATGAGGACAGGACAAACAACAAAAACCCAGAAGGAAAGTCTTATAGAACAAAAATACCTCCTGACCACACAGTACACAATTGCAAAAGCATTTTCACCTGTTGCCATGAATCATTTATTTCCACTGCACTTTTCAATGTCCCAGTGTAATTTCTGCAGAAGCCCAGGTTTCGGTAATAATGAAATTGAAGTGAATGGGTTTTGGAAGAATAAAATTAGCTATGATTAAAAGTCAAACATCCAGAGATCCTGGAAGACACCAAGAAGGCAACAAAGGGCTTGTGCTGTACAGGATAACGACATCATTGAAACCAACTGAAAAGAAACTAAGGCAGGTGGCCACAAAAATTATGAGGAAATAGGGCAAGAAGCCACCCATGAGTCTAAGTTGGTCATAGCAGGCTACCTTGTGGTGGAAATCAAAGGAAAAATTATATAAGTAGTCACTCAAGACTGAATGAGGGTCAAAATGTGAAAAACTGTAGGTGTTTAGGTTGAAGAGACATTTTTTCAACTATGGAATATCTTTGGAATACCATGGTGAAAACTTTGGTTCTACAAATCACTGCAGGAAGAGGGAAATATCACAGAAACATTGAAAATTTTCTGCTTCCTTTGGGTTGTCTTCGGGACCTCAGGGAGATTTTGTAGTTGGGATTACATGAGTGTGATACAATATTACTTTTGTGCAGAGATCTGTCAGTTTTCCCCCCTTTTCTCTGAAGTCAGAGGTGGGAGAATAACAGAGGCTGCAAATACTCTGAGTGCAGTAGGGTTCCAGGCAGGGCTGGAGATATCAGTGCTAATGCCGCTGGTTTCTGGTTTCTGCTGTAGTTCCTGCCAGTCATCCCAGAAGTGACAGAGAAAAACATTTTACCCATGGCAGAGGGCCAGCAGAGCAGCCCAGCCTTTTCTCTTGCTTCTGGTGGAGAAGAATATGTCAGGAGAATGAGGGAAGGCAGAAGTGAAGACACAGGACACTGCGATACGCAGTTATTCAAGCACGAGCTTGTTCTATAAAGAGCCTTATCAGCTCAGCACAAGTTAAAAAACCTGCCTAAGAAGGAGAGGTTACTCCACCATATGTCAGGGACTGCTCTGCTTCCCAGCTGCTTCTGCAATCCAAGAGGCACGGAGGTGACAATATTTCTCCCTGGGCCGTGAATGAGTGCAGAATTGAGATTCCACAGCTCCCGCTGCGCGCCCACTGACAGGATGTCATAGGATGGGACAAGCATTCAATGAGACTCTCCCCTGATATCACAGTCCTTGCTGAATTTGCAGAATTCAAATACATCAGATACTTGTAGATTTTCCAAATGATCCATTCCAGAGGAGTACTGCTTCTAAAACTGCTCTGCTAAGGAAGGTCAACATGCTGGGGAGATTGTTGCTACTGTAATGGTTTTGTTGTTGCTGGTTCGTTCCAACAAGCACAGCCAGACAACCAATTTCAGATATCTCTCACCATTCTGTTATCTAATGCTTCCTCAGCTATTGCTATCAGTCAATGCATTCCAGAGAGCAATACTGAGCCTGGAATCGACTTGGAGCTTGCACAGTCAAATGATATCTTCTGGTTAGGTCTGCTCAAAAGCTCACAAAATTCCCATCAGCCTAAATTGCCTAAATGCATTTTTTTTTTCATCATTTTAAGCCATTATTTCATGTTTTAGAGGTATTTCATCCACCCCATCTTTTCTGTGTGCTATGAAACCCTTTGTAATTCCGCTATAAAAGAAACCTTACTGATTTTATGGGATCATATTTGGTACAGTGCTTCTCCAGCACCTTATTTACACTAAACCAACCAAAGCTGGTTTTTTCTTACTTTTTTATTTTGTTTTGAGCAAGCCCTCATCCTGCAACAGAAATGGATAATTGCAGGCTTCTTTGCCAAGAGGTTACATTTTGATTTCCAGCTTGACCTAGGGAGTAATGCCCCTGGACTTTGTTTACACAATGTGTTTGTGGAAATCACGAGGAAAGCTCTTCTAGAAGAGGGTAACTCTAGATCATCAGCTGCTCAGTCAAACGTGGTATTCTTGGAGCAGTTTCCTGTATTCTTTTCCTGACAGTGACTAAATAGTACTGTCTTTATGACAAGTTCCAGCTTCACTGGAAATATCTTTTGTTTAATAGACAGAAAACAGTAGAAGAAGATACCAGAAATGCTTCAAACTTGCAAGAGTGTATACTTAGAGCTGTGGTCCTGTAGAAATACATCTGGACAGGCAAAATTAATCAGGTGGTCTTATTCAGCCTGATATAGTGACAATTCCCACAAAATCACTCCTGAAGAGCATAGTAGGAAGCCAGGATTTGCAAAGACTTCAGCAACAAGACCAATACACCTCATTAAAACAAACCTGATCCTGGACCAATTTCACTGAGGGAAATCTGGCATGAGTTTGTCCCACAGAGGTCTAACTTTCACTGGAGAGGCATTGTTAAGAAGGACACTGAGCCAGGGGCACTCAGGTGATGATTTTTTTGGGAGTCAGAAGTAAGAAGGAGAGGTATGAAAGGGGTTTAGCTCTGCCTGTCTGTTTGGTGAGACAGTGAATCCCTCCTATCCCTCGAAGGGGAACCACCTCAGAAATGTGATTGTACCTTTGATTAAAGGCAGATGTTTTCTCAAAAACACCTGTGATAATAATTCTGATTTATGGTAAAATTGATACTACAAAGTCTTCTAGTCATGAAGATGATAATGAATTGTATCACTCAAGGTATTTATTATGCTGTGACCATCAAAATGGTGTTTTAGCTAGAATCAGTTAGGCTTGACTGAGAAACTGGGCGAGAGTTGTTATGGCTTATGTGATGCCAATATTTAGACCACCCTACAGGGACAGATTGTCCCTGCACAGATTAGTTCTGGATGGCTCAGTCCTGTTAAGACTGAAGGATGTGAAAGGTTAAGATTGTACCTGTCTGGGGAGTTTCTGCTTTAAATACTTGTGGCTTTTTTTTTTTTTTTTTTTTTTTTGGCTTAAAATACTTGATGAAGATCAGATGAAAAATGCGTGTGTGCTGACTTCATGTTGGGAAGTAAAAGAAGCAGAAAGGGAGCTAAGGAAGCCAGCTAAGACTCACGGGTTTCTTGCTGCTGTGTATTTCATGCTACACTGCTGCTTATCACTACTGGGAATTGCAAGACACCAACAGAACTGTATAAATTGTTAGCAGATGTAAATGATTGTCAAATTCAGTCCATGAGCGGTTATTCACCTGCTATCATCACCTTTGATTATGATGATACTGCAGGAAGGACTGAAACGGTGAAGCCTTTTATGAAACAGTCTGAACAAATGTAAACTCGAAAACTTAGTACAAAGTTTCCTAATGATGTAAGGCTGTTAATATTTTGCACACAGACATATCCTCAGCTTCTAGAGAGCAAAATTATTCCTCTGAGTCAACAGAAGTCTAACCTTTCACCCCAGGTCGCACTGTGGGCCTAAATCCCCGGAGAAATATCTTAGAAAAAATAAAATTCTCATGTAACTCCTCCAAAGTCTGCTTAGTACATGGAATTACTTCACCTGGATTTTTAAAAGTGCAATGATGTCTTGTCTCCTTTCTCAGAAGACCTCCAGACTCCATCCTTAACATTGATGGCAACCATGTAGGAAGTTGTACAATGACTTTGCTCAAGAGAGAGGAAGATTATTAATAAACTGTTCTTCCTCTTGGAGGTCATGGGAGGTAATTGTCATCTGAAATGAAGCTTAAAGCATAGCCTGGGCTTAGCTGCACAATTTGCTATGATTCGGGAAACTGAATAACTTTCTCTGATGTTCCTTATTGCAACTGGTCCCCTTTGCTGCCACCAAACGTGGCTGTGGGACTTTTGGGGTCAAGAACTGCAGCATCCTGCCAATGCAGCTAAAAGTGACCTTTAGCTGACAAAGCAGAAGTGACACGGGTTTTAAAAGAACGGTATTCAAATAGCCAGTCCATCCAAAACATTGCATTTGGATTGATCCTAATCAGCCATAATTTCCTACTTTAATGGCCAATTAAAAGGCCATTTGAAAGTAAGAGAAGCAGAACAAATGAGCATGGAAAGAGCCTGCATGGTCTTTAGAAAGTAATTCAAGTTTACTTAGGTTTTACACATCTGACTAGTGAGGAAATGAGTGAGTAATGGATGTCTTACTCCAAAAGTAGTTTAGCTTCATTAAATAACTTGTTTCAGCAAGAGAGAAAAACTGAAACACCACTGGCAAGTAAAATGAAATATCTGCATTACCACAAGGTATTTACCCACATAAACATCACAAATATTGGAAGGAATGTGGACTGTCCCACTATTTGGCTATTGTGTGTTCCATTCATTGACTTGCTATAAGGAGCAGGATTAAACTCAGTGTTTTTATGTGTATTTACAACTGTGATCAGACAGGCAATGGTCAGAACAATTATGTTTTGCCATTTTTTAAACACCAAATATTTTTATGTCAAATTTGCTTTGCTTTTTCTGGAAACAAAATTCCTTGAACACTTCAAGCCGTAAGTGAGAGCCCCAGTGCCTCTGGTTTTTTCATGTCTGGAGGTACCAGGAAGATCCTTGCACCACCAAATCCCTCAGTTGCTGAAGTGAGCAAGGCAGACAGACGTGTTAAGAATGGGAAAGTGGAGCCCATGGTGCCTCTTTCACAGGGGTCAATGTGCAGTTCATACACTCTGGGTTGTGGATATTTTGATTTGGGCACTCCTTTTGCCAAGGGGGCTGTAAAGACCATCACACCATCTCCCCCACACACACTCCCCCCAGATAATTCAGAATTTAACCTGTTTCGGAGCATTTCCAGAGCAGGGCAGGAATCCTTCTCTCCCTGTGTGGGGCACCGAGGTTTCAATCAATAGCAAAAGGCTCCCTGAGATCTGTCTATTGCTCTTTATCAGAGGCTTCCAGCAGATAAAGCCTGTCACAAAACAGCTACTGATCGCTGCCTCTGCAGCCTCGCTCCAGGGAAGAGCTGCTGTTGCAAGGCGGGAGATGCCCTTTTTCCCATTCCCTGGACTAACAGGACACAGATTGCTACCTGTGTGGTTTGGACTCGGCCAGGCAGATGTTCCATCGGCTGTATAATATGGTAGAAGGATCAGCCAATAGCAATGACATTGAGAGCAGCAGAACTGTGACTGAGCCCTGCACAAACCTTTTCAATTCATGGCAATACCAGCACCGCATTCTCAAAAGAGGGTAATCCCCAAATTTATGAGTTTTCTCACACACTCAGGCAGCAACAGCAACCGTTTGCACAGCAAGTAGCAGATACAAAACCCCGCTGATTGATCATTCAACCCTCACTTCAACTGCCTGACTTACGTTCCCTGTAGAGCTGCAATTTAAATTAAGATTTGTAGTTTAGTCCTGTGGAGGCTTCATGAGAATGAAGGCTCCATTTTGCCTCATATCTTTATGAGCATGAAAAAATGTTTTCCCTTCCTCACATAAGATGCACAAGGAGGGCATGTTGTAGCCCCCCAGGCTGCACATTTATTCCTCTAGAGAGTCTTGCTCCCGTTACAGCTGTGGACACACACTCCAGCTTTTCCAGTTTGAGATCAATGAGCCACCCAGCAAATAGCACGGAGTTGGCAGGTCCTCGGCATTCATCTGAATGAAATGAAAGGGAGCTCAGTTCTTGGCTCCAGTTTTCTGTCACTCCATTGTCATTCAACAAAACGGACTAAAGAGAAAAGCGATCAATCCATAAACTCGTGAAGCCTCAGTCTCCAGCTGTCATCAGCTTTGGCCTCTCTCCACTGATCTTATCTGTTGCAGAGTGATTGAAAGTAATTTGTTTTGGTTGAAAGTAATTTGTTTTGGAGAGTAATTAGATTATCTCTTGTGGGGCTTCGTACCTGGTGACCCAGTGTTTCTCCTTCGCTTGCTGCTCATTAACATCAATTACCATAGAGACACTCTTCAAAGGAAGGCTTGCACTGCCCAGGGTGGGGAACCTATTAAGAAATATGCTTCTCATTTCTGCTAGGAGATAATAAACCTTCTGGTGTCACACAATTATTTGGGCCAGACACATATGATCCCACTGGGGCTTAAACCTTCCTTTTGCCATTCCATGTGAAATGTTTAGCAATTAGGAAATTAGCTGGATCTCTCTGTAATGGTGTATATTGAATAGAAAAGGCTCAAGCATAATATCTGGGAACATTTCCTGACACTGGATGAATATCCCACGCTCGCAGATGTTCTGGGTTGGCAAATAAAGTTCACGTCTGTCGGGGAAATTGCAGAGAGGCACAAAAGTTCATATTCCGATTCTTGTCCCCAGAATCACCTCTTTTTAATTGAGACAATTAATATAGTTATATAAATGACTCAGCATAGGTAAGCATCCTCATAAAACCGGTATCTAATTTTTTTCTGGAATGATGTGGGTGACAAATGAGTTGTTGCCTGACTGGGACATTTACTGGTAGTGATTACATCATTACTACTGTGCCATCCTACAGAACAACAAAAAATAAAGAGCCATATTCATCCACCTCTTGGACTAGGTCTCTTTTCAGGCACAGCAAATCTGAGTAATAAATGGCCCTGGTTATCCCTTAATTTACCAATATTCAGTCCAAAACTTTCTCTTGTTGCATTTGATTTCTGCACTGTTCAGGAAGTAGAAAAACAGGTAGAGGGAGCAGAAATTATCTCTAAAGGTAAAGTTTGCTCTGTAGATATTGTGTATAGGTCCCAGAGTCAGTGAAAGCCCCGGGCTGGCCCTGGGCATGCAGGAGGATCTGGGATTGACCACAAAGAAACTAGGGGAGAAACGTGGCATCCTTGTTGCGCAGCTGGTCCATCGGGAGAGGAGTTCAAGTTGGGACAGCCTGAGTCATAAATAATTGCAGGGAATCATCACCAGTGCTTGTATTTACCAAACCCCATCCTTGTAGATGATCCTGGTTCTCGAGGTTTAACTCCCTACTACAAGTCCTTTAAATAGCTTTTCTGAAGAGCTGCTAAACGCTAAGGACTGAAGTAAATAACTGCCTCTTTTTTTTTTTTTTTTCGTTTGTCTTGTTTGAGTAATTAGGTCATTATTTCTGAAAGTGATTGTTTCATGCGTGCCAAGATCGAATAATGAAGACCTTTGATGAATCCAGCGAGCAGCATGTAAATGTGGGGAAGGAATGCAGAAGAAAAGGAATGACCTTTCTGGAACAGAATTTCTCCCCTCGCCACCATTTTTATCTGCATTAAAGTCAGTTAATGCGTTTGTTTTTCCTGCTGTCTATATTCTTCAGTGCTTCCTTTTCCTATTAAAATGCACATTGTCCAGCTGGTTTCCAATGTTATATAAATTGCTGCTTTGGGCTTGTTTGTGAGCCAGCCAGGGGCTGCTTGTACAGAGCTAAATGTTTCCTCTTTCCTCAGCTTTCAAGGAGTGCTTAGAACTTGCTTATTTCATCAGATTGCATTTATATAGTTTTGATATTAATGCTGAGCTGTGAATGATCTGCAGCCACCTCTCTAGATCCTAACCATGGAAATGAATGGAGATAAAAAAGTAAACTGATTTTATTACTTATTTTAGTGGTAGTTAAAAAATAAAACACAAGGATCAAATATGGAAAATAAATAAGCTTTTGTTTCTCAGGACTGATCCTCACAGATAAGGGTGGATTGACTTATTCCAGTTAGCAGCTCATGGGAGTGACTGTGGGGTGTCACTCTACAGCCCGGTGAAACTAGACTTTTGTTTCTGTGCAGCAGAAAAGATCTCTTTTAGAATCATTTAAGCTGGAGTCAAAATAAATGGTTTAAAGGAAAAGACTTCCCTCGTTGCTGAGCTTCTATTTGCTTTTGGGAGTAAGTCACATCAGAGCATGGGGACTGAATTATCTTTGGAATAAACCTGGATTTGTGCTCACTGAGGTCCCCTGACATGGTGTTAGCCCAAATGGCCATTAAGTCCATGGAATCAGGTTAGACCTTACCTGAAGCCACTCCCTTCAGTCATGTCCAGTGTAGATGCTGGGTCCTTATCACCCAGTAAAATTATGGGATAATTTAGGATATCCACACCATCTTCTGTCTTCTTAAATAAATACGTTTTTTTTTCCCTGTGACATACAGCAGGTGCAGTAATTCCAAATCTAGATCCATGTTACTCTGATTCTGAAGAGCAGGTCTAAGGAATAATGGGGAGGGAGGATTATCACTGATTTCCACTTGTGGGAAAGCTAGCAAGGCAACAATGCAAAGCAGACTGCTAGGTAAAATCAAAAACAAAGCATGGATCAAAAGAGATGAAATCTATGACAAAATCCCTGAATTCCTTATGGGAAAAATGACAGTTTTCCCAACCAGAAAATTGAAAATTGCTTCAAGTCATAACAGGGACATGGGACAGGTCACATATCTCAGAAATATTGTGGATAGATACCCTGTTTACACCTGGCTTACAGTTTTGAGTTACTTGTGGGACTATAAAAGAGAGAAACAAAGTTTAAAGAGTGAGCCTCTTTTCTGGAATGATATACAACAAGTATGAGATAATGCTGAAAGTAATTTCTCAACCACAGAATCACAGGACAAGATACTTTCTCAATAGTTTTGTTAGACCTCATGAGGGTTTTGTTAAGGCTCCTGTGGGCCTTAAATCTCTGGCCTACAGAAACCCTCTATCCCTTCTTGATTCTCTGCTACTGTAGGGTAAGAAAGGAAAAGATAAAGTGACACAGAGGCATCCATTCATGTCTTTTAACCCACTGAATTATTTGCCATTGCAAATGTAATGGCCAAACTACTTTCTGTGCACACCCTGGAGGAAAAATATTGTGTGTGGGTGGCTGATCAGGAACTCTTTAGAAGCACAGCACAGAGCCTTTTTTAAATGTGCAGGTTACTCACCCAAGGCAGAAATGCCTGATTATGAGTTGAGAATCCACTTGTCCAGAAGGGGAGGAAATACCATGTATATGCACATCCTAAATACACAAATTTCAGCAGTTTTTCTCTGTGAGACAGGTACCAGTCACAGACCTAGTTTCATATTAGAAACTCTCCACTGACTACTGTTTGAAGAAGCAACGACATGTTAAATAATTAGTCAAAGTAATAAAATCTCTGTGGGCAATTTACTAAATCCCATTTGCTGCTGTCACGGCACATTCAACCACCTTGAGCTAAGAGGTGACTTATTAAACTCCAGAAAACAACATAACCAAATTACAGAATGCCAGATGCAGTTGCAAGGAGTTTGTCAGTTCGTGCTTCCCCTTATCCTGAGATTTCAGCTCTGGCCTTCTTCCAATGTTTCCAGTTCATGCCCACAGCTTTGCCCACCGTACCCTATGGAGGCTTTCCTGGCTCTGCCTTTTCCCTCTTGGTGCTGCAGGATAACCTGGGTGAATTCCCCATAGGAAGAGCAGGGCTGTGAGGGATCCCAGCAGAGGAAAATAAAATGCCAAAACCCTCTTTATTTGACTGACATGAAGATCCTGTACAATCTGGTTCATTAAAGGGATGTTGCAAGATGGTGATTACAGGGAGAGTTCAGCTGGCTTCCCTTTGAAATACAAAAGGGTGGTGCTCAGGTAATGGATCTGAACCTCGGTGCTTTTGATGTCTGCAGTCTTTGCACCTGCACATCTGGAAGCCTGGACAGCTTGCAAGGACCTGGCCTCACAGCTGGCTCTACAAAAGGCCAGCAGGATGCATGGGACCCACAAAGGCCATTCCTTCCTCAGCTTGCCCCAAATTGTACATTGTTACCTTGCTTTGGTGGTGGTTTAGTTCATTTCCTCTCTGCCTTCAAAGAGTAAGCCACCTGGCCCCAGAGATTTTGTCATGTTGCTGCATGGTGGCCAGGGTCCAGCATTTGCCCTTGGGAGCCCATTCCATCCCCACTGAGGAGCACAGGAAGGCTTGGCTGTGGTGCCAAGTGCCCCCAGCCCACCAGGAAAGAGCTAAGGGGATCCTGGAAATCAAAGTAGGTGTGCTGGGATCGGTTTGGACACAAATCTTACTAATTTCAGTCTCTCTAGTCCTGTATTTAATTACCTTTTACTTCTAGATTCAACTTCAGCGTATAGAAAGAGTGATAAAATGTCATTATAATTCAAAAACTTTGTTATAGAAGCAAACCTTTTTGTGTCAAAAACAAAATGCACATTGTCACCCAGAAGTGGGAATGACCATCACTGTTTTTGAAATACTTGGGGAAAAAATGCCATTGCTTTTGAGACACTCTTTGATTTAGAGAGTTGGCCACCTCTTCCCAGGTAAGTGCTGTGTTGGTCATGCTGCCTGGTGCCACCTCCCTGCCTCATGAGGTTTGGGGCTTCAAGGTTGCTGAGTTAAAAATTAGTGCTTACTCCACAGGACATCATTTTCCAAATTCACAGTTTCCCTGCCTTCCAGTTGGGTCTTATGTTGAGCCATTTGTTTTAGAGTTTGGTTGAATCCAGAGCCTGGGTGTTCAACACCCTTCAAATATTTTGCTATAGCTGAAAAAGTGTGTCTGGGGAGATTTGCAAGGACCTAAATTTGGCTGGAATGAGCCTGGTTGAAGATGAGTTTAGTGCAGGATCCTGTCAATTTGGGTGTAGTTGGCCACAGATGACTACAGAACAAGACAAAAAGGAAATGTACAGAGTCGTTCTTCAACCTTGGGCAATATTTGTTAGAGGAACTTTTTGAAATAAAGTTTACAATAATTTCTTTTTTCCTTTAAGATTTCAAACAATGTATTCAGTGTTGATTATTTATTGATTTATGTATTTTTTAATAGCCTTCCCTTGACCCCTTTATGAAAACAGGCATCACATTTGCTCTCTTTCCTTCCTCTGATACTAAGGCTGGTCAAGTAGTGAGTGTCATATCCCAGTCATCAGTTCAGTGAGTTCATGTCTGAGCTCATCTCAACTCTGATACCCTTTAGTCAAGAGCACCGTGGTTGATTACCCAGTTGGATTTGTCTCAGGATAGAAAGAAAATACAATGGATGGACATTTAGACAATTAAAACATTATTTATATGGCAAAATGCATAACAGCACTTCATCAGCTCATCTCTCTGTGGTACTCAGGGTGGCCTAAAATCTCCATTTAAATAAGACTTTTAGTATCTTTTTTCTTTTTTTTTTTAACATTGCTTACCCATTGCAACTATTTTTTTTTTTAATATACTCATGACTTAAAGAATCTCACTTTTTATCTCCTAATTTTTGAGACATAAAAAGCAGGAAAGTGCCATATGTTTAGACAGGTTTCCAAACTGCTGTTTCCCATCCAGACGTGCCAGCCCTCCCTCCCCCTCCTCCTTCCCAGGAGCGCATTCCTGCCGGAGCTCAGCTGAAGTGGCCCTGTTGTTTTCGGGTGCCCTGACAGCTCGCAGCCCGTGCCATGACACAGCATTCCTGCCGCTTTGCAGGGGCTGTGCCGCTCGGAGCTGACATTTAGCAGGGTGGCATTAATGCCTCCCCAGACAAGGCGCCTTGTTGAGCGCAGCCAGCTGAGGCTGCAAGTTTGGGGCAGGGACGTGAGTGGGGTGTGGAGCCATGGATCCCAAAAGAAGCTCCCCCCTCCCCTGCGGGTGTAGGGCTTGTCTTGCCGTTTTGCCTGAGATGGGTGAATCCCAGCAAGATGAACAGAGGGACTTCCATGGATGTGCTGGATATATTTCCTTCCCGTCATCTGATTCAGGGCTTGACTTCAGTGAAAGCAGTAGGAGGATCCCTACTCACTCCACTAAACCTGAATCAGGGCTGCAAGAGAAAGTATTCTGCAGCTTATACGAAGTATAAAAGAATGCTCGTTTATTGGTCAATGCTGACGCATCTTTGTATTAGCAGCAAATGTTCTTTTAAAGCCATCACAGGGAAAAATTTTCACAACAAACCATCCTCTCCGCCAAAGGAGGCAGCCTTTGCTAATAGAGGCTTGTGGGTGTTAACTGCAAAGGAGAACTAAATGGTAAAAGTTTGCTTTCTACTTAGCGAATGTCTGTCATAGCCCCGCTAAGTAGCCAGAAACAAATTACGTGTGAAACTCAGCATCCCTCTCCCTCTTTCTCTCCTGGGATTGATATTTGCTTATGCAGCCCAAGTCCTTAATTTCATTAACAGGAATATGCTTATTTTACAAATTACAACCTTGTAACAAATTAGAAATTACAACCTTGTAATCTCCTTAGCAGGAAAAAAAGGAGCATTTTTACCACGGGCTATTCTTTATTGCACGTCACCTTATTGCCAATATTGTTGTGGTTCTCAATTTCTTAAAAAAAACCCCTATATTAGACTTTCTTATTATTTCCACTAACTTCTAAGTGGATTTTATTAATTGAAATTGTGTGGGAAGGATACAAAAATCTCCTGGGGCTGTGTGTCACTAAACAGACTTCTAGAATAGTTCAATTTTTTAAGTCCTTGAGTCAGATATAAAATGAATTAGCACTGACTGTTTTTTAACTTTTTACTTAACAGAAATACTGAGTGAATTTGCCACCATTTTGAAAAAAAAAATTGTGAACTGTAAACTTCAGTGAAATTTCATAGATCCCCATGACAGGTAAAAAAGGAGTAAGTGTTGATAAGTAGCAGAGGTGTTTTTTGGTGGGTGTATGCTGTGTGTTTACATCTACAGACACATTCACAGGGCCATGTCTGCTGTATTTTTGTGACCCTGCATAAAGAACCTGTGCTGGATCTGCCTTAAAACTGGATTTGTGGTTGCCAGTTCATTCACTCTTCACTTTTATTAAGGAATATATCCTTCAGTGCACTCACACCACCAACACAAAGAAATATTTTTATTGATGGTTGCATGCAAAACCTGCAAGGGGAGTGGGGTTCTGCACAATCAAGGGGACGGTATTTGGTGCTTCTATGAATAGAATCAGAACAAATTGGCAAGGCATGTTTGCTTCTGTATTTTTCTTAATTAACTTCTGGAGAGTGCAAACAATGAATAAATGGAAATTTGTACTGCGTCATCTTCCAGAAATCTAAAGGAAAGAAACCTCTGATTTATGTCATGAGGAGAAGGAAATGTGGTAATTTTCAATCTGCAACTCTGACACCCACATGAACATCCACAGCTTTTTATTAAATGTATATCTGGTGCTTATTTCTGCATCTGCTCATCTTTCTGTAAGAGTCAGATCACAGCAGAATGTTTCCATGACTATTAAACTCTAATTCAATGTGGGCCATTCAGTGACTGCACTGTTAGCCTCATTTATTTTCTGTCATCATTAAGCAGAAGAGCAGAATTTGTTTTTAAAATGAACTTTAGACTAATAATTTAATAAACTAATAATGCTTCCAAGCAGATGTCTTCTCTCATTCCATGAGGTCACTACTTCACTCTCACCTGGCTTGCAAGCACAGAATACCAGGAGTTCCTTTTTTACACCAGATCTACCTGAACAGATATTCAGTGATTTTTCAGCCTTTAGTTGCAAAGTGCTTTAAATATATTTTTCCTGTTGTTCATTTTGCTGCACACCTGTGACTAAGAGTAAGCTGAGGCTTACAGGGTCCTGATTAAATCCTAATGATATGTGACAATTATTTTATTAGAGTCACCCAGGTTGCATAGGAGGACTTTGTTTAGAAGTGTGGTAATTATAGTCTTATTTCCAATGTGAACATTGCCATTGTGGTATTTATTTGATAATAAAAAGTGTAAAAGCCCAAGACTGAAATGAAATGTCTGAATTTGTAATCTCAGGTAATATTTTGATATACTTCCATCACATTAACCATTGTGCTTATATTTACTCATTTAATCCATGAATAATTTTTGGGCTAAGATATATTCCAAAATCATAACATTTACTGAATAAAATCTAGTCTAGTACACCCTGAAGAATAATCACATGAAATCATCTTATTCCATGAAGTCACATTCTTTGCTATTTACTAACCATTAATCCAAAACATCAACTCCATTAATTATTTGCCAATGATATTTTATGGTTACAATACCCATTATATAATTTAAATTGTGTATCTCTGTTTACATGCACATTTAAATGAACAAAATAAATAGCAAGAATGAACTTAAAACAAATAACTGCCTTAGATGTGACTTGTATTTCTAAAGATTTGCAGAAGATGCTAAATTTCTGACCCTCAAGGTCAAAGATTTTCAGTTTAGCTTACTCTGTGGTTTCTTGGGTTTCCATTTATAGATCGGACTTCAGCAGCAATCAGATTCTTTCCAACACAATCACTATCAATCCCTATTGAACACGAGGCCACATGAGATGGCCATCTATATAGATATCTTTCTGATGAAAACACATTTTGCTGAGATTATTCCATCAGGGCATGCCTTCCCTGCAGGGCATGGGACTATCACAGCTATATTTATAACTTACATAGCTCTATAAATACTTAAGTGCTTTTCCTTGACCACCCTAAGCATGCAGAAAAACCCTGTGCTGAAATGCCCATACTGAGATTGCTAAAATAGATACAGCCCAGTGAATCACATCTGATAACTTATCAAGGACCATGAACAACCTGGTTTTTATGCTTTTCTGGCTAGTAAGCAGACACTTGGTGTTCCAGTTCTCCTTCCATCAGGGTTTGTGACTGGTACATCTTGCTCCTCAGAGGGATGTGCTGAACTCCTCACAGGCTGAGCTTGGCCATGGCTGGCTGAAAATTTGCTTGGTCACCTCTGCAGCCCTGAGACGTGGGGAGAGAAACTGGAAAGGACTGAGGGAAAGGAGATACATGAGTCAAAATGAAATATGGGCAAGTCAGAAGCTCTGTGCTAAACTGAAAAGGACAATTTACAGCAGAAGATGAAATCTAAGGACAGATACAGATACTGACCAGAGCTGAAGCAAAGAGTTTTTAACTTAAACAGGGTAGATTCAGACTAAATATGAGGAGCAACTTCTTTGAAAATGTGTCAAAACAAGATGGAGAAGAAGGAAGGGTGTTGGCTTGGATGGGGGATGTTTCTGGCCTTAATGTGAGGAGGAAGCCGGGCGCAGGCAGGGCTTCTGGGGAAAGGCAGTGCCAGTCACCCTGCCCTGGCAGAGGAAGGTCAAAACCAAGGCGAAAAGCAAGCTAATCTTACCTAGGGGCTGTGGAAAAGCTGTAATAAATTGCAGCTGAAGTTCTGGCTGTTGGCAGGTCATCCCTGCCCAGGTTCCTGGAGCAAGCACTGCGGGAGACCGGGGTCGTCGCACGGGAATTACCCACGGGTTACTGCAGCGCCTGTGCCCGGGGAGATCAGCCCTTATCTCGGAGCTCACGGAAGGAAAGGCACCGACAGAAAGACACTCTGGCTCCAGAGTGAGAGCACACCGGGGAGATAGGGAGCTAACTGCCCAGTTAATGTGTAACTCCCAATTCCTCGTGGCTGAGCTCCTGCTCACAGCAGCCTCGGGGTGCCTCTGAGTGGGATTCAGGATAGAAGGCAAGCACTGAGGAGCTGGTATGTGCCCATTGCCAGGAAGGGGAAAGTTTTGGAGCACAGTGGTCTCCCTCCCTCCAGGAGGAACAGGAGAAGGGTGTCCAGTACTGGGAAAGCAGTGGTACTCAGTCTCGGTGGAGGAGCTGAGTCTTTCCCGGCTGCTGGGGCTGTCCTGCCACAGGGCCAGGAGGGGTTTGATGATGGGAAAGGGCCCCTACGATGCTGGGTTTTAGTGTTGGTACTGGGCATGGGGAGGCTCTGGAGCAGCCTTGGCTTGCTGATGGAGGAGCCCTGAGGGGGGCATCCATCCCACTGTGCTGCTCAGCCACCCTGGGACATCCCCACCCTGGACAGGGATTAGAGCAGGGATCCAGTTACCATCTGGCCAAGAGAGAGTTATTGAAAAGTTTGTCCACCAAAAGCTCCAAAATGCTCCTCATGGGTGAGCCCTCAAGCTTGCCAAGCAGCTGTCAGTCAGAGGTGCATGGCTGGGCCTTCCTTCTAATCTTCTTTAAGGAGATCCCCCCAGGGCTGGCTAAGAGCTCTAAGAGCTGCTCTCCCGCAGGTGGTAGCTCTCATCCCTTTCTTCTCACAGGCACCCTTCCCCTCAGTGACATTCACCAGCTCTGTTGGCCCCAGCCAGCACTACAAACACCTTTCCTGAAGGCATTGGAAGCAAACAGATGTGGCTGCAGAGATAATGAAAAAGTATGTAAATAGTAGCTCCCCAGAAACCACCGAGTTTTACCAAGTGGCTTTGACACTTGCCAAATACCTTTAAGCTGATAAAGATCCGATTTGTACTTCAGAGGTAACCTGATTAGCAACCAGGTTCACTCTGGAATATGGTAATTGGTACAAACATCTCTAAGTCACATTCTTTAACCTATATGGAGCAGTGTGAATGAACGATAGTGGAGGTCAACACAGCCTGGGGAGTCACAGAGGATAGTACTCCTGTATCTACCCACAATAAAATAGTAAGATTATGAATAAAGTGCAATTGCATGTACACACACAGAATGACACTAGAAGTTACCTGAGGTCAATCCAGCACTCAGAAGTTAAGAAAAACTCGATTAAACCTGCTTTAAAAATAAAATCTGGTCATGCACCACTTTTTTTGGTCAGGATTCCTTCCTCTTTCAGTGCCCAGTATGAAGGCTGTTCAATAAATGAGCACCCATCCCTCATTTTGTTTTGTTCAGCCCCAAGCTGACTGACCAGAATCTTCATGTCTCACAAATTTTGATATATTATTAAACGTATTTTGAAGACTATTTATGACAGCTTGGAAGCAAGGAGCTAAAAGCACAGGGATACTAGTGTCAAAAATTTGAAGTAATGTGAATTGCTCAGGTTCAAACCTTCCTGGCATGATTTTTCATAGTGCTTGTAGTTGTCAATCATTTATACCCACCACACAGCCGCAACTGAGTTAAATTTTGAATCCTCACCATCTTCGTCACACTTCATGGAGTCTGGTTGAGCATTCAGGGGGAAGGGCTAGACCTTGCTGTTGCTCCCCTTGGAGAAGAGAAGGCTCCAGGGAGACCTCAGAGCCCCTCCCAGAACCTAAAGGGGCTCTGGAAGAGATGGGGAGGCACATTGGGCAAAGGTACAAGGTGCTAGGACAAGGGGGAATGGCTTTAAATGGAAAGAAGACAGGGTTAGATGGGATGTTGTGAAGAAATCCTTCCCAGTGAGGGTGGTGAGGCCCTGGCACAGGCTGCCCAGAGAAGCTGTGGCTGTCTCATCCCTGGAAGTGTTCAAGATCAGGTTGGATGGGGCTTGGAGCAACCTGGGCTAGTGGAGGGTGTCCTTGCCCATGAGAGGGTGCTGGACTGGATGGTGTTTGGGAGCACAGAATCATGGAATGCTTTGGGTTGGAAAGAACCCTGAAGTCCATCTCATTCCCCCCCTGCCATGGCCAGGAACACCTTCCACTATCCCAAGTTGCTCCAAGCCCCTTCCAACCTGGCCTTGGGACTTATGATGAAAATTATGATGTAAGCAAGCAACATTGTTTTGCATTAAGTAATTGTTTGCCTGAAGTGGCTGCCAGGAGACACTTCTTGGATATTTGCCAGTAATCAAATTTTTAAACCAAACGAGTCAGGAAAATATTTCTTGTCTGAAGTCTGGAAATCATGACTCATATGTAAGGAACAGAAATTGTGCCGTGTCCCTCTTTTGCATGTTGTATTTCTTGATAGCGGCTTGGCATCATGCATTTTGCACTGTGCCATCCACTTTTAGATTACTTAGTAGAAGGAGAACTATGGTGGTTTTGTTTTCATGGAGTTGTTGTGGGGTTTTTTTCAGCTTAACACTGGCTTTTCCGTATTAAAAATCTGTTCTCATCTGTGCTTGGCAAGCAACAGTACTTTGTGTCATACAAAGGGAGCTGCAGCATTTCAGGGAATTCCTGTTAACTTTCTCGCTGAGGTGGTTGCTGGCCATTATCAAAAGCCTCCCCAGGCCTTAGCAGAGTGCCTTTAATTGGCTCTTGCGTGGTCAGTTCACAGGCTGTGGTGGGAGCCAAGTGGGGAAGTGTGAACAGCCAACCCTGGCGCCATAAACCCGGTGGCCGCTCTGAGGATCCTGCGGCTATTTATACACAAGGCCGTGTTTTGTCATGCTAATTTTTATTAGCGCAGATCAGATACAGACAACTTGGGAGATGTCACGGATGAACCACAAAATGCTCAGCACGGGCTTTTTAAAACAGGCCAGGCTGCAATCCAGGGATGGAGCTTGGAGTCTCTGTCCTGCCCCTGGCAAACAAGGGCATGGTGCAAGGCCAGGCTGGCACAGCTTCTCTTCTGGTTATCCCTGGGTGGATCATCCCTGGGTGGAGGGAAATCTGCCTGGCTTGCAGAACTCATCCTCAGGAAAGGTTTTGGGTTGTTCTGTGCAGATAAATGTTTGGGAGATGGTAGGTACCTTGGCTGTGGCAATGCTTTCAGTGGTCTCAGAAATGACACAACCTGTCACACATCAGTGCCTTCTTTTGGAGGGTTAAAATTGATTTTCACCTTGAATGCATTTGTTTTACTGCCTCAAAAGGTAATGTGAGGAAAGCTCATCCCTGGAAGTGTTCCAGGCCAGGCTGGATGTGGCTTTGAGCAGCCTGGTCTAGAGGAAGGCATCCCTGCCCATGGCAGGGGCTTTGGAACGAGGTGGCTTTTGAGACCCCTTCCAAGCCAAATCTTGATTCTATAATTCTGTGATTCTGTGACTCTCTGATTCTCTGATTCTAGATTTTGTGCTGATTCTATGATTCTGTGATGATTCTGTGATGATTCTGTGATTCTGTGATGGTTCTATGATTCTGTGAAATCTGGCTTAGCAATGAAACAAAAAATGGGTGATGCCAGAGGAGGAAAGTTCCTCCAGAATCCTCTGTGACATCTCAAGCTGCTCCATCTGTGGTGGTCCTTATATTTTCCTGTAGGTAGGACACATGTGCAGCACCAGTACTCCAGGTCCTATGAACCTGCAAAACTACTACTCTGAAATCTCACCTTCCTAGCAGCCATACCATAGGATTTATGGCTCCAGTCTTAAAANTGATTCTGTGATGATTCTGTGACTCTCTGATTCTCTGATTCTAGATTTTGTGCTGATTCTATGATTCTGTGATGATTCTGTGATGATTCTGTGATTCTGTGATGGTTCTATGATTCTGTGAAATCTGGCTTAGCAATGAAACAAAAAATGGGTGATGCCAGAGGAGGAAAGTTCCTCCAGAATCCTCTGTGACATCTCAAGCTGCTCCATCTGTGGTGGTCCTTATATTTTCCTGTAGGTAGGACACATGTGCAGCACCAGTACTCCAGGTCCTATGAACCTGCAAAACTACTACTCTGAAATCTCACCTTCCTAGCAGCCATACCATAGGATTTATGGCTCCAGTCTTAAAATTGTAATTTATAAAATTTCACCCCCAAGGCTGAAAAGTTTTTTATCCCTGTCGACAGCCTTTTGTTATAATTTTGGCAGTCCTGGCAGTGATAAATTTGTGCTTGTTCTTTTTAGAACATTGTAAACAAAAAAGTTAATTATGAGAAATTATTATGTCTGCCTGCCTATTTATTCTGGCTCTATTCATAGCGGCTTTAAATATGCTGCAGCTATACTTGTGCAATTATAAAAACTCCACCTGTGCTACGTATTTATAGAGCCTGTACAACTTTAGAGAGAAATTGCCCTTGTTCAGAGTGAGGGCACTGGACATTCCCAGCTCATCCACTGCCTTCCCCTTTCCAGGAACAGAAAAAAGAGCATCGCTCATTGGAAAAGGAAGTGCAGAAGTCTGTATGGTGGGGTCTGGATTTTTGTTTTGTATGGTCATTACTGAGCTGGACAAATTCTCTTTGCTGTCAGGGTGTGGAAAACCAAACCTGAATGTTGTCTCTCCAATTATGAAACTTTTCCTAATCATAGGGAAGGGGTAAAACTGAAAACATGGGAATGGGACATGATGTATGCATGAATATTTATAAATAAATGTTGTGCCAAAGACTCACAGAAAGGGGTTGAAAAAGACCTCCAAGATCATCAAGTCCAACTTTGGACCAGACACCACCACATTCCCTAAACCGTATCACAGAGTGCCACATCTACTCATTTTTTGGACACTTTCAGGGACAGTGGCTCTACCACTTCCCTTGGGGGCTTTGAGCACTCTTCCAGTGAAGAAATGTTTCCTAATCTTACCCTATGATGTCATGCAGCACTTCAGACTTCTACACATTTGTATTGAGTATGAACACTAATTTTAAAAAGATCCTGTCCCAAACCAAACAGGTTTCTTGCACTGGTGCTGTCACACTTCACAGAGAGAACAACCAGTGCTCTTTGGAGCCAAAACCAGGCAATCAGGTTTGTTTGTAATGTCCACAGCGAGCAACATAAACCTTGCTGCTGGTTTGTGTCTCTGACCATTAATTTTGGATGCTGCCATTGTTAATAATCAGGGAAATAACACAAGTGAGAGCAGCAGCATGTGACAGATGCGAGAGTGCATATCTGTTACCGAGCTTGGAGCTGGGCTTCCCTGGACAACTTCCAGCTTTGGCAGGGGGATTTCTTACTTTAGCTGAGTAAGAAATCCAGGCTGTCAGTCCTGGAGTAGCTGGCAAAGGTGAAAAGGCTCCCCAGGCTTTGGGAAAGTGAATTTGCATTTTTTTCTTCCTTTCCTTGCAGGATGCATCCCGTTATATAGAGTTAAAAATCAATACTAGGGTGTCATGCATGGTAAACGTTCATCATTTATTATGCATTTAAGTGTGCACAGCACATACACCACAGTCTTGAACAGCACCTGTATAAAACTACAGACAGATTCCAGAAAATGGTGGAAGCTCATACCATGTAACATTGCCATCAAGGTTGCATCACAATATTTAAAAGTTACAACAACTACCTCTGAACATATCTTGTGTGAGGCCGTTGGTTGTGGATTTAATGAAGTGAAAAGTAGGAAAGAAAAGCCATTCCCAGAGAGAACCTTTGTGGTCTGATTTTGCTGTCTGAAATCTGGAACAAAATCATCAGTTGTCAGAGGTAGTGGTGATAAATACACAATGATTACTCACATATAGAAAGTATAGAAAGTACAGAAAATTGTCAATTTTACAGAAAAAAAAAATTTAAAATCCTTAGGCGTGATATTTCCTTTTCCTTAATTATTTTTGCTATGAGGGAAGCTGCCTTAAGGTCTGGTCCTGGTCTGCTCTGATCTTTCTGAACTTTGGTGAATAGAGTTTCTCTTCAAGGTCATGTGTAAGTAAGAGGATACAGGCATGTCTATACCATTACAAAGGAACAAAGGCTTTTGTGTAGGAATGTAAAGAGGAAAAGAAAAAAAAAGCTGAATCAAAGATTTGTGTGTAGTTGGAAATTATTAATTTAGATTGGAAGATGATCTGTAAACATCCTCTAAGTCATCAAATATTGTGGTTAGTCCTGGTTCCCACTTAACATATTGATGCCCCAAAGAAGAAGCATCTTTTAAATAAAAAATTTTAAAAAAGGAAAAAAAAAGAAAGAAAGAAAGAAAGAAAAAAGACCCATGAATCCTTCCAGTGATTCCCCCATAATCGAACCTATCTCTTCCTTCATCATGTTAGAGACATGAGTTACACTTGCAAAATATATAAGGAAAAATATAGGGTTACTTGATGACGATATTGTACTGCAGCCTGACAGCTGTCTGCAAATATTTTCACCATGATTACTCTTACTAAAAGTAAACCACTGGGTAAAGATAGCTCAAACGTGACAAGGCTCAAATAGGATGCAACTGGCTCCATCCTGAATACTTTTGGCTACATATGGAAAAAAAGGAGAGATTTGGGATTATGGTTGTTCCCCCAGGCCCTCCTCCAGAACTTTAAGCCCAAGCAGGAAAGTGGGTACCTTCCTCCCGTGCAGAATTTGTTATGAGACTGGCTGTGAAACTTAGTGAGGTAGAAATTAATTTCATCAGGGAATGAGACAGAAAAAAAGCAGCATGTTTCTCCTTCCAAATACTGCAGCAAAAATAATAAATAGTACAAACCAACCTCAATTCCTCATCATCAATCTAAATTCTTTCTGTGGAGGTTGTGTTTTCTACAAACCAGCAAACACTTTTCCCTTGTAGAAAACTAGGAGTGTTCTAGAGCTTCCCGCACTTTGAGAAATGAATGTGGTGTCCAAATAGGAAAGGGAATTTGATTTGAGTGAAGTAGAGCTGGTTCTTTGTCACGTGTTCCATGGTGCATTTGCTGGGGGAGGACAGGCACTTTATTTTTTAACCTCATGCCAAGCAATTGTACCAAATAAAAGCTCCCATTAAGGGCCACAGTTTATCTGAAGAGAAAACCCCATCCCCAGCCCTGCTGAGCTGACAGAGGTGTTTCAGCCTCCCCGAGGAGATGGACTGCAGGGCAATTCAGAGTTCAGCGCTGGCGGGTCTAAAAACAGATTTGCGGGGTGGCTGCACAGCCTGGCGCTCCCGTGCCGGGGAAAACCGATCCCATGGCAGTGAAATAGCAAAGGGGATCAGGCACTGTGTGTGGCTCCATGCTGGCATCCCAGCCAGGCACCTCCTGCTCCTGGGCCAGGAGCCACACTGGGAGCCACTGGTGGTCTGGGAAACGCACAGGGAGGACAAAGCCACAACAAACAAACAAATAAACTCACACCTGCACAACAATAATCACCGAGCAACACACAGTGCAAAACGTTGGGAGAGAGGAACTGGATGTCACCTGGCTTAGGGCACAGAGTAGCAGCACACCTGTGATAACTCAGAACTGAATTAAATAAACCACGGAGCAGAAGACTTACACTGTTGCACCATGAAATGAAAGACCTTGGGTTGGAGGTTTGTTTTGTTTTCAGAGATTAAAAAAAAAAAAGCAACTATAAATAAACTTTGTGACAATATATACAGATTTAAATAATTAACTTAAATATCTTACACCTACTCTTGCATAAAACTCTCCAGTAAAAGTGCACCATGTTTCTTTTCCCCAAAGGTGTTCTGCATCTTCCCCTGTGCTGAGGTAGGTCTGAAGGGAGATGTCTCAGATTCTAGGAAGAAAATGTGTCACTGTCATTGTGGGAGATACTTTATTGCCTTTCTTTGTTCTTCCATTTTTGCTCAGGGCTATGTACATCCCGGGATAAATCCTGGATTCGTAAGCATTGTAGTTGTTTGGCAGGAGAATCTCTTTGAATTTGCACTCATCATTGAAATGGGCCTGAAACGAAAAGGAGAGAATGAGAGGGAAGGAATTTTAAACATCAGGTGTGGAAATATTCTTGCTACCAGGTGTAGAAGGTGTGTTGTGGGCAAATGTGCAGGTGAGCCCCCTCCACTTAGGTATCTTTTGAAGTGGCTTCTGAAGCTTCAAACAGGACTCAGGAGCCAGAGGATCAATTAGGGATGCTGTGCCCAAGCCAGGCACACACACTTAAAGGTGGGGACACCCATGGGAGGGACACCTTAACAGAGCTGAGTTGGGTAAGGCCCAAGCCCAGTTCCATGATCCTGCTCATCAAATAGCTCTTGGTTGTCCCACCAGCAATGAATTGCCCGAGAAGCTTCAGAAGAGTCAGAATACTGGCACTTTCCCATGGTGCTTGAGGAGAGGGAAGTATTTTGAAGCCACTCATCATGGACAGTATTTTTTACTTCTTTAGATTTAAAATCAAAGGCAGGGTTTGGATAACTTAGGTTAATGGATCAGGGAAACAGATCTGACAGCAGGCAACCTTTTAGGGATGAGGTTTCATTCGCAAGTATCTACAAAGAAGGACAGGTCTTGCATGTGTCTTATCTGGAAAGGAACAAATGAACGCATCTCTTATTGCTGGGCAAAAACCCTGAGGTTTGTGAGAGAGGCCTCAGCCTGCCAAGCTAGACAGTGCACTAGGGATTATTTTACCCAGAACACTAAGGCACCAGTATCCCTAAGAAAGGATGCATTTTGGTGACTGATTCTGCCTGGTTTTTATATAAAGCAAAATCCTCCACAACAGGACCAATGCCCCAGAAAATTCTTCTGGATTCTTCATGCTTTCATGCGAAAATGCCCCAGTTGACTCTGACATAGTTTGGCTCTTCTTAGCCCAAGTTTCTTCACTTGGGCAACATGACATAGAAAATTCATGGGTGAGGAAGGAGAGACAGGAACATGAGTTTAAAACTTTGCTGATCACAGTCACTTGTACAGAGCTGAACTCAGAAGCAGGAGGACAGCTCAACATGGGCAAAGATATACCCTGTTATTGTCCACCTCAAGTATATTTTACAAGATGTCTCTATCTTTTCCAAAGACCCCATGTAAAAGATGGTCTGTATTGTCTCCAGATGGATCTTCCTTCTCATAAACAGAAGTTCAGACCCCAAGAGTGCTGAACAGCCAAGGGAACTGACTGACTCTTCAAGAGCCTTAACAAAGAGTGATCAATAGGTCACTGATTCATCACATCATAAAGGGTCACTTGTGGGGTCCTGGAGGATCACAAATTCATGTGCCCTCTGAGAGATGTGGTGAGTGATTGCCACACCTGCCTAAGGCTGTTTGTTCTTAGATATAACAAATATATGGCCTAAGCCTAGCTTGTGGCCTTGCCACACAAATGACTGATCTGTTTGTCTGTGAGGCAGACAAGATGCACAGAAATGGTTGGGTGACTATAGTTTTTGTGTGAGAACCAAGGAAGTGTAATGCAGAAAAGAGTGTTTTGCTCCAAAAACTCAGTAAGCAGCGTAACTAGGCAGCACACTTTCTGCTGGCAAGGCAGGAAGGGCTACTCTGTGCTGCCTGACCCAGCAGAGGCAAGTTTGGGGCTTGGGCAGCTTTTAGCACCGCACACACATCTCACCTCAGCCTGCCAGGGTCCCCTCCCCAGGCACACACTCAGTGGCTACTTACAGATCCATAGACTTTTCCCTTGCTATTCATGGCCACGAAGAGTCCACTTTTGACACCAAATATGCTCACCACGCCTCTTTCCACAGGCGAAATTTCCAGCAGACCTACACAGGAGACACAGAAATCAGGGGGACAAAAGGGTGTGCCCTGGAGTGTGTGGTGACAGTGCTGCGTTCACCCACAGGCTGCCATCCCCAGTGTGGATCCCCACATCCCAGTACTACTGTGGGTGGCCACAGAACCCCAGCCTCATACTCCACGTGCTACCCTACGCCCCATGCTGGGACCTCTCTTCTTTTAGCTAAGTATCTATTTTTATTTTCCTCCCAGGCATCCTCTTGTGTAGACTAGGTTAAAATAAACCAGAGTATGCTTAGGGCAAATGAAACATTTGTCATCATGCAGCTCATGTCCCCGCTCCCGGATCTTATTGTTTCAGTTGGATGTCAGAGTCATGGGGCCACGGGGTTAAGTCACCAGCAGATGCTTTTCAAGTTTAGGGGAGAGCTGGGCTCGCCCCAGCCCCTGCTCGGAGTGGGCGGCCCACGGCACTGCGGATCCTCCAGATGTTGAGGCAACCCCGACACCTGATGCCTGACAGCGGCAAGGGGACAGCAAGGCACTGAACAGAGCCGACGAGTCCCTCCCGAACGCCCGACGAGCCGCTCCGGAGCTCCCGACGGGGTCCTCCGCCTCCCCGCTACCCCGGGCTCCCGCCACCCGCGGGGAGCCGAGGGGCGCAGCCCCGTGGTGCTGCCGGCGGCCGGGCTTTTGAGGGAAGCTCGAGGTCTGCCATGCACCCACCCTCCTTTTGGGACGTGCCACTCTCCGGGGCAGGTCAATCGCTCCGCTCCCGCAGAACTGCCCTCCGACGGTCCCGCGGGCGCGGAGCGTCTCACCCGACCCGCCGCGGGGGTTTCCGAAGGCTTACTGTATCGATTCTCGCTGTGAATGCCATCGATGCGGCCGTCGGGCAGGACCTGGATGTGGAAGCCGATGCCCACATTGCAGTAGAGGCGCCGCAGCCGTTTGATGCCCAGGAGGTAGTCGCCGTCGCGGGCGGCATCGCGGCGCTCCGCCGGGAGGCGAGCGACGGAGCGGGCGAAAAGAGCCGCGTCCCAGCGGCGCTGCCGCGGTCCGGCGGGGAAGCGACCCGGGGGCGACCGGCCACGCACCGCCCCTGGCCACAGTAGCCCCAGGAGCAGCGCCGGCAGCAGCGCCGCGGGGAGAGGCATCCCGGCTTAGGGGCGGGTAGCCACGGGCCGGCCGCCGCTCGCTCCGAAAATGCGCTCTGCCCCCAGCTCCCACTTATGCTGAGGTCAAAGAAGGGGAGGAAAAAAAAAGAAAAACAACAAAAAAGCCAAACAGAAAAAAAAAATATTAAAAAAGGAGAAAAAAAGAAAATCAGAAAGCAAAGCGGAGAGGGAGGGAGGAAGGGAGCTTAGCGCTCAATCCCCCGAGGATCTGCGGTTTCCCTGGGCTGGCTGCATGGAGAGGAAATCCCGGGAGCAAGAGCTTCTGAACTTGATCTCAACTCCAGGAGTCTTGTCTGAAGTGCTGATCTTCTTCTATAGCTGCTCAGCCATAGCGCTTTAGCCCTAGCCACGATATTTATATATCCATGTGCGTTGGTACCTATTACATCACCACCTACTGCTGTCTGCTGCAGCCCTCCGGCTTAGCTGAAAGTCAAATTATCACCCCTAGATGCTTAACAGCTCTGAAGTGTCTTGAAGGGAAAGGGTGAGCAGCATTGGTGCTAAACAAGCGGACAGCACAAACTTTTAAACGTAGAAGGTCATGTTTTACGTTCATAGCAGCAACTTTTCTCTTTCTTTCTTTCTTTCTTTCTTTCTTTCTTTCTTTCTTTCTTTCTTTCTTTCTTTCTTTCTTTCTTTCTTTCTTTCTTTCTTTCTTTTTCTTTCTTTCTTTCTTTCTTTCTTTCTTTCTTTCTTTCTTTCTTTCTTTCTTTCTTTCTTTCTTTCTTTCTTTCTTTCTTTCTTTCTTTTTCTTTCCTCTCTCTCTTTTTCTTCTTTGCTCTTTCTCTCTTTCTCCCTTTCTCCCTCTCTCTTTCTCTCTCTCTTTCCCTCTCTTTCTTCTTTGCCCTCTATATCGCCTTTCTTTGTATTTTTCCCATCCTCAAATGCCTACAAATGCTAATACAAGATACAAAAATCAAAGAACGTTCAGCACACTTTCCCCCCAACACAAGGTATTACTATGTAAATCTGTGGAATTTCAGCTTTTTGCTGTATCCAAGAGACATCGTTTACAGTTTACTAGATGCAGAAAAATTCATAAAAAGCCAAAACTGTTGTTGAATGGGAGGTTTAAGAAATGAAAAATTAAAGAACTTGCAAAAAAAAAACCCAACCTGAAACAAAACAAACAAACAAAAAAAAAAAAGAAAACAAAGGAAAGGACTAAGGTTTTATAAAGAAGAAAACATTTCAAGAGGCAGCAAGTGTTCTAAAGCAACAATAACGGTTTTGGTTCTAAATTTCCCTTTAAGAAATCTGGAGTCCCAGACGTGGAGCTGTCTCTTGGTCACTGTACTGACAGGGGCTGTGGTGATACAAGTTTATTCCAGAGCCTAGAGACTGCCCACTCGTGCAAGTATTGCTGCACTTTTTTATGGAATGAATATTTTTTAATCTTTACTTAGATGCTGCTGCTGCTGCTGTGTTTTAATGATGCATTTATTCTTAGGTAATTGCTTCATTTTGTTTAGGTTCCTGGAAATTAATCTGAGTATTTAAATGGAGAAGTTTTTACCCCACCAGTTTAGAACTGCTTTGCTTAGAGCAAATCCCATATGTTTTGTCATCTCCCATAGCTTAAGCCTCGGCCCTCAACAGGTTTTCAGCACAAACAGGTGAGGAGACATTAGGACAATTTTGGAAGGTCCTGAATTAATGTGAAAGTGTGTTTCGGGGGAGGGGGGAGAAGTGGCTTGTTACTCAAGTCCTTTACAGCCTGAAGCCAGTTTAGTTTTTCACGCTAGTAAAGCTCCCCCGCTGTTCCAGCAAAGGATGCGAGAGAAAAGAGAATTGCCCTAAGACAGATGACAGCTCACCTAGGTGCGAAAATTTCTGACCTTCGCTAAACCTGAGCAAACTTAGACGATGCGCTTTATTTGTTGTTGTGAGGTGCACATGCCACTGCTTTCGGGGGTGATTGCAGTCTCCTTGGTGTAGTTTTGTAGTTTTGTCCCAGCCTCAAACAAGTTCTCTCCTCTGTGTGTGTTCAAAGACAACACAATGTAGATTTTTCGCTGTGGAGGTGAAAATGCCCCATCCGTAGAAATGTTCCAGGATGGACAGGGCTTTGAGCAGCCTGGTCTAGCGGGAATTGTCCCTGTCTGTAGCAGAGGGTTGCAATGAGATTATCTTTAAGGTCTGTTCCAACCCTAACAATTCTGTAATTCTTTGAGATCCACTGATATGAAATGCACAGGTTTTTACTACATTTTTATTTGCATCAGGTCCGCCCAGAGCCCCCTTGCACCTGATAAGCTGAGTGGCTCAGTTCTGGGTGCAAGGGCTGTGCATCAGGCAGAGACCAGCTGCTCCCGGGCTTGGGAACTGCCCTGCTCTGCTTGGCTGTGCTGGACACCTTCTTCTTCCCCAGGCTTCTCAGGTCGGTGTGATCCCACCTCACTTCAAACTCGGAATTATTTGCCGTTCGCAAACAGCAGCGGGTGAATTTGGGATTAAGTTTATTTACCTTCTGAGGGCTGAGGAAAAGGAGTGGCACTTCTGCTGACACACCTACCCAGCAACTTCCCTCCTGCAGCACAGGGGTGGCCCAGTGCCCGTGGCTGATGGGCCAGGGCTGGCTCTGCTTGGCTGTACTGCCATGGACAGCAGCTCTGCCTGGCCCAAAGCAATGTGAGCTCTGAGCACCCTCAAACTCTGAGTTAGGGAGCCCTGGAGGCTCAGCAAGGGACGATACCTATCAGAACCCTGGACACATAGTATTTCAGGCTTTCTGTGCTGACAGGGACTGATCCTCAAAAACACACTGCATTTGACCTGAGGCCATGGAAAAGGCTTCCAAAATTGAGTGATAGTACCGAGATTGTGAGTGTGTAGTTGAATAGAAGTGTGTAATATCACAGGGTGAAAGATTTAGAATTTAGAGTTTTGGGATATAGCAATATATATGTAACAAGATGGAGGGTTTAGGGCATGGGTTAGTCCTCCTTCTTCTCCTTCTTCTTCACAAGTTTGGGTGATTTTGTGTAAATGGTTGAAAAGGTCCACAGTGTGGAATGTGGGTGATTAGTTATTGGGTTACAAGTAAAAATAAATTAGTTGGCATCTCATAATTGGGTAGTTTAGGCTTAAAAAGACCTTGAAGAACTCTGCCATTTCTACTCTATTAACTTAGCATGTAGAAGCACTCATGGTCAGCAAGGCTGTAACATAGATAAATAATAAAATCCAAGTCCGAACAAGAATTCCATCTCTCGCGCTTTTAATCCTGACCCTGAGGAGAAGAACCAGATAAAGTCAAGGGGTACATCTCAGATACCTTCATCCCTTTGGGAAGTGTGGAAATGGGTCCTAGAACACCCTGTTAGGCTCCTAGTCCATGTTTGCAAGGTCAGGTCCTAAATGCTTACACAGAGAATGCAGAACATCAGGTGACATTGCCACAATATCACAGATTAAAAAGGGATGTTTCTGCAGCTCCATTCTTAAACCTGCCACGATATTAGACATCAGTTTTTCCATAAAGGCTTCCAGTGAACTTTTCTGAGAGGAAAAGCAAGGAGTTTCCAGCTAAGAGCGAAACTATGAGGTTTGGGTTTGCTTTCAAGTTGTCAATATTCTTGTGTGTGTGAGCTTGTGTACAGGCAACCTCTGAAACCCTGGTCCTGCTGCTACAAAACCCTCTGGTTTTTCTTGTTTGCACCTGGGGAAAAAACCCCACAGGGATAGAGGCAAAGCAGAACCACACCCCTTTCTGTTTGCTCCAGGTGTAAATGACAGGTGGAAGATGCTCGCCTTCGGGGTCCTTATGCTGTAACGCAGACATTGTCAGTGGGAAATTATTGGCACAGAAAAGCATCAAAGCAGGATATTCCCCATGGAAGCCAAAAGTCAGTGTCAGGTGGTCCAAGCCAGAGGGAGGAACTGACCCTCCAATGTGCCATCAGCTTTAAGGTAGGGAAGGGGAGTCAGGTGTCTCCAGATCATCCCATAGTTAATTCGGAATCTTCCATATCATGCCGTGTTCTGCTGCTATGTGTCCCCACTCCTGGTGGACACTTTCCCAGCAATAATTTAGATATTAAACCAGGTAAAATGTCTCCATCTCTGTACTGGATCTCTTCCCCAAAAAGCGTGTGTGGATGCCACAGTTCAGACAGCTCTTGTTTACAAATTCCTCTAAGTTTAAAGCACAAAAAAGAGAAATGGATCCATAGAATTCAGGTCCACACCCAGGTTCAAGCCCCATATCAAGGATTCTGAAGGAAAATGGGAAAAGAAGAAGGACTCTTGACAGCATTATTTTGCAATTGCACAGGCTTAGCAGACATCCAAATCGGGCTCTGTGGCTGCCTTTCTAAAGCGACCTAGGGCCACACCTTAAAAATCGATTTACATATTTATTAACTACAGTAAATAGATGCAAATGACCCTGAAAGTTATTGCTGATGAGCTTTTCTCCTGAAGGCAAATATTTCACTGAGACCCTTTGATGGGGAAGGATGGGGGGGGTCTGTACTGGAAGGGGAACGGAGAAGGATATCGTGAGGGAAAAATTCCTTTCACCCTGTTTGCGTGCTATGAAGACGTGGTGAAAATGCACCCCAGCACCAATCACAGCTGGTTTGGAGGACAAGCAAAAGGGCAGAGCCTGGGAAAGCTTCCTGCCTCCGTGTGTGAGCAGGGCCAGCAGTGCAGGAGAGGGGGCTGCCTGGAATGCCAGGCTAGCTGGGAGAGTTCTGGGCCGCCTCTGCCTCCTTCATAGTGCACACTCACACCCGAGCCAGAAGGCAGGGGCACCCTGAGCTTCTCTGCTCCCTCTGTTTGCAGCTGGCTTCTTTGCTCTCTGTGTGCGTGGGCTGTTGGCTGCTGGGAGCACCTGGCAGTGGTCAAAATCTGGTTATCTCGGCAGTGCTGCACTGTTCTGCGTTGGAGAGGGGCAGTGGATCACAGCAGTGCACAGTCGCAGTGCTGGGCAGGCAGCAAAGGTGACAAAACCCTCCCTCCAGGGTGTTTGGGTGGATTCAGTGAGGGGGCACGGGCACTGGGCACGGCTTGGCTTGGGATGGGTATGGGTGCCAGCAGGTTGTGCAGTACCACATCCCCGTGCCAAGCAGAGGACATGGCTGTGCCCATCTGTGTGGCTCCTGCAGGGCTTCAACAGCTCAGAGGTTACAAGTTACACTTCCAGCTCGTGTCCACACTGCTCACACATAGCAACTGCTGAGCCCAGGAGAACTGGGGGGTCAAGACTCTCTGACTTTCTGGGTGCTCCATTCAGTGCCATGGCAGCCCTTTCCCAGCTGCTGTGCTGGATTTGTTTGCTCTGTATCTGTTGATCTTCCTGCAATATTGCTGCAGAGGTGTGAGGTGCTGGGGTGGCCACCTGGAAGAATCAAGGCCACTCACCAAGCAACCTGATGTGGTCCTGGCAAGCCATTTCCTTGTCCTGCAGGCATATGAACAGCTCACAGGTGAAACAACATGTCCAGACAATCTATTACATCTTCAGCTTCTCTACCTGTTTCCCAGGTTGCAGCTTTGCTCCATGCTTTCCTTTCATTGTGTGTTGTCCAGAGCAAAAATTCCCAGCCCTGCTGTCACTACTGCTCTGTATTTCCAGCAGTTTTCTTTGCTCAGTGGCTTTTACTCCATGATCAGCTCTTCTGGCTGCATGTGCTCCCTGTTGTCCACTGTCCTCTCCCTTTTCCTGTAGCTGTTCTCCTTCTTCATTCATCCTCAGGACAGCAAGTGTTCTTCGTGGAAACTACATTTCCAGACACCACCCAGACTTTAACTAGGTGGTGGGATGAGTGGAGAAGGTGGAGATCTGAGGAGCTCCCAGGAGCACCTCCGGAGTTTGTGTTTCTGAAGAGCAGGACTCAGTGGGATGGGACAATGGGAAGATGGTTTTGGGGGATGAATGCGCTCTGGAGTTTTGTCACAGCCCCATATCCCTCATCCTTGTGTAGTTTGAACCAAAGCTTGTGATGGAAATCTGCTAAGGACACAGATATAGAAATACGCTCAGGAGGCTCCCATTACTAATGTCGGTCTTTGGAAAGGTTTATTCCCAGCCACGCTCACTCTTAGGCCGAAGCTCACATGCTGATACTTTCATACTCACTGCTGACATCTCTGCATGTCCTATTTTGTCCTTCCTTGTCCTGTATGCTTTTTATCTATTTAAATTTTAAACACTTGAAAACCAAAAATATACATTTTTTTCCTTTTGTCAGATTATGACACACATACTTCTGCTGAGACACTAATTGGCACTCTGCCAAACAAAACTGGTAAAAGGAAACATAATAGAAAATAAGTTTTGAGAATCAGAGTAAGTGTTTGTTAAGCTTATTTTTATTATTATTATTGTGGGAAATAGTAGCTTAAGTTGACTTTTTGTGTGAGAATGTTTTAGCTGACTTTGAACGTAACATAATTGGTTTACACCAATCTGTTCAACATGTGGCCTCTCTTGCATGAATCATTTTTTACCCATGGCTAAAGTGAAGAAAACTGGCTGTTGTAAGCAAATGACGTGTATTGCAGAATTTTAAAAGTCCCTAGCAAAGCACCACTTAGAACCTGTCAGAACATATATGGACACAGCTGTACAATCCATAACCTCCCCGAGCGTGCAGGAGACCAGCTTTTCCAGTTGACCTTTAGTGTCACAACTGTGAAACAAATCCTCTGCTTTCCTGATACCACCAGTGGTATTAGCAGTGGCAACAGCTTTATCTTTCACTCTGGCACACAAAAAGCCCTAAAAACAGGTATAAAACCAGGTCAGCATGACAGTACTCCTGATGGAGCCAGCCAGAGACATCTGTAGGTTTTTGATGGGTGAGTTTTTGAAAAGCAAACTGCAAGCCCTGAACTATGCACAGGTAACAGCTGTAGAGCTTGAAGATCAACGAGCATGGAGGTTACTCACCAAATTCTGTCTTGTTTGAGGGTAGTGACAGCAGGACCATGTCAGGTAAAATGTATTTTCTTCCCCTTCATTTGGAAAGCAAAGCTGAGAAGGTCTGCAGCTGAGCTCTATGGCTGAGGAGCATATTGCAGCAGTGTGTAAAACAAGTCACCTGTCAGCAGACATGCCAGTCATCTGTCAGCACACCTGTCCATGGGATTTGCCAGAGGTTTCGTTACTCACTGCCTTTGTGCTGTTGAATAACAGGCCTTGCAGATCACAGTGGGAGCCAGTTCTCACTCCAAGTTGGAATCATACTAGTTACAAGTAAATAAGATTTGGATGAATGATCCTTCCTCAGAAAAATCCCCTTGACACCAAGAAACAAGCAGATATGGCAAGGCTTGATTTAATCATTTAAACATCAGCATTACATGAATGAATCCATGCACCTTAAGAAATGACAAGCAAAAGAAAACAATGAAGGGTGCTCATCTTCTTTTGGATGATGCCTCATGCTGCTCTGAGAGCACGCTTCCCACAGGGTTCCTTTTGTTCCTATAGGTGGAGGAGGGAACAGGAGTAGGCTCTGAGTCAATTTGCTCCATGAAGTTATGCAGCAGCCTCAGCTCTCAGCAATGAATAGTGAAGACTATTAATTTTCTTGCATTTCAGAGTATGTTTATCTTTGGACCAGGAGAATGCACAGTTTCCATCCTGCCAAAGAGCTCTGTGGGAAGAGATCCCCAGAGAATTAGCTGGCTTGGGACTGCTTATTAGTAAGCAGAATGAGATAAATGCAATTAGAAATTACCAATTTGAAAGTTGTCTTGAGGGAAAAAAAAGCAGTCTTAAATGAGGCAGTCAACAACAGAATGATGGACTTGGTATATTTAATAATTTCCCTGACCAACCTGTGACTCCCTCCATTGACTGGAACTCAGCCAAGTGGTCCTCCAGACTGTGTGTGTCCTATAAAAGCTGAGCGTAACAGCCTGGCCACCTAAAACCTCTTGGCTGCTACATCCCAGCAGAGCACTTCCCAACGGCTTTTCCCTGACATTTTCCCTTTTTTACACCTGAAATAGCAGCTGAATTATTGCATGGAAGGTGCCACTGAGCTCACTTCCACAAAACCTCCTGAGATAATGGGATAAAACAAAATAGGTTGTGGCTTCACAAAGTCTACTCCCTACCAGAGATGCTGTTTTTTCGTCAGACAACACCCACTAGGCATTATTATTTTGATACAAAACTCCACGTGCGTTATTATGGGTATTAGCAGGAACAGAGGATGCACACGAGAGCTGCTGGAGTCAGGACAACAGGATGGGAATGACACATAATGAAGGGAAAACTCCCTGCCCAGGGAATTCAGACAGTGCTGTGCAGTCACTGCTGTGCTATTTGCCACATGCTATATCCAGTCACAAAATATTCCACTCAGTGACACAGCCAGAAAAAGCCCCATGAACCCCAAAGTTTTAGAGTCTTATAATAACCCCTGGAGCACACCCTCCTCCAAAAAGGAGCCCAGCAATGCTCTCAGTGACCTGTCAGGGACACACTGCATGCACTTTATTCTGTGTTTAAAGAGTCAGGCAAAAATCACAGGGGCTGGTTTCGGTGCCTTCATGGCCATCTAGCACTGCTCTGGAACAGGAGAATGAATATTTTTGGCTGCCCTAATGAAATTTCATAATGCTGAAAGTAGGTGTTATGAAACTATCTGGAGTTCTCATTTATTTCAGTGGTCGAAAATTTAATTCTGATACCAGTATTGGGTGAAAGAGGATTCTGTTATTTAAAAAAATATGCTTTCAAAATTAATCCTCCTTCTTCCCCCCTCTATACGCTTTTTAATTTGCAAATTTCTATTCCTGAGACCTGCTGGAGCAGCATAGCAGGGGGGTACTTGTCACTTGAAGTTCAAATGCAGGATTTCAGAAAAAGGAAAAAGCATTGGAGTCTTTATGAACTTTTTTTGGATTGGAAGACAAAGTAACATAATAATGGTAGAGTAGTTCTTACTGTAAAATGCCATTTCTATTGCCTACAACACCATACATATTATCACCATCATTTTCAGTATTATTTCTCTGGAAAAAAAAAAATCTATTACTTCAGTCACAATCAAACCACAAACAGTATGGAAAAAATCAGCTGCTGGCTGACTTGTAGAAGGAGGGCAGCTGAAAATTGTCAAGACATCATGCCAAGACCTCTGGGAACTAGAGCTCTGTGCCAAAGCAGAGCCAGCCTTGGAGAGATCAGACCAATCCCCAAGATCCTGCCAGCTGAAGGACCCCAGGGAAGGTTTGGTGTGGGCTCTACCTGAGGCTAAGAGGGTGGATGGAAATCCTGCCTCAGAACCCATTTTTGGGATTGTGGCCCCAGGAAAAATCCCACTGGCTGGAGCCTGGAAGGTGTTGGACTGAGCAGGAGGCAGGGAGCCCTCAGAGCTCCCGTTTGTTTGCCTGGAAATCCTCACTGAACTGCTGCCAAAATAATTTAATAAAATGTTATTTTTGGTGGCAGTGAGTTTTCACTAGGAGTACTGGAGAGGCAAGAAGTGTCATCCCTAACAACAGCACGGGGATGTGTTACACCTACAGGTCAGGTCTTATCTTTTCCTTTCCCTCTGAAACTTCCCTGATCTTTCTCACACTGGCTGGGGCCACTGCTGAAAAATTAGGAAGATGAAGGAGAGAGCAGAGAAGAACTGTGCTGGCAAGTGTTGTTATACAATATATTTTGACAGAGCTTAGAAAGTTTCTCTCCACCCCTCTCTGTCATCCCAGTAGTTTATCCAAACTGCAGCAAGCAAATTGAGGAGCGTATTTCCAAAAAACTACCCCCAAACTCCCTCCTGTACCAGTTTTGTACGTGCAATCATAATGCAGAACCATGAGAACAAACCTCACACATGCTGTTGTGGATTATTATTTAACAGCAGCAAAATCCCACTCTTTTTTACCAAGCCTGAGGGATGGTTTGAAACCCATTCTCAATTTTCCTAGTGCTTTCAACTCAGCATGGACATAGACTGCAAGGTCAGCTCCCAAATACAAGGGATCATGACTCCATCATGTTGGCAAAGTGGCCTGAGGAACTCTTTTCCTTTCTTTTGGGAATGTCCTGCCTTGGCGGTACTCTTGCACCACCAACACTGTACTTTGTCATTTATGACGAAGTTGCATATTACTCAAAGATAAATACTACTATAATTTGCAAAATACTTTAAGATACAGATTTCTAAAGCTTCTGTGACAATTAGGAATAAGGGAATGACATTTCCATCACCTGCAGAGGAAAAAATTCAGAACACCTTTGCCCACGGACTAACCCTACACTGCTGAAGGAGCTGCCACACCTCAACAAAAAGGTCACCAAAAAAATCTGGCAGACACATTTAAAGAGTGATTTGGAATCACCAAATCCCAGCCAAATATATCTCACTGTTGTTACAGCGTAAATATAAATACTGCTATTATTAGTAGCAGCAAAAGTTACTATTAAGGTTATTATTAGCCATAATTTTTCCTGTGGTACCACTTAGGAATTCCCTCTGGAGACCAGGGTGCCATTGCAGCACGCTCTGTGTCACTGTTACCATGACAGTTTTGCTCTGTTTGCCGGTGTGTTTTGGCTAGAGAGCCAGCTGCTGAATTGCTGTGCTCCAAGTTGCTGAGCAATAAATCTCAAACCAAATTCAGGACCAGATTTCTGCCCCAAGTCTCTATCCTGTGACTTGCCATGGAGGCTGCTCCGAAACTCCGCCCGAGTCTGCAAAAACACCACTCCTACAAAAACTGGTGGCTCCCAAGTCAAGCTTTTGAAAATACATGTTGCAGGGAAGCACAGGAGGTGCTGCTGGTGAGATTGACACTAGTGAGGGTAGTTTGTGGGAAATTAGGAAGATGAGAATTATTTCTTTACAGTACAAGCAAATAGAAGCACATTATATCAAGACGAAGATATTTAGCTAAGCAGGGTGACACACACTTTGTGCAATATTACATGAATACAGGTGAGATTTCCCTGTCAGATTGTCTCAAGAGACTCATGAACTGTTGTCCTGCCTCTCAGCTTGGTGTTGAATGTACTGATTTTGTTAATCCTTCCAAGACAACTCAGTCATTTGACTTTTCTGTCTTGTAGCAACACATGAGAATAAATAGCCACTGCACATGGAGAATGAATTTCATTGTAGGTTTGCTCACAGGTTGTGTTCCCTCTTAAAATTTCCATAGGCTTCTGGGCAGAGGCGTGTGTCATATACTGAGCCAAAAGTGCAGCAGAGGGTGTGGGGTGCCCTCAGCTGCTCACAGAGGCCACGGAGGGAGGTTCAGCAGCCCCAGGGCCATGGGGTGATTCAATCCTCCCATCCCCAGGGCTGCAATCCATTTGCATCCACGGGTAAAGCCACGGGTATGTGAACTAATGGTCCCAAACCATTACCTACAGGGTTGAAATCATTATCACAAAAGCACCAGGGGTTATGATTTGCATCTCTCCAAGTGTGGGTCCAGTAACTTCTTCATCTATCATCACCAGTAATCTCTCTGTGTAATCTTCCTGGTACCTCTGTGTCACCAACATCCCCACTATAGATATTGTGTTTTCTTACGGTCTACTTAGCACATTCAGAGGTCTTCCATGCTCCCAGCATTGTTTGATTATATCTTTTAGGGCTAAGATCAGATCAGTGCTTGTACACCCTCTTCTGAAGCTGACCTGACTTTTCTTTAAGCCTGCCATTCAGCTGCGCCCTCTTTCTTGTTCACAGGCACTCAAGCAGACCTATTCTCAAACACAGCAAACAGGCTAATGCCTCTTGAGTTTTATATTCCTTCCTGCCACCTCCTTTTCTTTTTCCTCGGCTTGTTGTGAGCACAGCTGAATGCCAGGGACAAGCCCTTCCGCAGCTTCAAAGAGCCCTGGGAATACCTGGCAGAGTCCCATGAGTGACACCTGTGCTGTCAGCACAGGCAGGAGGCTGCAGGGCCATGTGTCACCACGAGGGCTGGATCCAAGGAGCCACAAGGATCTGCAAGGCTTTCGGTCTCAAGCCGTCGCACCCACCTTTGTTGTGGTGTTTAAAATTTCCCAGCGTGTTTCAGGAATGCTCCTTTTGACAGGTTTCCACTTCTCACTTCCCACCTAAAGTCCTGGCTTTTTCTGTCCCTCTTGTCCATAAAATCAGCTTTGGAGAGCTGAATCATCCTGACTGGTTTGTGATGTTTGTGTGGAGCCACGTGAGTTTGTGACCCGCTGTGTGTGTCCCTCACCTGCGAAACACAGAGAACTCTCTCTGAAAGGACCTATTTAGAAATACAGATGAATTAAAAGTACAACTAGTACAACTAGTACAACTAATTTAACACATACTCTGCCTTTATTCAGGCTAATCACAAAATTGATCTGTCTCTTCACACTAAACTCTTTACGTTGAAGGGACTTCTGTCCTTGACCAGATTTTATCTTATTAAATATTGATACAGGTGCCCCATAATACAGGCAGGCAAAATGATACATTTATTTAAAAGATGATGAGCATTCAGGATTACCTGTTGTGATCAGCTGAAACTCCTTTGACCATCTTGGCAGCAGCTTTCTGAGAACCCTCTCTATCATGGCTCTCACAGCTCATAGATATCGTGGCCAAACTCCTGAGAGAGGCTGAAATTAAATCATGTCTTCTTGAAACAAATGTCCAGTCCCTTCTTGTGTCACTGTTACTACAAAAAAAAAAAAAAAAAACAAAACAAAAACCTGAGGAAAACAATAATCTAACATTTCTGTGCTGTTCAAACTTTGCAGACATGGCATGAGGCATCGTAAAATCCTGCAGTGTGAAGCACTTCTCTAAACAGCTCACAGGCTTGCTTGGTGCTGATGTAACACAGCCATTTCACACATTTTAAATCAAACATGGCAAAAGTAAACCCATCACAAATAAATAAATCCAGAAGACATTTATGCCAATCAAAAATAGTTGTGTCGGTGTTCGCGCCTTGGCATTTTAATACTTGAAAATGTATTTTGTAAAAGCAAAGAAAAAAAATTAAAACATATTTCACTTATAAATTATTTCTATCATGTGGAGTAAAAACATCTCTGGACCATGAGAAAAAATTTGTGATGCTTTATTTCAGCTGGAAATCAGTGTAACAATTAAGGTTTCCAGCTCGGGTTCCAGGGAGGCATCTTTCTTCCATTGCATTTTTCTCTGTCCTTCCTATGCCAACTCTTATAAAACAAGATACCACAGGATTTAATTCTAAAAATCTAATATTACTGCCTTGTGGTGAACTGAATACTACAGATTCCTTCTTGATAATACTGTCTCATGGGATTCCTGCATGGTAACAGAATCTCCTGAGATTCCTCTCTGGTAACCATATCTCACTGGATTTTGGTAGTATTTCTCCCATTGGATAACCCCAGCCCCACCAAATAAGCAGTCATAAGCCTCACACTTTCTTTATTTTACATGGCTTTATTTTACTAATATCAGATCCTGGGTGAGCTTTCACCACTTTTTTCACTAAATTGGAATCAGGGCTCTAAGAGAAATGAATACGATGGAATATTTAGTTTGTTGGACAAGAACAATGTCAAGATATTCCTTTAAAGAAGCAATAATTGGAATGCTTCGTGGCTTCATTGCACTTAGTCTTTAGCCATACATGGACTAGAAAACTTTCCGTTGCTCTGAAAGTAAGCTATGGTAAGAGTTCTTCCTCTTCATGCCTGTAAGAGAAACCACAGCTAAACAGTTTCTGAAGGAATGTACTGAGCAGTTCTTGAGAGAAGTTTTCAGCTAAATCATGAAGCAGCAACCCAGACTTTCTGTCCTTAGCCACTTTCTCCACGCAGTTGTTCACAGCAAGTTAATGAGGATAAAATTATTGCAACAGGTCCACAAACACACAGGATTTTGTTCTTCTGGTCCCGCCTGGTGTGGCCAGAAACTTTTCCAGCTTCTCATAGGGCCATCCTGGGAAGAGAAGCTGGAAAATTCTGTCAGGAGAACTGCACATCTCACAGGGTTCAAACCTGTTCCGTCGCCCTGCAATGCTGAAAGGGGCTCAGGAGAGATCTGCTCTGGTTCACCCTGTGAGATTTACAGGCTCAAAAGTTTTGTCTTGATCTTCCCTTTGATTCTTTTCTCTAATGGCCCACTTTTGAGAAGACGTGGTTGGGGTCACCTCCAGGGAGGGATTGCTGCTGAGGTGGGACCCAGCCTTGCTTACAGGAGGGCAATTCCAGAACGTTTTCATATTGCCATACCTCCTGGAGTATCCAGTCCCAAAAATGTGGGTCAGATAAAACTGATGGGCCCTGCAAAGAATTATTCAGTAGGATTTATGTCACTGAGCTCTTGGATGTGCCAGCAGGCATCTGGGCAGGTCATGACTGGGTGGCTTTAGCAGACCTCTGACTAGCTGCACCTCTGGCTCAGTAAGAAATGGAAAGTTTGAAATCCAGATGCTACCAAGGCTTGAAGCCCAGTGAAGGTGCCTGAAGAACACAAATGTTAGAGATGAAGGAAGGTAAACTGGCAACACCTCCTGTTAAAGCACTGCGTCTCCTGCCATGTGTTCAGACAAAAAAATGGACATATGCCATTTTCCCTTTTCACAGCTGTCTTTCTGTCCAAAATAACACTCACAACTCCAGAGCTTACAGCTGTTCTGAGCCCTTTTTTGAATCCAGACCATGCATCAGCACTAGTTTTTCTCTGGTCTTGTCCAAGTTGTTGAATCTCATCACACTTGGAAGTACAAGGGACTCTGATAACAATCCCTTGCGACTTGATGTTGTTTTTGAGAGGATCAATAAAGTTTATGAAGGACTTCTAAAAGGTTAGAAAAGAAAATATGACTGACACGCTTGATTTCAGGTCTGCCAAGACACCTTTATCCCTAAACCCCGGCATTTCTAGGACGTTTGTCTGCCTCAAGTACCACTGGAATTAGCAGGCAGGTGAGCGAGTGGAGGTCCTGGCTGGCACCTTGGCAGCCCCTGCAATGATTGGGAACACTTTTCTGGCTGTTGCTGTAGACTGGGATAACCCGGAATGGTGTCAGATCAGGGGCTGCATCTCCCCTCTGCTGCCTTTTAAGTCCTAACTCTGCTTGGACAATGAACTGGGAAAACCGTGTTGGAGCGTAGGACAACAAAAACCTTTTGCCAGGGGGCTTTTGATGGTCTCTTAAGGGGCCATTCATGACTTTGTGGTGAGTCACCACCCCAAAAATACTGCCGGGGCTATTCATCCAGAAGGGCTAGCAGTGCAAGCTGGAAACAATCTAGGGAACTCTCATCTTCAGGTCCGTGGGGGCTGGCAGCCCGGCCTGGGAGCGAGGGGCGAGACGAGAAAGAGCACGGCTTCCAAATTGCTCTCGTGCATGCTGTGCCTGGGGACTGGCCCGGCGGCCAGGGAAGGGGTTAGTCCATGGCCAGAAGCAGAGCTGCGGGTCCCGGCTTAGCTGTGATGAGTGTTTTTATGCTTGAGGGATGATGAGGCAAGGAAAGGTTTCTGTAAAACTGGGACGAAAAGGAACTTGGAGAGAGCTTGGGGGAGACGCAGGAAAATTCCTGCCATCCCACCCTGGAAGGGTCAGGGAGCAACTTCAGTGTTTATCCTGTTTATAGTCCACAGGACCTTCTTAGGGCCTGAAGCGCTCCAGTTATAAAAATACGGGAGAATCCATAAAACCAGCAGCAGCATCTCACATATAGCACAGCTCATTTCTTACGAGATAGGAAAGGAGCTGAATGCCTTAATTAGAAGTTCACCGAGTTATTTTTTCTGTGTTGCAGCCAACGACACAGAACATGGACTCCTGACGGAATACCAAGGCAGTAAATCAGTGGAGGGTCTTTGCTACCGTTCATGAAATGCTCCAGCTGTGCTCTTAAGGATTATAATGTCAACAGAACCCTTGATTTGAATCACAGCCTTGCCTTCACTCAGGGGCCATATATTAGTCTTGAAAGGCAGACTGAGTTTCATTGCTCAGGGAAAGAAAAAAATTAAAAAAAAAAAGAAAAAGAGGGAATTGCTGAGCTGAAAATAAAATGGTGATGTAGGGGAGGAACACTGCTGTGCAGCCAAAGGAGACACATGGTGACTTTCAGGAAAAACCTCTAGAAACTTGAACTTAAGGTTCTTTCTCCATGTTTGTTTAGGATATATTTCACAAGTCACATCTAATTTTTCCCAATACATTTAGACAGTGCTTAGGCACCTGATTAAGTGCTCAGCTTCAGCAAAGTAGTCATTACAGCAATGCCAGCTGACTTCAGTCAAGGATCTGGTCCTTACTTGGAGTATGAAATATATCAGGCATCCCAGGAAACAAAAATGCATCATTTTAGACAGTAGTAAATTTCTCTGGAGGGCAAATATGCTTGAATACCACTCGTGGTTATGCTTCTGCTTTAGGAAATAACCAAATCTTAGAATCAGAATCATAAAATACCCTGAGTCAGTGGAGACTGGACTGTACTCTACCAGGCTGGATTCTCAAAAGCTGTGTAAAAGGTGCAGTTTTGCCTTAGCAAAATACTTTAAGATTCCCAGGAATCTTTTGACATTTAGCAGGTGTTCTCTAGCAATGATTGTAATAAATCTTAACAATCCATGTGTAACCAGGCCAAAAAAAAAAAAATAATCTGAAGGGTTTTCTAATGATGACCTTGAAGTTGCTGACGAGGTCACAGTGGTAGTGTCATGCTGCAGTTTGCACATGTTCTTACTTTCTTATTCCTACAGGAATCAGCTGCTGCCAAAGTATACATGATACAAAGTAGAATGTTGATTATCCAAAGCTCAGTCATAGTCTCTGTTGCCTATAATACAGTTTTATCCCTGGCATTTATTGCTTACACTGAAAAGTATCTCAGTTATTCAAAACCCTGGTTACTCAAATTCAGTGGCTGAACCCATTAAATCAATTTGCAATTAATTCAGTTGGCTCAAAAGCATTTCCCCTCTCACAAGTGTACTTGAGCTCTGCAAAGATTTGCACAGAAATCACTCAGAAAGGGAGAGATCTACCTTCACTTTTGTTGGAAGCAAAAAGGAGAAAGAAATCTCACAGAGCCCCGACAGTCCTGGAACTGTTGGGAGGTTTGTATCTTTGCAGGAGCAAGAAAATCTCCTCTCTGAAATGCAGAATTATTTGAAACTGCTGCCTTGTGCTGCCACTAAGGTTGAAGAGCAGCTGAAATACAGTGGGGTTGTAGAGCTGAGCCAGTTCCTGAAATGTAATCCTGGTTCTACTGCCCTGACTCCTGCACAGTCATGGTACCCAGTGGGGAAGGGAGCTGCCTTTTTCCTTGGCTTAGAATTTGGTTTATTTTGGTTTATTTTAGTTCCTCACCAGCACACATGGAGCTTGTGCAGACCTGTGCCAGCTCTGCCCCCTCCAGCACCTGCCGGACTGCCCTGGGACTCCTGCCCAGGCTGCCATGGTGGGCTCCAAGAGCCTCATCCCAGTGTTTCCTGGGATAACATGAACTTCCCTTCCTGTGGTGCCTGCAAGTACAAGCACACATGTGCCCCCAAAGCTGAAAACACGGGTTTGCATCCATTAAATACACCCCTGATTTGCCACCACCGTCTGGCCAAATAGAAAGTATGAGTTTGTTTCATAAATAAGTGAAATCAAAGTGTCACATTGACAAGTGAATGATGTCATTGGTGGGAAAGTATGCACTTTTTTTGTCTCAGATAAAGTCCTTCAGTCCTACAAGTGTGTGCAGAATAAAAACCCCCTGGCCTTCACCTGGCTGGGCTCTCCAGGACAGTGTTCTAAACTGATTCTCTTTTTTCTTCCCCACCTGCCCCAGCTTCTTTTCTTCTTTTTCCCCCATCAGTCTCATGGAGGAAACAGTCCCACAAGGGCAGCTCAAATTGTAGGAGAATTTTTCTTCTCTCTCTTTGCATTTTTACCTGTCCATGTCTCCTTTCTGATCCTGTTTCATCAATGTTGCATGGTAGAGGTGCAAGGTGTCTTTTGGTCTTTCCATAGCTTTTTTTACCAAATATTTCACTTGTTTCTAAAATAAAGAATAATTGTTCCTTTATTTAACCATCATGTTCTTTACATGGAACACAACCTAGATTATCTCCAAGATTTATCAAGAAAGCAAACTCTTGTCTCATCTTTCTAAGGTCTTGTTAGACCTCTCTGACTCAATTCTGAAGAGATTTGTTTTACCATCCTGGTCCCCTTCTGGAAAGACAATAGAGGATCTCTAGGTTTTCATGGCAATTTTTGAACACATTTCCAGTAAAACACTTGAAATACAGCTTCATTCTTCATTCAGAACTGGGGAAAGAAAGAGTTAATCTGATCCTGAGGGCTTTCTTTCTATATGCACTACTGAAAAGGGGTAACAGATACTCAGAGCAGACAGGCTATGGGACACAAATAAACTCAGTTTCTGCTGCTGTAGTTTTAGACCCATGCTGCCACGAAAAAATGTCTAAGGATTTAAGAATAATTTTCAGTTGGTTTCAGGGTCTGAGCAACACATGCCTGTGAGCCTCTGATGTCTGCAGCGTAAAGCAGGCACGCAGGGTCACACCACAGCTATACTGTGCCCAGAACTGTGTGTCACCTATCCTCTGGTGACACTGTCCCAGGGGACTTCTTTCAGACTAGCTCATTTCTGCCTCCATAAAGTAACATTTGTGTGGCTTTTCCTCATAGAAACACAAAAGGAAGGTGGGGCCGTGGATCTGCTGTCAATTCTTTCTTAACAAAGCATCTGAAGGCACTGAATTCTGGTCACACTTGGTGAATGAGCCCATTTCTCCCTCCAAAATCCATGCAAGGAGGAATTTCTAAAAATAAGAATTGATTTAAGACAAACTATTGGCTGGTTATCACATATGGTGTGCTATTGGACAGAAAAACCAAATCTACATCTTCCAACAGAAGATTATTTCCAAATGAAAGGAAAAGAATGAAAATAATGAAACAGACATTCAGCTCAAAGTGTGAAATCTTGTGATATTTTGATACTGTCACACCTAGGTTTCTTTCTTTTAAGACAAAAATTTGCACATCAAGCAGCTGATGCCAGAGATATTTCCAAGCTGGTGGAACTGCACATCCCACAGGGGCTGGATCCTCCAGGTGCTCTGCAGCCGCACCCACTTGTCCTGTGTTTCTGACATTTGCATTAGAACCACAGGATGTCTCTAAATTCTCCTCACATTTCTCCTCACTGTTCTTCAAACCAACATATTTCAGCAATAAAGGCACCACAGCATTTAGGATTGATACTGTGGGGGAAAAAAAATAAAATCTTTAATCTGTAAAGTGAAGACCTTGAACAAAACCCGTGATGTTTTGTGGCCAAAAAGGGGATGTTCCCTGGATTTTAGAAGGGCTTCCCTTCTGCTATGCAGTAGTGGCATCTGAACTATTGCAGGACTAAAATGGGATGGTTCTCTTCAAGCATCTAAATTTGGAGGTGGTCCGAAAATGCTCACAAAAGAGGGCAGTTACCATCAACTGCTCTTTAATTATAGATCTGCTTGTTCACCTTCCCAAATACTTCAAACCCTCCGAGAGGAAACAGGAGACATTTGAACTTGCAAACTTCAAAGGACTGTTTAAGATAGATTTTAAAAGAAATAAAGATCAATCAGTTCAATACATTTTTTTTCTATGGAAAGCATTTCACCTCTGAAAATCCAAGGAGGAAGAGAGCAAATTTTTAATACAAGAGGATATGTGGACTAAAGGACTGCTACCTTATCCAAACTATTCAGTTTTGTTTTATTATTTACTTCTCACAGGAGAACAAGTTTCCAAAATTTCCTTAGGGTTTCATACATATTCTCACTCTCTTTTTCCTTCTGCTTTGCTAATTCATGCTGCTGAAATAAACTTTTCCAACATCATCCTTATGGGCTGTGCTCTTTCCTGAGCACATCCAAAAAGCAAGGCACCTTCTGCTTACAAAAAAAAAAAAAAAAATTGGCCTAAAATTGGAGAAAAGTCAAATTCAAGTCAAACACCTAGATATTTTTGCATCTGCTTTTATTCATGAAGCATTTTGGGGTCCAATTTTTTCATATTTTAGAATCTGGTCATTTCTTTTTGCTGTCATCTTAATGGCCACAATAAAAAGGGACATTTGCAGCTGGCAGTGTTTCCTTCCTTGGGTCAGTTTGTATTTAAGTGTTGTGTCCACATCATGGATGTGGGTGAGAACATCCATTTCCCATCCCAGGTGCCTCCTCAGGCTGGGTGCCAGCAAGTAAAAAACATGGGAAGCAACCACAAAGAAGGGGACCTCCCTCATGTTGCTCACCTGTACACTTGCAGCTAAGTTTTCCTGGGGACAAATCAAGGAATTTGCTGCTTGGAAGAACACCCCTGGCAGCAGCTAGGAATCCATGGTCATTTTTAAAAAACCATTTAACAGAAGAGGGGAAAAACAATAACTCTTCAGTCCCTGAAGATCTGTACAGCAGAGGAGACCAGAAGCAATCAAGGGGTGATTGAAGATGTTTCACATGCACTTGTTCAGCTCCAGAGAATGCAGGAATATCTGCCAGGATCTAACTCATTGGGAGAAATCCTTTGCAGCCTCCTGGTTTTGACAGGTTAGCATCCTTCCCCCTGCCTTATTTCTCCACAGAGAACCACGGAATAGTTTGGGCTGGAAAGGCTTCTTCGTGCTGGTGTATTTTTCTGCTAAAAGCTACTCCTTTTGTGGCCAGTAGAAAGATGCTATATTTATTGCCAAGGAAAATATTTTGCATTCCAAGAAGAAGAGCTGTCAGTAAAGTCCCTCTGTGCACAGATTATTGTTTTGATAAGACAGATCTCAGCAGTTCCTATCCAAATCTTTTTGGCAGAGTAACAAGCTGATACCCTTTGGTTCATATAAAACAACTCTGCACATCAACAATGCATAAACAATTGTGCTAACTGAATGCCTCTCTTTACAAGGCCTTCAGCATGTCATTGGTAATTAATATTGAAATTAATACTGAAGCATTTTAATTCCAGGAGTGTAAAATTAAGTGGAATCTTGTTTGCTTTGGGTCCAAAGGTGTAAATATATTTTCTGTATCAATGTGGAAAATCAGTGATTTTGTTATGACTAAACATAGAAAGGTTTGTCTTAATTTGTCTGTATTCATTTTTGGGGAGCTACATTGCAAACTTCTCTCTTTTAGTGCTCTCCCTCAGCATTTGAGGCCAGAAAAAGGATTCTTGGTTTTTAGTGTTACACATTTTTTTTTTTTTTTCTGGAGGGAAATTCCATATTATTATGGAATACATGGGCATACAAGTATGAAGAGTCTTTTGCTATCAGATACAAACAAGCACTCAGATTCAAAGTTTTCATTGTTATTAACAGCTTTATTTTCTGAGGTTATTCTTTAGGTCTGAAGTAGCTTTTGGATGTCAGTGCTCAGTGGTGGCAGGGTGCTTGCGGGGAAGGTTTTCAATGCCACTCAAAGAGACTTTTTTCATAAGCATTTTTCTGTGGTATCTCATTTATTGACCTGCCTGGCTACAATTTTAGTATATTTACTTTTCTGCTCCTCTGAGCTCAGGTTTACAGGTGAGGCTGTTAATTGGAGATATGATGGTGCACATCAGCATGTTGTAACAGACTTGTTGTAGAGTTTTTTTCATTCTGAACTGCTCTGGACGGGAGAAAACCTTCTGAAAGCTGGGGATGTAACCACATCCTCAATTCAGACAATTATAAGAAACACTTAAGCCTTGTCAACTGAATAGCTGAACTAACACCAGCCCCATTCCAACACCAGGCCCATGCAAGAATCCAAAGGGAAGATATGAGTGGCCAAAGGGATTTCTTTGCCTGTTGTTTTCCAGAGGGTTGTGCATCTGTGGAAGTAAAGCAGAGAAGAAAGTGGAAACATCAGGAAGTAAAGCAGGAAATCCAAGAGCTCACAAAAGAACTCTGAGAGGGTTTTGGGGCTGGTTAGTGCTGTTAAAGAGTATGAACAAAACATCCCCTCTTAGCATTATTTTCATGCTTGTGGTGACTGAGAAAAACAGATTTTGTACATTCTTTGTAATTAAATAAGATTACCTTGAGAAATGTCACCAGACCCTCTTCTAAATGCTGAGGGAATAACTGTGAAGCAGTTTCCAAATCCAAGTGGAGTTCACTGCTGCTCTTGCTGAGGCAAACAGCAAACAGGAGCAGGGCTTGTAGGAATGAATATCAGACCTCTATATAGTGGTGCAACAAAAAGCCAGAAATATCACAGAATTACCAGAATATAATCACAGGATGGCAAATTATTGATGCTCAAAGAGAAGGAAAATCCATGCTTATAAAGTAGAGGAAAAAAAGCTGTGAGTAAATTTGGAAACAATTCCTGTCTTGTGACTTAGTTATTCGGCATGGGGGAGCTAGCTGTTCATGTTTCAAGCACAACTCTTGCTTTTTACGAAGAGACAGCCACAAAAGTCCCAACACAATCACCAAAGGCCAAGATATTTTACATGAGGTTGGTGAACAGAGCTATGATGGGTTAAATCAAGGATTAAAGGAACTAAAAAACCTGCTCCAGATATAAATCAAGATGTCAGGGACCAGGCTGTGTGCCTTCTGTCTGGAAGCAAGTAAATGAAAACTTTGCCAAAACCCCTCAATTCACTCCTCATGAAAAGACAATGAGATTCAAGCCCAGTTCAAGTAACGTATCAGTGACTGGGAAAATTAAAAAAAAAATTGCATAATTTGCATGATTTCTACAGAACAGTGTTTTTTAAAGTACAAAACTATGAGGAAATTATTCTACAAGTGCTAGGAATGGCAACAATGGAAAGAGTTTTGCCATGGGGAGAAGGTGAAAGAGATGAAGAAAAGGTACCTTGTAGAGTGTGGGAAAAGATGGGGCAGAAGAGCAACCTGAAAAGATAATTTTGGGAAGTACATACACCAGCTGCTAAATTCTTGTTCATACCTGCCAGTTGGGGAGCTCTGCTGAATGGGTAGTAAGTGATTTTAAGGGAGAGAACAGGTAGTGGGCTGGAGAATTACTGATGCCAAACTGAACAGCATTTGTGAATGGAGAGAAATCAGAGGGGTTGGGAGAGGGAACTGGACTTCAAAATGCACAGCAGGAATCTGAACATCCATAGGTGAGGGCAAACTAAAAATCAGTTTGAATTAAGTACAGCCAATGCCTGAATCATAGACAGGTTGGTGGATGGGAGCCCAGGTCCAAGCCCTGTCCTCAAGCATGGTCACCTAGAGCAGGTAGCCCAAGAGAAAGCAATGAATTTGTGGTGAGCATCCTCTCCTGGCTCTCGGGTGAGAACAGCAATGGCTTTGTTCTCTGGGGCATGTGAAGTTTGCGGAAACTCTGGAGTCCCCAAATGGGTAAAGTTTACACCTTCCTCAAAAAACACAGAAGAAAAAAAATCCTTATAACAGCCTGTACAATGAAAAGGTATTCACTCAAGGAACTTTTAGAACAGATTCACTCAAGGAACTTTTAGAAGAGGAGACACATCTTGATGTTTTAATTCTAAGGAGAAAATAGCTCAACTCTACTTCCTCCTGTAAGGTACCCCCTATGGTTCTGGTCCACATAAATAAAATAGAATACATACTGGGATCATTATCATGAATAGGATTTCAGCCTGTCACTGTCTGGGAACTGTGGAATTCAAGGCTGCTAAAAGAATATTAAACAATGAATGTCTGTAATGAAAAGCATTTCAACAAGAACATTAACGTTTCTCAAAAGAAAGGGAAAAAAAAAAGCAGACAAATCCCAAAGCCATCTCCTTTGAATTACTGCAATGAGACTGAGCAAAGAAAAATTCTGAGAATGTGGATGAAATTATTTTAGGTTGATGTGAAAATCATCACTTACCTACAGTAGTTGAAATGCCATTGTGTCAAATGAGTTAATTATTTTTTCTTTTGTTTCCCCTCTCCTTTCTTTTTCAGTGCTACTACATTAGGCTTTGTTGGGACAAAAACTAACACTGAAATAAGAATTTAATACATGTGTTAAGCTTAACTTCATTGTAATTTCCTTTGGGAAAGTGGTTAAAACAATATTCCGACAAGCATGAAACACAGCTCTAAACAAAGGCAGAAGCAAGCAGGTGTTTTGTAATTAGTGATGTTCCTGCATCACCCACAGCAGTTACCTGCTGGTCCTTTATGGCAGGGAGCTGGGTCGTCTGGAAAAGAGAAGGCAGGAGAGAAGAATGAGAGGAAAAATTGATAACAACAGAGGTACAGCAGGCAAAGCAAGGGATACAGCCAGCACAAAAAACTTGCTCTTGAGAAAAGCTGGGAGTGAAGGGCACATGTTTGATAGGAAATCTACTTGGAGCTGGGGTGAAGACACATTTTTGTGTCCTGGGAAACAGCAGTTTGTTCATTTTCTTCAGACCATCAGGTCTGCATCAAAAATACCTGTGCAATCAGTACTCATTAGCTTTACAACAGCAATTTTAGGGGAAAGGTGAGAATGGATCTTGGTTTTGTTACAAGTTGAGGTGAAGTAAATCTGAAAGCAGTCAAAATAAATATTTTTCATTTATTTATTTAGAAATTAGGCATGAGGGAAACAATGTCTCTCAATCCTCAGCTGTATGTGCTCCTTCCTTGCCAGCTGGGCTTGCTGCCACTTTCCTTCCCTTGCATCTTGTTCCTGGAGCTGGAGAGCTGGGAGGGCTTCCTGCCTCCCCTTTCCTGCCCAGTCATCTCCCACCTCTAGTGGGAAGTGAAACTGGGAATTGAGACAGGGGAGCTGGCAGTCCCAACAGTGTGTCCCCAAGACAGCCCTGAAGCCCAGGAGGCAAAACTTAATTTTCTTCCCTGACCAACTTTCAGAAGGCACCTTGGAGCCAGCAGCAGTTTAGGCCCTGTGGGGTTGACAGAACAGTGAACAAACAGAAAACCTTAATTCTTCAGTTTCTTTTTCAGTCTCTCTCTTTCCTCTTTGCACAGTGGCTCCTGACATGAGGCTGCCTGATTAACTCTGTGAAGATCTCATCACTATTTTTGATTATTTTGTAAAGCAGGAATATCTGGGAACGCGGGTCATGATTTTCTGTACTCTTCCTTAAAACTGTTCTGTGTGCACCATTATTTAATGTATGTAATTTAAGGGTCTTTTTACATTATTTCAGCATAAAGAAGAATGGAGATCAAGGAACTTTGACTTCCTTATTGAAATATAGTTTCCTCCTTTGTTAGAATATTACAGAAAAGATCCAAGGGTGGAAGGAATGGAACACATTATTTGGTATAAAGACACTTTTCTGGTTTTACCTTTATAGGAATGTAAGCAGTGCTAAACCTAAGCCTGACCACCTCATTCTGTGAACCCATCTTACTTCTCTCTCTCACAGATTTCTCCTCCTGTTGAGCGGATTTTTCACCACTTAGTTTTAAAAGAGCACATCTAAATGGGTATATTCTAAAACAGACCACAAGAAGACCTCTTTCCTCAATATGACCAGCAATGGGATTCACATCTGTCTGTCTCTAGGTAATGTCAGATTTAACTTACAGATCTTTTGTTAAATTCAGATAGAGCATTTATTTCAGTGCAGTCTTTCTTTTCTCCAGCTCTACACTGTCAGGGCCTAATTCAGGGAATTTAAGATCACGAGGCCAAACCCTACTGAAATGACCATTAATTGTGCTTGTCAAGCACATCTCAATCTTTGTACTACTCTGTCATCTCCCAGATGCCAAGAAAGATATTTAAAGCTTGACCCCTTGCTCAAAATTGAATCTGTGATGGGGACCCCCCTCAGCTTTGCAGAAGTTAACTTCCAGAATCACAGCAGAAAAGTCACAGAAGCATGGAGTGGTTTGGATTGGAAGAGACCTTAAATCTCATCCCATTCCACCCCCTGCCATGTACAGGGACAGCTTCCACTCTCCCAGGTTTCTCCAAGCCCTGTCCAACCTGGCCTTGGACACTTCCAGGGATCCAGGGGCAGCCACAGCTTCTCTGGGAACTTCTGTCGGGGCCTCAGCACCCAGGGAACTATTCCTTCCTAATATCCAAGCCAAACCTACTCTCTTTTCATATCACATCTAATTCCTATTGAATGAGAGGATTCATCTGTTGGTAAACAAATTTATACTGCTAAAGCCTGACGAATGCAAATGTTACTTTACCACCATTCATTTGATTAAATGACAAGGTCAGGCATCTCAGAGTTTTATTTTAACAAAATCAAGGATAATCTGGTAATGTGTAGGTCTCTTGAAATATTTGAAGTGGCTGACAATCTTACTTTTCTTGGGGAGTCTTGGAAAAAGTATAATTGATAATGGCTGGTCATAAAATAAAAATAAATATGTGTGAATTAAAAGAAACAAACCACTGATTTTCAAACTCCTGTATCATGTAAAAATAAGAATGTAGCCTCTTATGGCCAGAAGAGCCATGAAAGTGCTATAACTTCTCTGTGAACATAAATTGGGTAAATTATAAATATCTATTTAACACTGATCTGGGAGGGCAGCATCACTGAGCTAATAGCCTATGGCAAGTTAGAATGAAAATACTTGAAATATTTTTTTTTCTTTTTTAAGAAAAGGAAAAGTGAAAGTCATTGACAAAATCATTACATCCAGCTAATTACCTTTGAATGTGCCTCAGTTTGCCTCCCATCTCTTTCCCCACAGGTAACAAGCCTACAATAGCTAAAAGCGAGCGACGTGGTTTTCAGTTCTAGTACACAGCACATAAAACCCATCCGTGTTAATGCCTCTTGTGCAGTCACAGCTGTTAGTTTTTTTAGTAGCATCTCGAAGGCTCTCAGTGCCTCCCATCCCCAGCACAAGCCCCCCCACCCCGTCACTGTCCTCTCCTTTTGCGCTGGTTCTTGCTCGGGGCCTTCAGGAGACTTTCCTGGAATCTCGTGTTGGTGTGGAACAGCCGGACCATCTCGTGGTCTTTGTTATCCAGCACTCTGGGCAGAAAGAGAGAGGATTTCTGTGTCCTGCGGGTTTTAAAGCCCCTCCTGGGTCGTCCTTTGCCATTGATGGAGATGTACCAGAGTCTCTCGGCGCTGGCTTTTCGCTTGGTGCCGGCCCTGCTGGGGACAGTCCGGTACAGGTGGGAGGCATAGGTGTTGTAACCCAGCTCGTGAATCCTCTCCACAAACTCACACTCAGAGCTGTAGGTCTCCTGGAAAGGAAATGTGAAAAAAAAATCCTAACCCAGACTCTCCTCAGTTTTAGGACAAGGACAGCAACACACTTGGTAAGAGAACCTTGGGCTGGTGTTACCAAAGGCAGGAAGGGAAGAGCTGAGCCTGAACAAGGCTCTTCCTGTCAGCAGTGTGAGCACACTCCATGCATCAGAGACCCCAGGAAGAGGCCCCAAACCAAACTGAAAACAAAAAGATGGCATGTGAATAGGAGTGAATAGCCCTGCTGATTGTTCAGCTGTAATTTTTTTGTGCTTATGAATTTAATTCAGCTGTGAACTGGACAAATTATTTAATTGCTGCCTATCAACCTCTGCCATCTATTGAAAAGGTAAAATCCTCCAGTGTAATGTAAAATGTGTCTCTTCAATTGGTGTATTAGTCGTTAGGTACACTTGTAGTCTGTTACATACAGTTCAGAATGGATATTTGAGCAGTAAACCACACTTTCACAGAGCTTCTCTGTCAACATAACAAAATGAAAGCACACTCTGCCTACCAGTGTGTCCCCCCAAACTGCCAGGCTGCTTCTTTTTCGCAAACTGTAATGCACAATATGCACCCATCTCGGTTGCTCATATTTCACATGATCTGTCCAAAATTGCCCCTTTTCATCTGCTCCTTGACTGAGACATCTCTGCAAAAGCCTGGCACAAGGAGCTCCTTCCCTCTCCCCGGGAACAGGAGAACCAGCACAGACAAAGGACCTCCCACACTGTCCATCTATCTTTCCTTAACTCCAAACCCATCCTTGCTCCTCCTGTGCGATTAAGATTTCAGGATCTAAAATGTGTGAAGCACAGAGGTGGAAGGGAACTGCCGCCACAAGGTCTTATTTTTCCTTGTCTGGAGGGTGTGGAAAGGGCACAGGCAGCCAGGCTAGGGCCAGAAGAGCCCTAGACCCCACGAGCAGCATGTCTTGAATGCTGTTCACTCCCCAGAAACACTGATGGGCATTTAACAAGATTTTTAAAGACTCCACATGTCCCAGCTTCGCAGCTGTGAAACAGAAGTGCCCTTCCTCGCAAGGACAAGGTTCTCAGATGCTGTGGTGCTGGAGCCCACGCAGCCACCAGATGTAGGTGGATTTGTCCTGCTGCCTGCCTCCCTTCTGGCTGAGGAGGGTTTGTCACACAGGATGAATCGAGAGGATTATCACGACCTGCTGAGGGCACAAAGGGATTCCGCAGGCTCAACAAACCCATCTTGTTGACATGGGAAAATTGGCAAACCGAGGGATAACAGAGTTGTTCCAATATGATTTCATAAAGTGCTCCCTGGATAGTTATCCCTGAATTAGTCAGATTTTTGAAACAGGGGCCTTGCACAGGGTCCTGGGCCAGTGATATCAGTAAAGCTGTTGGACAGACAAGCAAAGACAGGAAGTTTCTCCTGAGCTGAGCCCTCACCCTTCCCTGCTCCTGTGAAAAAAGCTGGAGTGGAATAGCTTTCCCTGGATTGTCCCTCCAGCTCCGCGACACAAGTCTGAAAAAGTCTCTCTCAAACTTGAGCTGGAAGGGGACAAATTATCTTTCCAAGTTATACAGAAACATTCTATTGCTGATATTCTTTGGCATGAGACAGATAAACAAATTTCAGGATGTCCTGATGCTCCTTGCACCAGAAAGGAAAGAAAGAGTCTCAGAGCCATCCAGCTCCTGGCTTTTCTGCACTTTAGGAGAGAAGCTTTTTGCTCAGAATTTGTTCAGTCTTATTTTAATTAAGTTTAAGTAATCTGAAGTGAAAAACCCCTACTTCGAAGTAGAAAGAGAGAAAGATGAGAAAGAACTTGAAAAGATCATCCTTCCAAATAATTTCTTTGGGGCAGATGCTGGCTCTGAACTGATGGAGGAGGTCCATTGAAAAAGATACCCATTTCGATCAGAATGTTAACCAGAAGCATACAACTGGACAGCCTTAACTTTGGCAAGCAGAGCTACCATACCTTCATTCCTCTTCAGCTGCTTTTTCCTTTGCCAAAATCTGCAGCAGCAAAGAAGCCCCATCTTTACACAGAGACCCCTTAATCAGTGAGCATCACGTGAGACACGTTACAGAAACTGGGTCGTAAACACTGTCAGAACACTCCTGAAAAGCTGGAGTTAAACGTGTCAAACTGGGGAGGTAGAGTTGATTGTGTCATCTAGGCTGGGTTCTCATGGGAAAAGATCACATAGCTCAGGGGTATGTCCTGCTGCTCAAATCAGCACAATTACAGCTAATGACTTCTAGGAGGGAGCAAATTTCACCTCAGCCATGTTTCCCCTCTTCAAACCTGCTTCCATGCCCCAGGATTTGTGGGGAAACTGCACAGTTTGGCTGTCCCGCTGTGAGAGATCACAAGATTGCTGGGATGTAATCAAAGACAGTGGAAGAAATTCAAGTAGGGAGATAATGTGTATGGTACACGCTGACAAACCGTGTCCTGGTATGTCCCTGAGTGTGAAAAAGTCTAAGCTGGAGTATTTTATTCACTTAGGGGAAATACTGTCTGGGCTGAAAAGGCAAGGCTCCCACTTAAATCAGTACATCCCAGATTTTATCTAACAGATCAAGGGAAACAATTAGGTCAAAGGAGTAAAATAAGGTGTTTATTTCACCTTTGTCTTCTTGCACCTTCTCCTTCTTGCTTTCTTTGCTATAGCTCTGCCTTTTAGTACCTGCAAATTCTTCCACTGCCCAACCAAAAGCTCTGTGCAAAGAAACTCCCATCAGGAGGCTGCTTTCCCGCAGCATCAATTCTCAGTTACTTGTGGACATTCTTTATCTGACATGTCTCTGCCAGCATCAAAGATCCATATAAACATGGACAGTTCTGACATTCCACATACCTGTCTGTGGCTGTCCAGGCAGTCAGAAAGTGAGAACACAACTTCATGCCCACTTTTAAGAATATACTTATTGGTTGCCTGTAAGAATTCCAGGCAAAAACCTCTTGTATCATTACTCTTCTCTAGAAATGTGGATTTAAGAAATCAGTGCTCCCCACCAGACCTGTTGGCCCCCCAGGAAATAATAGGCACGTGCCAGGCTTCAGTAAAACTTACTGATGCATAAAGTCTGCCCCTCTTGTTCATGGCCAGGTATCTGCCAGAGAACAGGCCCTTGATGGCAACGATTCCAACATCCACAGCGGTTATTTCTAGAATGCCTAGAAACAGAATTAGGAGATGTGTTATTGCTCAGGTGTAATTTTTTGAGATACATTTGCATGGCTGCTTACCTGAGGAGTGTGATCTCACAGCTACCACTTGCTAACATAAGAACCAGGACAAACGTGAGTGAAATTATTGTTATTTGAAACAGCACAAAGCAAGGATGATGGAGGAATTGTTCGAGACAAGGTGGACAATAAACCCCAAGATTGAGATTGAACTCTTTCAAAAATGAAAAAGATCTGACACTGAACTAGAGGTTCACTTGATCCTATATGAGTATAAAAAACTTTAAATCCTCTTTAATGCTTAGGAACACAAGAGCTCTTGACTTACTGAAGCCAGTCACAAAGCCGCCCATTTCGGGACAAAAGCCCTTGCTGAGGACTCCAGAGGGTGAAACAGAGGGAGGCTGCTGCATTTTAGAGCCATGTACATAATCATGAAAGGGACTTGAGATTCAGGAGGTCAAGGCAGCCCTCCAGACAAGGACTGTATGACTGTCTGGGACAAATTAAGAGGAAGGAGATTTTCAGGCTGTCCAAGAAGGAGTCCTGCAACATGACAAGTATCACAGGCAAGGCCAGTGCAATCCCTGCCCAAACGTCCAGCCAGAGGTGCCAGGACACTGATGGAGGCACAAATGACTCAGAAGATGTTGTTATATGTTCATGGCTCTCCATCAGGCTTGTTCAAACCCTGCTCTCAGTTCTCCAGCCATGGCCTGATCGCTCTGTACTTTCTATGAGTGCTGTAAAGCAAGAGGTGACCCTGGCACCCAAATCCACCGCTGCCCTTTGGAAACCCTGAAGGCAGAGCTGGGGGCCTGTTCCCTGTGCAGAGCTGGATTGCTGGCCTGGGAGAGCTGGGCTGGGTTTGGCACAGCTGGTTTGAATCAGGCACCGGTTCGCTGCTGAAGGATGCCTTCTCCAGGCTGTGACAGCGAGGGGGGGTGTTCTCTAGGAAGTAGTGGTTTTCCTTTACGGACTTCAGACAGATCCCTGAGATCTCCCTATCTGTGTGTGCCATCACCAGGCGGGATTTACACATCCTGGGGTGGCAAGGCCGGGGCGGAGGCCGGGCCGTGCCCGGGCTGGGTGCGAGGGCGCCGGGGGCTCCCCCGGTGCTGAGCCCCGCTCTCCTCTCTCCTGCCGCCCTCTCACAAACCCCCTCATCGCCGACATTTCCGCTTCCATCTCAGTTACCGCCGCTGCTCGGCACATGTCAGAGCGCACAGATGTGATTTAGCCGGTGGAGGCTAAAACTCCTCCGGGAGCCAGGCTGGGCCGGGCCGGGCCGGGCCGGGC
>VYXF01012271.1:0-19249 GCA_013397295.1 Polioptila caerulea | reverse complement strand
AAAAAAAAAAAAAATCAGCCTCCTTCTCCATTTAAAAATCCATCCCATCTCGGCTGCGGAGCGTGGGAAGGTCCCAAAGAAAACAGGCGCGGTGCTGATGAGGTGTTTGTTTGGGATGTGCTGATGGCATCTTCCGAGTGGAGCTTTCCTCCCTCCCCACTGCAGTCCCCTCACACCTGCTGATACCGGGAAGCGCCCCCAAAATCCAATTGATTTCATTCGGCTATATTTTGTTTTCTTTGTGCTGTGCTGGCGGGGTTGTTTTGCACCCCGCGAACAATATAATCTTGTTTAAATGACTTTCCAGACCACACAGCATCTCATTACCCTGTTCTATAGGGGCAAGCAATGCTGTTTATTGTGTTGTATGCTGGTAGCTCCCAGAAGGCAGGATGAAGGCAGAGTGGAGGAGGAAAGCTCCGGGGAGGAAATTCATAGCTTCTGAGGTTCAGATTGCTTTCTCAGGTGGGGAAAAGAAGATATAGGTAGTTTCCAATGAAAGCACATAGAAAGAAAGCTCCAAAAGGAATGTGAAGCACATAAAAGGCATGAAATAATTTTTCCCTTTATCCACTCACATGAAATGTTTTTCACTTTTATAGTAACATTTTGCAGTTTATGAACAAACAATCTGAGGTCTTTAGGATGACCCGGCTGATTCTATATATAGTATGTGAGCTACTGCTGTATTGCCCTTCAGACAGTAAATTAGCTTACCAGCATATTCTGTATTTTGGTTAAAACATGATATAATTGAGACCTATTCTTGTTGTTATTATTGTTGTTGTTGCCATTATTAATATTTCAAGATGCAAGTGCCTAAATTCCTTACTCCTACAAAATTCCTACCAAAGTTGGTGAGAGTTTCTCTGTATGAGGATGGAGGGATTAATCCTTCATTCAAAGTCCATGGAATTCACTAAGAGCCTTTTCTTTAATGCCAGTGAATTTGGATCAGGCCCAATCTTATTACTAAAAAAATTATTTTCTGTCATGCTGTGATAATCTCTTAATGGGTTATTGAATGAAAATATTCAAAACAATGAATGCAGCAACATTAAAGGGAAAAAACCCCCATTATTTGCCCTCTGTTGCTTACTCCTCTTCAACACAAGACACAAAGGAAACAGTAGAAGAAATGTAACAGAGAAAAATGTGCGAGGGTGAGGTTTAGATGATTGTCACGTGGCTTGGACAGATCTGTGGCAGGCTCAAAGCAGGCTACAATAGGGATATTAAGACTCATGCTGAACTGTAAACTGCAGCCACGAAAATAAAGGAACATGAGAGATATGGAGTAGTCCAGAAGAGGAGAAAGGGAGTTCAAATACAATAGAAATGTGATTTGGTGATAACCTGGAGACTGTGTTTGCATACCTGCTTCACACCTTTGATATCTCAATCCTCACTTAATAGTCTGAGCTCTTGGGAAAACTTTACTCCCTGTTTTTTGGTAGCACAGCATGTGATTTTGAAATCAGTTCCAAAGTGCTTCTTCCAGTTTACAGAGGAGCCTGGTGTACCTGGGAGAAACTTCTGGCCCATGCCCACGATGAAATTGCATTTTGTGCCTGAAGGATCTGCTGTTCAGCTAAATCTCCTACTCCTTTTAGAATTTATCCCCCCATTGCTTTCACAATCAGAGGCTTGTTACAATCTCACTCAGCCCTGCAAATCTTTGGGAATTGGGCTACCAGAAGAGAAAGGATCTCTCTCTTTCTCCAAGCTGTGGCTGGATCAACACTTTGCAAAATCAGATAACAGGCAGAGGGGTCAGGCCTAGGTCTGTGCATGGGGTGCCCAAGCACCAGGGGTAAAACCTGGAGGTGGCTGCCTTAGGGAAGTGCCAAGTGCATGGACATCTGTCCCTGGGGGAGAGAACACTCGTGTCAGGAATGATCCGCTCCGCTCTGAACGTCAGCAACTGCTGCATTTAAACTTTTCTGGGAAGACCACTTTAGATCAAGGTTTGTATCATATGTCTGGGGGTTTCCCAAAGATCCCATCCATGGTTATGTGTTGTCCTAAGAAGGCCACGATTCAAAGTGTGTTCAAGTTCCTCTTGTCTCAAGGGATAAGGAGTAGGGCCAAGGAACCAGGAGAAATACAGGCAAGGAAAGGTTGTGCGATTTTCAAATCTAAGAAAAGCTGATGTAGAGAACAACAGAAACAAAGTTAGTACCTTGGATGAATTTCAGCAGGATTCCTCTTTTCCCTCAGGGGAAGAGGCGAGGCATTTGTCCTAGGGGAATTATCCCAGGTGTGTTCCTTTACCACACAAACCATGATGCCGCAGAGTAATGGTGAAAGGGAAACATGCAGTGCAAAGAGGGAACAAGCTATAAGGATCTTTCCTTCTTGTGCTCCCTGCATTTATCTATCAGAGCCTGGATGGCAAATAAAACGATGGATAACTCCTGAGGGTCCTCGCTACAAATATGTGAGTTTATCTCTAGACCTGATGTCCCCAAGGCCTTTCTGCTTGCAGAGTTCCACACAGTGGCCATGACTCCTCTGCTCCACCTGTGTGGGGCAGGTGGGAGGCACTCAGGACACAGCTGGAGAGGCTTGGGGTGGAACCAGTGTTATTTTGTTCCCCTCTAGAAGGCCTGCAATCAAGGAGAGTGTGGGACTCGGCTCTGGGTCTGGTTTAGCCAAGCCAGCAGAAAAATGGCTCCACTTGATACAGACCCTTCCCACAGTGGGCATTTAATCCCATAGGGGGATTAAAAATCTCTCTTGTCAGGCCTGGAACTCTGTAGAGGAAATAAGCTGCTGAGAAAAAATACTACCTTTCTTCATCTTTGTTTTCCTATTTAGTAAAAGCAGAAGTCCCATTACTTACTCAAAACCAGCCAAGCCAAAAAGGAGTAATTCACCTGTCCTGTCCTGCCACTGGTTACCCCACAGTAGCAGGTATGGCCTCAGTTCCTCTGGTGCTCTACTGCAGCACTTAACAAACTTTTTTTCATACCTGCTTCATTAATTAGGGTACTGATCAACTGATTAATACCGTGTTCTAGATATCCTGTACTTAGGACAGCGCATCTCAAAAAGTATGGGGTAGATAAGACAATTTGGCTCCCTTGTTTCAACCCAATTTGGCCGCCTGAGCTGCCAGAACTGAAGGTATATTTTTCACCTGTAACATAAAGAGGGAGTTTCAATAATTGAATAATGTGTTATCTCAGTGCACTTTCTAATCTGAGACAGTCTTCTACAATTTCTCCTGTCCTCAGAAAAATATCATAAAAGCGGTGACCCAAATTAGCAAAGTTATCCAAAATAAATTAGATGTGCCTGAAATACCTCAGGAGGAAGATGCAGGTGCAAGTTGTGAGCAGTGACAACACAGAAATGGATTGGGGGCTGCCTGTGACAAAGCTGGTGTTGCAAAGATCCAGGGGAATGGCTCTACCCACCTCGCCTCTACTAGCAGCCTCTGGTTTAAATTAGTGATTTTTAGCCCTGACAGAATATTTTCCCCCTGCTCAGGGTTTTTGGTGGCAAAGGGATATCACGATCAATGGAAGAGGTCAGGGCATTTTCTTCCCTGGAGGCTGGAGTGCACAGCTGCAGCACTGCTGAGTGCTCCAACCCAGATACCTGTGCTCAGATCCTATACTCCAGGGGATGCACACAAGGGTCAGCTCTGGGGAATCTTTGTCCTGCCAGCATCCCACATGTGCTGGAAGCCACAGGTGAATTTGCAATGGGTATTTCTCCCAGTACTTCTTTGGCAGGAATCTCTCTTTCCTTGGAATTGAGTAACATGAGCTCATAAAGTCAGGTCAGCAAAACTAGGATCTAATGACCAATATAATTATTTATGTCTCTAAACATCATTGCCACATCTGATGCCCCTTCACCGTTTTCTTTCAGGTGTTTTTCTCACCGGGAAAACAAATCTGCTTTCTCTCCTCTAGCTGTGATGGCTGACTGGTAAATGAAGTTGATTTTTTTCTGAAAAACAAATAAATCAGAGACTCCCAGGATAGATGAGTTGCATCCTATAGATGTGGCATCTTAAACAGCTTTACTGAGGTCTTTTTTTAGCAGGTATATGCAGAGCAGAGCTTTTCCTGTGGCTTATTTTAAAAGAATTACTGCATCTTGCAGAACCCATTCTTTAGTGAGTTGCAGGAGGCACAGAAAGCACTGCTTTCTCCAAAGGGTACTTGTTGCCATGAATCTCTCCTTGATAATCCAGTCATTTGCCTTAATAGACCCCCCCCCCCCCAAAAAAAAAAAAAAGAAAAAAAAAGTGTCTGTGAAAACTTTCAGGTGTATTTTCATTTCTGAAATCACTTGTGCTCTGATTTTAACACTTAACCACTAAACCCACTGACTGTTTGCAGTTGAGGTTCCTATCCTAGGAACACTTTTCCCTCCTGCCCCATTCTGATGATATTTTATTGTACGAGAAAGGGTGAATTGGAATGTGAAGAAGTCAGATCCCTCACTTGAGGTCCAGGGCACCATCACCTGTTTGTCTCAGGAGCACCTTGTCCATTCATTTATGAACCAGGATCCTGGGGTTGTGCTCCAGCTACATCGGAGTGCAACGTTGTTCCTCAAAAACTGATACCTATGTCAGACCTCAATAGCAGAATCTTGGACTATTTTTCCAAGATATTTCTTTGGATTATTTTGGTTCACAGGGCTCCTCTGATATAAATCAGTGAAGTTATTGTCAGACAAATATCTGGACTGAAAGAAAAGAAAGACTGAGTTTTATAATCACCCAAATTTTATGGAAGCAGAACACAAACAGTTATAGAGAATTATTTGTTTCTGCCTGAGATTTTGAAGTTTCAAATGTAGAATTTTTTTCTTTCAGGTCACTCATTAAAATCTATTCTTTGCCCAGAAAGAAGGATGCCCACCTCTGAGCAGACACACAAACAGAGACACACACACAGGCACACCTGCAGCCCCTGCCCATGTGTAATGCCTGAACTTGCAAACTCTTTGTCATGGAAGTAATCTTTATTCACGTGAGCAACCCCACAAGACTATTCATGCAATGGAGAATTACTCACATGCAGAATCAGGTCCTGGATCTAACAACAGCATTTTAATTACAGACAATCCCTGAGCAATGTGTACAAAAAAGGTTTTTTTCCTGGACAATAACAAAGGTTATTAGCCTGTTCTTTTTTCCCCTTCTTGCTCTTTGGTTTGAAAGGAGGCACCAATAATCCAAACCAAATAAAACTGACCTTTGAACCTTTTTTGCTGTACTTTTTCTCATGCCATGATTTCTTTAGTCTGTTAGTGATCTGAAGGCTCGTTCTGGGCTACAGCCACTTTCCCAGACAGGACTGCCTTTCGTCCCCTGACAAATCACTGCTGAGCCCCTTTTGTCCTGCACCACTTTGATCTCACCTGCCTGTCAGGCAAAAAAGAACTCCCGTACAGTCAGAATGCATTGCAAACAAATTGGCAACCATTTCATTCCTGTGCACCATTTTCAGCAGAGTTCAGGATAGAGATAGAGAATTTTTAACCCTTTTCTTGACCTGCAGGACTGGGTAGGAATGCTCAGTTATGGTGGATTAATAAGATAATTTATTAAGGAATGGAAAGATTAATAAAAGACAGCAAAATAAAAGCCCACACACCTCTGTAGATCAGAATTGCATGGCATATTCTCTCTCAAATACAAAGGAGTTATTGCATAGTGGGCAGTGCTATGCTTAGATACAAGCTTTGTGGAAGATTGATTCCCTTTAATTGGACAGCTGCTTAAGCATAAACTCAAGAAACATAATAGGTGCTCTCCAATGTGAATTAAATTAATCCTATTGTGAATAACCATTGGAGTATTTAAAAGGATATCTAACCCTTTCCAACATCCAAACTTAGTCATAGGTGAGTTTCTTTTCCAGTTCAATCTAAGTAACTTTTAATGTGTAATTAAAAAAAAAATTGCAGGTCTTCATTACACAAAATTTAGAGAAGACGTTTTGCAGCAATTGGCAATGACTGTGCATTTCACTCTGTGATATTAAAGGACTCCAGTCCTTCAGCTCAGATTTGCAGGATCATAGGTGTACTCCAGCTGTTTACCATTCATCCTCTGCCATGTGCCAGCCTCCTTCCACAGCAGCAGACCTGTTTACCCACAAGGCAGCTTTTTACTAAAATACCTCTCCACCTTTATTTTAGCCTAGCAGTACACGTTGTACTCAGAGAAGAGAAATTTAACAGACCCCTCTCTTCTATTTAAAATGATTGAGAGAAGAAGTTTAAGCTTTTGGAAAAAGCAAAGCTACACCAGCGATGAAAAGGAGGAGCATTCAATGCTGTTGTCAAACATACATATTAATGAAACAGTGGCATGCTGCACAAGAAATATTTAAATTGCATTATATAGCTGAAAGTTCAACGTTTCTATTTTTTCTGCCACACTTACCTGATACAAACAGTAGTGATTGTTTTATATATCAGTATATCAGGATTGTTTTTTATATCAGTATATCCCCACATATTTATTTGGTTTGGAGTATATAATTTTTCTTTCAAGTGTTACTCTTCTGATTCCTCCACAAGGAGAGAATCCATTATTTGGCAGAAAAAGTCCTCTGAAATTAAAAGGGAAGAAGCTGTTTAAGAACTGGTCATAGATGTTAAAAGAAAACTACTATCAAATCTCAGTTTTGCTACATTGTGCTTATGTCCTGATAATGTTTAAATATACTAATATATGTATAATACATATATATATGTATTACATATATATTATACAATTATACAACATATTATACAATACATATATATATTATACATGAGATACAAATGTTGTTAAAATATAGAAATGCTGTTAAAATATATGGGTTTGAGTCCTGGCGGAGTCATATCTTCCCAAATTTGCCCTAAACCAGGACAAACAAAAATGCTCTTGCTTCTCGATGGCACTAGATTATTATTTTTTTTTTAAATTGACTTAAGTACAGCTTCATGTTCAGAAATCTCAGCCCCCAAAGCATGAGAGCAGAATCTCAATATCAGCTAAATTTTGCTGGATGGGAAGAAATTGTTGGCCTTTTTTTCATGTATCATGGAATGACAGATTCATGGAATGGTTTGGGTTGGAAGGGACATTAAAGTTCATGCTGTTCCATTCCCCTTCCCACAGGCAGAGACATCTTCCACTAAACCAGAGTTTCATCCAGCCTGGCCTTGAACAGTTCCAGGGGTGGAACATTGCCAGGAGAATGTCCTTCAATTTCCTTCAATACATAAAAAAGGCCAGTTGTGGTGGAGGGGTTGAACCACCTCTTGTGACCATACCCTTGGAAAATGGACAGGCTTCTGTATTTTCACCTCTCATTCCCAAACAGGGTCAGGATCTTCTTCAACAGGATCCCTTCCTATCTCACCTTGCAGGTCTTCTTCAAGGACATTTCATGACCTTCCTTTTTTTGGTGATGCCCTGTGTCTCCTAACCCGTGCTCAGCCCCTGAGAAAAATCTTTGGGAATCCTCTCCAATTTGTGCAAAGCATGATTTTTTCCCACCATCTGTTCAGCAATTAATCCTAAATCGCATTGTTTTTACCAGGAAATTCTCTGTCATGGAAATCAGTATGTTTGGAGTAGGGTCATTCTTCATGGAATTTCATGGGGATCCTGACTGTGGCTGGGCCAGACCATCTAAGCCAGTTCTGAGAAGGATTAGACCTAATAAATATGTGGTACATGTGGTGGTGGTGCTGTTAAACCCAGATGAACTGCGCTGCTGCAGGTACATTTATAGGGAAGATGATAACCAAAATCCTGTAAAGACAACAATCTATACAACAACTGAGAATAAAACCTACGAGGAGATGTTGCCAAAACATGCCAGGGAGAAGCCCCTTCACCATAGTGTTCTCCAGATATCTTTATGGCTACCACTGACCTTTCTGTTTAAGCCAGTATAAATTAGTCTTTCTTAGAGCATTTCTTTGGTTTTTTTGAAGGGAAGATGCAGCTCATGTTTGAACCAATGTGTGCAAAAGTCAGCTCCAAGTTACTTTCCTATCAATTGTTTTGACTGACATTCTCCCCCACGTAACTCTATACACAGCTTCCAAACTAGGTTTGAAAATCCTTCCCCTGCCTTTTTTATTTAACCTGTTCCCATCAGCTATTCAAGGTGCACTCACTTTTTCTTCTTCTTCCACATTTTTTTTTTCTGAGACTGATTATTTATAATTAGCATTTTCTGCCCACATGCAATTGTCCTCTAAACTCTTTCACATTGGGTTAATTCACTGACTTAAAAATCTATTCATTGACATCCAGAAGAAAAAAAAAGTAAACATGTCTTTAAAGGATGGCATGAATGGTTGAACCAAGATTAGGTCCCCACTCTTGTTAGTCCCTGATTTTCAACAGAGGCTGCAGTCTTCAAAAATCATCTTCAAAGCTCCAAAAAGCAAAGGAATGAGCAGGGGTCAGACTCAAGAGCATCCCTTGTGCGCCAGAGTTAACATTACCTAAGTACTTTAAACGATCACTAATTAGTGCTTTCAAAGGCACTCCGAAGACCACAGGGCTGAAATATCTTATTTGGGAATAAGCTATTGTATCAGGCAGGCTGGAGCAGCTTCCGGGCAGGGGCAGCAGAACCAGAACCTTCTGTCACAGCAGAGAGCTCCTCCAGGAGCTGCCTGCGCTCGCCCTCTGCCATTACTCCCAGGCCGAGGTGGCCACAGGGCTCCTGCCTGGACGTGGCACTGCCCTTGCCTGTGGCATTCCATGTTTAGTACGGCCCTGTTTGCCTTCCGCCAGGAGCTCGAGTGTGCCCCTGTAGGTATTGAGGAGTCTGGGCAGTGGAAAAAAGCGTCAGTGCTGAGCGCTTGGGAGGTAACTTGGAAAAATTCTTACAATGTTCTCAAAAATACCGGCAAAACAATCAGTAAATTTTTATTCTCTAGCTGAGTTGAATTCAGTAGAGTTAGAGTTTACCACCCACAGCTGCATTCAAATGGAACACGAGTATCTAACGGAGCACAAAATTGTTATTAAATACTGCCAGAACCCTGAGTTTCAAATAGACAGCCCTAAGTATTTTCTATTGCGCACACACAAAATGATCCTCAGATGGACGGATTTGACATATAATCATTTTTTAACAGTTCATTTACAGGTGCCATTCATGATGGAGGTATCATAAATAACTTGCAAAATGAATGCAGTGAAATGTGAGAATGAGTGTACATAAAGACAGGGATCCTCCATAGCAAACTGGCATTTGAGCACCATTTGTGAAAATAGTGCTTCATGGCAACTTTGCTTCTTGAAAAACAGCAAACATTTACAGTTTATTCATTACTGTAAAGTAAGCTGAGAATACTTAGCAGGAAGTCAGCAGAGATTCCAAAAGCGATGGGCAAAGCTTTGGCTTTGATCTTAGTCTGGAGTTTGCTGTGTAGTACAAATCAAATTTTCTTTTCTGGCAGCTATCACAGAATCAATTAGGAACTACAGAATCAATTAGATTGGAAAAGACCTCTGAGATCATGGAGTCCACCCTTTGACTGATCCCCACCTTGTCAACCAGACTAGGAGCCAAATCCAGTCCTTCGTTGGACACCTCCCTCACAGAAACTGCATTGAACCATGAAGAAAACCTTCTGTGATCATCAAAGAGCAACCATCAGAAAAATAAAGTGGGACTGTGTCTGTCATGAAGAAGAGTAAAATCCTCTTTGTCCACCTGAAGACAGTGTCTGAATTTACAAATTTAAAAAAGGGGGAAGTTTTGAGTTTTTTGATTAAAAGTAAATTTTGTGAAGACAAATTTGTTTTGAATATGGAAACTCTGGATTCTCCATATCAACAACAATAAAAATTCCTGGGAAAAAAAATCTGCATAATACCAACAAAAATTCTGTAAATTCTACTGTGGCTTCTTCGTCTTTTCTCGACTTTGCCCAGATTTCAGTTCTTGTGTTTTACAGCACACTTTAGTGGAGGAGCTTCATTGTTATGTCTCAAAGACAAATAAAAAACTTCCTAATTGATCTTATCTGTTGGGAGTTTGTTTCTGGTTCTGATGCTTAAACTGCAGCCACCAGAATGCTAACTTCTGATGTGTCCTGCACTGATTTTATTGAGAAAAACGGCTTCAAAGTTGCTACCAGTCCATCCTAGAGACAGTAAATAAGTCCTGTCAGAATGACAATTTACAATAGAAAATGAGTTCTATAGAAATGTCAACTCTTAGGCTAATATAAATTTTGATAACAAACTTTGGATTTCTCAGATTTGATCATATTACCGGTCCTTAGTATTTTCAAATGAAGGCATCATTTAGAAAAAAATTTAGGTCACCATCTTCACAGATGAGTAATGGCAGGGCTGTTTGTCATCCTGAGCAAGGCCAGGTGCTCCAGGGGTGCAGCTCTCAGGGCAGGGAGCTGGGCTCAGCTCTCCAGTTACCTCTGCAAACCCTCTATTATTGCCCTTTCTGCGCCCTGGCCATGAGAAACAGGCAGGGCCTGCAAAGTTAAAGCAGGGGTCACCCTCTAATTGAAACATCTAAATGTGCAGGTCAGGTTTGAAGGGTCTTTAATGTGAGAGATCACCAAATGAGGAGATGCAAGCAATTGTTGAAATGTGTAATTTCCAAAGCTAGTCACAAAAAGGTAGATGGGACTTGGCCTCACTGGGGAAAGTCAAGGCTCAGTTTGGGGACGATCAATATTTTCTGAAAATCGACTCCATGCAGAAATGTTCAATTTGCATTCTTGAATCAATAATCACTTAGTTTGGAAATGGATAAAGTCCTCAGTGGTGCAATCCAATCCGCATTATTATACTAAGGAATGAGATGACCAGAAACTGAAAATAATTGGTAAGAACTTGAGAACTGACATTTTCCGCTGTTTTTTCAAGAAAGAAGGGATGGTGTCATGTAAAGTCTTTGTAATTTTACATGTGCAAACATCAGCACAGTTTGGATTGTAAGGCTTAAGGATTGATCCTTTAAGGAGTATTCTTTTCCTAAAACTTCAATTCCCTCTGATTCCAGTGGGATCAAAATGCTTAGAGGTGCTCAGTGTCTCTGTGCGTTGTGGTCATTGCTGACAGGGCCCACAGGTGGCAGAAGGGGAAAATAAACCACAGGGTTTCACATTTTTACTGTATCCCTATGGTAATTAACTGCCTGTGGATCAACCACAAGTTTCTTTTTTTTCTGAAGAAATCCAACAGCCAGAGCTTTGAATTGACCTCACAAGCTCTGGAGCATTTGTTCTTCTACCTGTTAGACTCCCAAATCTTGTCTGTTAAAATTATTCCAAATAGATGTTTAACCTGTTTAATACCCACACATTGAACAGTTTGAAGTGTTGGAGCAGAGTCATTATTTACCACTCATAAAAGGGATTATTTAGTAAAATATTCATGTCATTTATTTGACCTTGCTCTGCCCTTGTGGGAAACAGTTTTCCACTGCAATTTTCTACATTTTCCAAGTATGTTAGTAGCAGAGCAAAAGCAGAGCCAGATTCTCCAAAAATCTTCTTCCCTTGGCTTTTTCACAAAAGGATTTGTAAAATGAAAGTGAATGCCACAGTGCACACAGCATAGGCTAAGATAGCAGTTGTGTTGCCTAAATGTGCTCTTTGGAGTTTTAATTCACCAGGAAAACCCTCTCAGAGAAATTAAATAGTACTCATGGGAAAGGCTCTTTCTTTCAGCAGGTTTTTCTTGGGACTTTCAGGGCCTTTAACAAGCCTAATACACTGCATTACCTTTCCAGTCACTTCTGTTTCCCTTTGTTGTGATACCTACTTAAAATATCAAAGCTGTGAGAAGTTCAATGAGATATTGAAAAGTGAGTAACACAGGTTTTATACGACAATCTCAAATCCCTCCCTCTGTCTTTTTTTTTTTTTAAAGTTCTATGCCAGCATCACTAGATGAAAAAGAAATAAAATGTCTGTGGGTGGGACACGAAGGACTGACAAGGTAAAGCCAGATCAAAAAGAAGCCTCCAATAATAAATCAAAGGGGCTAAACAAAGGGCAGGACAGAAAGAAAAAAAGAGAAGTATTTTGAATCCTGTAACCTAGATGTAAACTGTCCTAATTCAGCATTATTTAGCAAACACAAGATTGATTCTTGGATATTCTAACCTGGGGAAGGGGGAGCGGTGAAGCAACGTTCATGGAAAAATGGCAAGGCTAGGAACCAGTGGGGAAAATCAACATGTAATTCCCAGAAACAAGGAAAGGAAAAAAGGGCCAGTCCTTGGTCTTCTGATTAGATGTCAATATTTAGGGGGGTTCAGTATACACAACTATTGGTCTAATAAAGCTAAAGAAGGAAACTGGGGGGAAAGGAAGGGCAGAGGTAGCTCTGAAAGTCCAGTGGGATAATTTGTTAACTATCACTGGACAAAGGGGGTGGGGAATGGGGGAATGTAATGTAACCAAAAGTCAGCTCTAGATTTCAGAGTCAATTTTCAGTCAGGACTTTCCCTTTATAACTGTTTGATCAGCACTGTGATGAGGTAGGATATGAAATCAATGAAGCTGTTGGAGCCTCCCAGTGCAGAGGTGGCTGAAAAGCAGGAAGAATCTTTGGAAGAACACTTTGTAATCCTGTGATACCATCCAGCATCTATTCCATGCTGTGTATAGCTCTGTGACCCAGCCAGTCCATTAGTTTTTTTCAGTCCTGGTCCTAAAAAGTCTTTGTCAAGGTTTACAACATGTGCTGAATTCAAAGCAAATCCTAACTTCAGTTGGTGTGTGTCATGTATTGAACCAGATTTTATCCTGAGGTTTTCAGTGTCCAACTCACACCTGATGAGTTGAGGACTTAAAATCCAGAAGTCCAATTCAAATTGCAGTATAATAATTGCAGTATAATTGCATAAAGCTCCAAGGAGTAAAAATAGATTCAGGTAAGCATAAGCACGCAGAAATTACTTAGGTTTTTAAAATATGAATTACTGGCTTTTTTAAGAGCATACCAATACAAAATAAATGTATTTCCAACTTGATGGAACTGTGGAAATGCATTTTCTTAATATTATATGTTTTAGAAGAGAGTTAGAAGAGTTCTCTTACCCTTGATACATTCTGACCAGCAAATCTTGCCAGTGAACGTGTGAGGCTTCTGCAAGGCATTGCTGTTTGCATTCAGACAATCAATCCAGAGAATCCTCAAAACTGAGCTGAAGTTCAATCTGTATAATCCCACTGAATGGCAATGCAGAAGTGAAAATCTGGTAATCCAAATCCAGGCATTCCAAGTCTAACTTTAGAAAGGAAGTAATTAAAGTTAGAATTGAAGTGCCTCGTTGCTGCAGAGGTCTGCATCTGCTGGGTTTATTTCTAAAGATACAGGTAGGAGCCTTGGCAAATGCCTTTTGCTTCACTCAAACACTGTAATTTGACTGTCTCAATTTGAAATTGAAGGCAGTTCTTCTATTTTTCATCAATAATCTACCTACATCATTTAAAATAAATATATTTTGAACATATTTATCAAATCAGACACCCACTCCGGTATTTTAACAACAAAATATTTTTTTACCTGTCACTTTAAGGTGGACTTGATAACCCTTAATCCTTGACTGATCCAGAATCTTTTCTTGTTTTGTAACATGCTTTTAGGAAAGCAACCCAGACCTGTCTTTGATGTGGATGTGGCCTTTATTTGCTGCAGCTTCTGAACACCTTTGAGAAATTAATCTCGCCACTAGAACAGCACTGGGTAACTCATACTTTGATGCCACTGCTGGAGGTTCAGGAGGAGAGGAGACACCCTCATTTGCATGGTTTTGTCTGTCCAGGTGAGAGGGACTCTGTGTGTGCTGGAGAACTAATTTCTTCCACAATAAATTCCATTTGCTTGTACTTGCTTTGCTGTTTCCTGCAGCTCTCCATCTGTGCATGTGTGATTCAGCTTTTAGAAACAGTGGGCTCTGAGAGATTATAAAATATATGTAAATGTGCATGATTGCACATTAAAATAGGCATAAATAAGTGAATATAAATGAGGGTCTGTGCCTGTGTGCATGCTCCAGCAGCCTTCAGGGGGGTTGTTGCTGCCCATCTCCCTGGAATATCTCGAGGGGACCTGCTGTACAGCTCTGTGAACTGACACACTCCACACTAATCCTGCACTTAACTCTGCAAAGGTGAGCTCAGATTGGCATGGCTTATGGCACACAGGCAAACTTTGAGATGTGAGCCAGAGGTACTGACCTGAATCAGAAGCTGAATCTCCACAGTCCTCCAGGCTGTATTTATTTGAATTACATCAGCACTACCGTGGTAAATTGTCCCTATGAGGAGGCAGGGTGTACATACCCACGGCAAGGACCGTCTGAAAAGGACACAAGAACCAGGGCTTTTAGCAATTAAACCCTGGGGCACTCTAGAAACTGAAAGTATCAGCTTATCTCTTTGTTCACCCACAGAGAAAAGATGCAAAAGTTTCCAAAAATTGCAAACACAGATGGGAGTGTGAAAAGCTAGGCCTAAAGATATCATGTTTATTTACTCTCAGAGAAGAAGGGAGCAGGGAAGAAAAAAGAGAAGAAAAAAGATACTTCCTGTAATGCCTTATTAGTGAAGATGCTGGTCATATCAAACAGTGAATTAAGGGTGATTTTTGTTTGCATTTGCTTTACTCTTTTGCAGCTGTAGGTATATAGATCATTTGTAGGAGACTGTTGGGTCATCTTCCCCAACATCATTGTTTAGATAAATTAGCCAGGAAAATCACAAATATGGAAGACTGATAAATGCCAGCCAAAGATGGCATCAGCAGAAAAAAAGAGGGGCCCAAAAAAGAACATTTGAAAGGAAAATCTTTATTATTTATTTATTTATTTACTTTTTCCATATAGGAAAAAAAAAGAAAGAAAAAAAAAAAAAAAAGAAATGCTTAGATGGAGACCTAACTTATGTCTTCATTTATGATGGTACAACCCAAAGCTGATTGATCCAGTTCTGGCTTCAGGCACAGTTTGCATCCATGTCAAAGTTATCATGGTGTTTGGTATCTGATACACTCTGCTGATGTCTGTGAGCTCCTGCCTCCCAACTTCACATGCTTCAGCTCCAGAGTTACCATCCTTACTCATCTTAGAGGGGCTGGAGAGAAATAAACAGAGCTTGTGATTAAATATAATTCTGAAATTAGTGACTTAAGCCAGAAGTGTGAGAAATGCTGGCACAAATGTGCCTGTTTTTCTTAAATCCTCCTAAAGCATGGATTCAGCTGCATGGATGCCTACTGCAGGCACCTGAGGGAAGGTGAATTGAGCCTCACCTTCTGCCCCTGAATCCACACATTTCCTTGGAGCAGTTCTGGAAATAGGGGAGGGTTTTTTTAATGTCTCTGGGGCACTCTGGCCGTGTCTGTCTTTCTGGACAGTATTCTCTGTGCAAGGAGCCCTTGGTGAAAGGGAGCTGGAGCAGTGGAAAGTATGTGATCAATTACATCAACAAGATAAATAATTTATGTGCCCCCAATCAAATTTGCTGCATGATTTAAGGGCATAATCGCTGTCTGCATTGTTGTCATTCCTCGTTAGTTGTTATTTCCTTATTATTAATTCTGATTCTTATTGGCTCTTGACTGCCCACGCTCAGAAAGAGAAGTACTTGGCTTTTCTGTGCTCTGTTACTATGTAATGTGATATAAAACAAGTTTGGAGTAGCTCCCTGAATGCATGCAACCAAAACTGGGCCAGAAATCCCTTCAGCTGCAGCTGCTGATCATTAAATCACAGATCTGCTCAAGGAGCCTTGTTTGAAACTGCAGAAGACCTGGAGGAAGATATTCTCCAAGAAATCCCCTGGAATAGGCTGTGTGTGCATCCTCTCCATACTTCTGGGTACAGAAGTCTTTTGGCTTCGAGAGAAACACCACAAAATTATAAAGAGGATCTACATGCATGTGTATTTGAATGTGCAGAGAGAGAGAGAAAAGGGGAGAGCTGCTATTATTTTAGTAGAGCTAGTCAGAAAAATTTACTAAAAATAAGGAGTCTAAAAAAACTGAGGAAGAGAATTGAAATTCCACAAATTTTACAACTAAGGTTTCTGCAGATGAAGCAGGCTGTTTTTCTTAAATATTGATTTTGTGTTGTGTTTTAGAACAAATGGACAAAATAAAGTTGTAGATATCACTGTTTTCAATTTCAGACAGTGTAATTCTGAGCACATTATTGATGTGGTTGTGGTTTCCACTTTAGTCAGCATGTTTTCCTGGGATACTAAAAACATTTCAAATGAAAAGACAAATCTGCAGAGAGTTCAGCACCTATTTTAACAACCATCTGTAAGATTCAAAAAATATTTGCTAAGATTCAAGGATATTTTCACCAGGCTTCACTTCCTGAATACAGAATTCCAACTTTCAAGGTCTGAGAGCTGATTCAAACACATTTCACACACAGGAGGAAGTGATTTGGAAATTGAGAATGGCACATGATTTTTCCTAATGCAGGAAAAAATCATAAATATTCAGTGTCTTTTTTGATCATGGAATCAGTGAGTGTTTTGGCCAGAAAGGGACCTTAAGGATCTCTTCTATGCAGGAAGGAGGGCACCTGCAAAGAGCAGGTTTGGTGCCTCTCCATCATCTCTCCTATGATGAGGGCTCCCATTTTCCTTTCCAGCTCCAGAGCCATTATTTTTTGGCAAGTGCACACTGCTGATATTAATCTCCCTCATAAGGATGTTTGCTAGACTCAGTTAATTAATTTGGAGATAATTAGAAAGTGCTCCATAACTGAATTACAATCCCTGTTATCATCTGCAAGATTTTCGCCACCGGCTTCAACAGGGAGAGTACATCTTTGTACCACAAAAGCCAGAGAACACTTTTTTAATGTGACTCGAAGAGTTTAGCAAAAGTAGGACAGTTCCAAGAGCCCTCTAAGATGTCACAATATCGATCTGCTATTGCTGACCTCCCACTGCTGCCAGGAGAATGACTAAGTAAAGGCTGTTTATTTTCCTGCAGATCAAAGAGAGGCAACAAAAGAGATCCCCCCAAAAGGTGGCTCGTTGCAGAAGGCAGGGCTCTTGTTTCCCTATCTGATCAGCAGATTCCTCGGGCCTGCATTGACAAACCCTGGATGCTGCTCACTCAGCCCCAGCCCCGTCATCAGTCTTGTGGGACAAGGTGCCTGCCTCTTCCCAGGCTGCATGGGAGAATAGCAGTGCTGCTCTGCCACGGCCAAAACACAATGGCTGGGAGCTGGAATATAAAGTGGGGGAATTCCTCACATACCTTCCCATTTTCATGGGATACTTCCCATGTATACTTCCCATGTATTTTCATGGACTGCTGGCAGCGAAGAAGGGAGGAGAAAAATAAAAAAGAAAAAGAAAAAGGCGTGCTTTGGCATTCAGCCAGATATTTCTTTCGTTTTCCTTTTAATTGCCTGGAGTCTCTCCACATTGTGCTGGGGTTCCCCCCTCCCCGACCTCTCTCCCTTTCCTCTTTCCCCCTTGCAACCCCCCTCTGTCCCAGTGGCACTGGGGGAGTTCTGGCTCCTGCATCCAAGGACAGCAGCGCGTGGGCACCCCCATCACTGGGATGCTCTTTGCTCTGATGCAGAGCAGGGGAAAATCCCCCTGTGGAGCAGCAACTGCCCAGCTTACCAGCACTGCCAGCCCTACGTGCCCCTGGACCACGCCCCTGCCCTGGGAACCCCAGGTTTGGTGGAAATCAGAGACTGCGGCAACTTGTGTTGGCTGAGGGTATTTCCCTGGGCCTCTACTTATTGCCCAAGGTCTCTTCCTTAAGGATTTAACTGAATTCCAAATCCCCACTGCAGTCTGCCCACTGAAGTTTCCAGTGCAGTGCCAGTTACCCAAACCAGTCCCCTCTCTGTGCTCTGCAGGGCTATTGGGATGTGTTCTGTGGAGGTGTTTGATTCAACCTAGGAGCAGTTTATGCTTTTTAGAGATTAGGGTGGGTCTTGCAACACTTCTGTCCCCAGTGAATCTTATTTAATACTTTGGAAAAGGCAGAAGGTGTGAGAAGTAGCACTTTTTATCTCTATTCAGAGAAAACTAAGCAGCAAATTTGTTACTTTTAAAATTATGTTGTGGAGCAAAGCTCCCCAAGACCTCAGCTGATATACTTTAAAAGACTGCTTTTCTATAATAATTTAATGAGAATGTCTTTAAATATCTTTAAGGCAGCCTTTGCTTGTAAACATTTGTATGAACTGTTGGATATGTTTTTATAGCAGCCATTTCAGGACAGTGGATTAAATAAATCCACTGCTCATTAGGGACCAGGGCTGAATATCTTGCAGATTGAGATTTTATTCCCAAATATTAGCCAATAAAAATATGTCTACTACTCAAATAGGAAAAAGCCTATTTGCTGAAAACAGGGGTGAAAGCCTACTTTTTAAAATCACATAAGAATTTCAGTTTTCTAGGGTTAGTCTGTAGAATTTATTAAGAAATTAAAATAGCAGATTTTGCACTTCAAGGTAATGTTCTGGGTTGTTGGAGTTACAGGGGTTTCAAGTTCTGACATCTCCATCTTTGTCATCCTGATTGTCAGCTGCCAATTTTATGTCAGTGAGTGATGTGGTGGTGATCTTCTCTGTTGGAAAAGTTGTAGCAGAATGAAAGGGAAGAAGTGGAAAAAATGGAAATCTGCCCATGGACAGAGAGAAGGGTGAGGTTGTTGTCAGGAAGTAAAAATGCAGTAAAACAAAAGCAATCAAGCATTGCTAATGGAGTTTATACTCGTTAAAATTTCAGGAAAAGTGCTTGCAAATCTAGGTTGGCCAAAATATTTAGGTTTTTTTTAAGGTTACTACTCAGGTTCTTACTGAGCATAAAGTCTCAGTTCAGTCTTAAGTGAGACTGAGGAGCTTGAAATGAGAAGGACAAATGGAACAAGCAGAAATGAGAGATGTTCAGTTATACAAACAGCAGCTAGAAAAGTGACAGAGAGAACATGGATGTGCAACAAGTAACTAGAGAGGGTGAAATCGTGCAGGCTTTCAACAGCAGTGGTGTTTAGGTCCCTCGGTAAGGGCTCCTGTTTGTGCACTGCCTGTTACTCTGATTTGCAAAGCACTTTTCAATCAGGGATCTGCAAGGGCCTCACACTCTCATGCCAAAGCCACCACATCTGCCAGTGGATTGAGTCAGCTCTGGAATTCTGTTAAAAGCAAATGCTGTCTAATGTTCTACTTTTTAAGCACAAATATCAAAGAGAGGGGGAAAAAAGAGAGAGTTGGAGGGCTGGGGA
>VYXF01012270.1:223182-237115 GCA_013397295.1 Polioptila caerulea | reverse complement strand
CCAAGGAGAAGATAAAGATTACAGGTTTTGGGTGCTGGCACTGGGCACTCCCTGTTCTCCTAGCAAAGCAGTTTGGCATGAGCCACAATTCCAGTGGCCCTCTTGCAGCTTGTAATGAACTGAAGGAATAACAATTTAAAAAAAAATCATTTTCTTACTGCCTTGCAGACCCTCAGAATGTCAGATTTTTGCCTTCAACTCTACAATGTGCAAGAAAAGATGGAAATGCACCTCTTCCTTTTATCCTCCCTTCATCCCCCACGCACAATCCATTACCAAAGCCATGAAAGTATAAAAGTGTCAGGTCCTCTTTCTCTTCAGAGCAGCAAGTTTTGTAATTTGCCTGAAGGCAGAATAGGAACAAGCAGCTTTTCAAGGTTTTTATGGCCTGAAAGAATTCTTACAACAGCAAAATTATTTTGGAAGAAAATTTCTTAACTCCTGCTGGAGAGAGCAAAGATGTTCCAGATGATCTGTAAATGATATTGTAATGTATGCCGACTTTTTCCCCCTATCTAAATTTGCTCTATTCTGCCTTTTTAAGGACTTCTCTATATTGAAAACAGAATATTTCTAATAATGGATACCATTACAGAATGTGTGTGAGGAGGCTGAAAACGACCACAGGCGCATTTCTCAGGGCATGTAGGGCTTTATAGTCATTTCTGTGTGAGATGAGCCCTACAGGAGTGAAAAACCTTCACTCCTGATACTTAGCAGCATGATTTTTTATTCAAGATGTTTACGACTCTGCAGATGTTACAGGTTTATTTCTTTCCTTACAGGCTGAGTGAGCACAGCAAATCATCCCCCCGGGAACCCACGAGCCAAGGCGCACACAACTATCCCAGAAAACATCTCCCTGCATCCACAGGAATAAAACACCACTAAAAACCCAGTCTTAAGGGGCTGGTGAACCTCGCGCTTTACTGGTCCTGGCCAGAATTCTGGCCTGTCTGTAAGACAAACGCACAGAAAATGGGAAATTTGTGGAAAAGCTTTCAGTGCAGTAGCCTCGGCTCTGGGTGAGACTCTCTTATTTCATGCCCCCCTCTCGCCTCACCTGAGGAGAGGGGCAGTGAGATCAAAGGGGGGTAATCAGGCACACTAAAAGCTCTTAGCTGGCAGGGATGGGGCAGGATCACTCAGGAAGCAACAACAACACAAGCCATTGTATCCCAAACCTGTCCTGACAAAGGCAGCTCTGTTGCTCTGTTTACTTTTTCCCGTTTTGTCTTGCTTTATGCCTTTGATAAACTGTCAGGACTAGTTCCTCCAAGGACTATATTCTCCCCCCCAAAAAAACCTCTCTCTGCTAGCCTCACATATGGTACAGTTTCTTGTGCTTCAAGAGCCTGCAGTTCTCATAAGAACTCTTCATGTTTTCCATAATAATTTCAATATTTTTTGCTTTATTTTCCAGCTGTGCTGTGTACGGGCAGAGCAGCACCACAAATCCTGCCCTATAAGATTACTCACTTTCAGCTGGTGCTGCAGTCCTGTGGGCTAAGCTGCAGAAATATTAAAAAGTACAGAATTAGATAGCTGCATGCCAAACATAGTAACAGTTTACACACAAAACAGATGAATTTACTCACGTTACCCAGCCCCCGAAATAAAACAAAGTTGAAATCAGATTACTTTGGCTCACAAGAAGAAAAATGATCAAGTTTCTCTGCTCCAGAGACAATTTTTTTCAAAGCTGATCAGGCTGTACTACCCCCTAGAAATTAACAGTATTGGAGAACTAATAGAGCAGACATGTACTGGATAAAATAACATTTTTCTAAGGTTTTGAGACAATCAGGACTTTTCTATTTATTTCTATTATTTATTCTATCCAGGAAAAGCAATAGGAGAAAATTCCTCGGGTGGAGACTCCAGTGCTAAAGGAGCATCCACAGGGTCTGGGTTTGCTTCCTCTGGAGCTGGGGAGAGATGGAGCATAAAAAGGGATAATTGTGGAGTCAGAGTGTAACTCAGAGACTTGTGCAATACCATTGCTCTTTAAATTCACCGATTAAACAAATACCTTATTTTGCAATAATTTGCCTATGTTATCAAGCTTATAGCAAAGTCTAGAATACAAGAACTGTTAATACCAGGGTGACTAAGCCATCCACTTGCAAAAGCGAGACAAAAAGGGGATAAAATGCATGTCTGAGGACGGGAAATGTTTCACACTGAGAGCACAGAGTGGCCTTTTTCTGAAGAATGATTAGTGCTCTGCAGCTGCCCTGACCTCATTATATTCACTCTGCTGAAATTCAAACTTCCAACAGTTTGTTCGGAAGGTGAAGGAAGAGGGTTTTTTTTTAAATTTGCCAGTCATGGATGATTACACATCTTCCTTCCACTGATAGCCAAGGGGAGATACATGCCTAAACAGCACTTTTGCCCTCCAGAGCCTCCCTCCTAGGAAAGGCAGCTCCTGGCAGGCAGGTTTTATGCTGAATAATTCCACCTGCCCATTTTCACTTGCCATCCCGATGAGCTCCAGCAGCCACTGCTCAGATTGAGAAATTACCTCTGGCAACCCTGAAACAGATTAGTGAAAAATTGCTTTCTTCTCCTATTAAGCAATTTTCAGCACTTTATTCTGGTCAATTCAGCAGGTGACCATTCTTCCCAGGAGGGCGCTGGGACCTGAGGGAGTGAGGATGAAAGTTTTTCCTCCAGAGATAAATGTTATACATTTTTTAATTCATTAAGACCCTCATTTAGCTCCTCTAAAAACAATAGGCTGCTCACAATGCTTGTTTAATGGGAATTACAGTGTATTACCAGTGAGCAAATTCAATGATAATCCATATTTGAGAACTCAGTACTTCCTCACAGCTGCACCACAAGCATTGTCTGCCTGTCATCAGCATTTTTTGTGCATTGCCTGTTGTATCATTCTGCTTTCACTAACCCAAGGCAGCAATGCAAATATTTAAGCCCAGTTTAGTTCCAGTTCTGGTGGGTTCAGCAGGGCATCACACAGGTGCTTGTGTCCTCACCATGCAACACCGCAGCCTCCTGTCCTGGATGTCACCACAACTGCTCCCATCCACACTCAAAACACAGCCTGTGCCTCAATATTCTGCCATAAAAACCTTTCCTTGGAAAGGAGGAACATTCCTGCCCAGTTCAGCCTCCTGAGAAGGGGAGTTTTCTCAGGAGACAACTGTTCAGAGACATAACCTGCACTGTCCCTGGGTCCTCACACTCCAACAGGGAAGCACAGGGCTTCCCAACTTCCCTTGTTTCCATCCACCTGAATGCATGCCATAGGCCAAATTCCAGATTAGGATGAATTTCTGTTGTTGTCACTGCCTTTTGGGTTGCCTTTAAGTTTTTGCAAACTGCCTCTTTACAGGGTTATCCTCTGATGCAAGTCCTAATCACTGCTGTGACCACAAGAAGGGAGATCAGTAATTCAATTTCCCATCATTATTCTTTCATGTTGGAGAGCAAAATGCCTTTTTTTATTTCCCCAACAAAAAATGTCATGCTACGTAAAAGAAACCTAGATGCAGTTTTGCTTAGAATTTGAACTGGGAAAAGGCTGCCAGAGCTCCAGGAGTGTTTGGACAATGCTTTCAGGCACAGGGTGGGATTGTTGGGGGGTCTGTGCAGGGCCAAGGCTTGAACTGGATGATCCTGATGAGCCTCTTCCAGCTCAGGATATTCTGTGATTCATTACCAAAGAAGATATTTAAAAAAAAAAAACCCTGCAGGTTATCCAAGAACTGCAAACTTACAGTTTTGGTTGGGTGTTTTCTTACACAGCAAAGCCACCTGCCAAAAGTAAGCCTTGAGGAATGGACAATGAAAAATTTAAATTTCAACACACAAAAACAGAAATACAGCAGCAGCTCAGTGTACTTAAGGTGCTGCCCAACATCAGAGTTGCTTTCTGAAATATCAGGGAATTTAGTCTGCCACAATTAGTGTTTTTAGGCTCACCTGCTTTCTCACTGAAATCCCCAGGAAGCCACACACACGACAGAGGGTGATTAAAAAAGCAGGAAATTGGAGGCCCTGTGGAAGGATTCTGGCAGGTGAGCCCTCTGCAGTAGCTCATGACTGATGAGTGTATAAACAAACTATTCAAAGGCTGAAAAAGTATCCCACTTCCAAATGATTTTTGCAATTGATGAGACTAAGTGTGGAGGCTGGACTTATACATCTAAAAATATTTATTTCAGACTCAGTAGATATCTCTACTCATCCATTTAATCATACTATATTGATCATGTGTCTGTTAAAAGTAATTTTTTAATTTTTAATCTAAGTGATCCCCTTTCTACAGACTCATTCTCTTAGAACTCTGTTAAGTATATATTTTATTCAGATAATGAGCTGCAGGTGATTTTTTTTTTTAATTCCTAAAACATCAGATGGATGCAGAAGAAATCTTTCTTTCTGGTTAGAGCTATAAAAACACCTTTAAAACAGCTTTGCACCATTTAATATCATGATTTGTTGTACAGAGTACTTGAATACATGGTGCAATAAAATCTAAGATATCTTCAGTGCCTTTCAGGGAAAATATCTGTGTTTTTCTGAATGCTTCTGAATGCAAGCAGTTAACCTTCCATGTTGATGGACCACAGGTCCATCATGCAATATTTATTAATCTGTTCTTTGTATTTTAGGTGTATAAAACACCTGAAACACCACAGCAATTGTTAGACTGGGATTTAAAGTAGAAGGCAACTCCACTGATAGGAAAGAGACTGTAAATAAAAACACACTAAAGATTTCATTGATCAAACGCCCACTGAATGCATAATTCATCAAGGTGTTTGAGAACATTGAGATGCCTTGTTTGAACAGCAATCCACTTCTGTCAGTAATTTGAAATTTAAATTCTCACATTAGCTTCAGGGGGAAGCAGTGGGAGTACTCAGCAGGCTGGAGGTATGAGGAAGAAAAGATAAGGATTAAAATAGAAAAGCAAGAAAAAAGTGTCTATTTCAAAGTGCGCGCTGTTAATTAGTAGATCGTGGGCCAAAAAAAGAAAGTGCATAAATATTCCAGTGACAGCTTCACAGTTTAAAAATAAATTTCAATTCAGAATTAAGAAGTACTCTAGCCGACTTTTTTTACTTTCAGTTGGATGGATGGAGGGCTCGACTGGCCAAAGTTAGAGTGGATTATTTCCCTACGGTTCATAGAATCACAGGCTCCCAGAATGGTCTGGGTTGAAGGGACCTTAAAGCCCATGCAGTTCCTGTTGGGATGTGTGTTCCATAGGCAGGGACACCTCCCACTGTCCCAGGCTGCCCCAAGCCCCAATGTCCAGCCTGGCCTGGGACACTGCCAGGGATCCAGGGGCAGCCACAGCTGCTCTGGGCACCCTGTGCCAGGGCCTGCCCACCCAAACAGGGAACAATTCCTGCCCAATATCCCATCCAGCCCTGCCTTCGGGCACTGGGAGCCATTCCCTGTGTGCTGTCCCTCCAGTTCCAGAGGAAGAGTCCCCTCTCCAGCTTCCCTGCAGTTCCTCCAGGTCCTGAAACTGAAACTTACAGTAATCAAAAATAATTTTGTGAAGTCCCCAGGCAAACTTGTCTTCTCCACGTTGAACAGCCCCAACTTTCTCAGCCCAAAGTTGCCACTGACCCCCAAAATCATGCAAGCAGGAAGAAGATCAAGCCATAACTCAGCTCACTCCTCATTCCTTGCTCTCTTTCAACCACACAGAGTTCACTATCCCACCCTCTGGCACAAAAGACCTCCAGAGGACAGACTGCAGTGGATACAGGATAGTTTATACTGCCTGAAACAGTCAGGAAGAAGAAGGAATTCTGCTGGGAAAAGAAGGCTGGGCTAATATTCCTACTCTCTTCACAGCACCAGAAAGCATGAGGTTGCACAAAATGGGCACCTTTCATGCTTTGTCACGACCTGTGACTTTGGAAACCTCCCAGTGAGGTGGGACATTGACAGCCTGATTTTGGAAGGAGTGCCAGGAACTGGTGGGAATGGAGGGATGGAGAGGTGCAGCCAGACGAAACCTAAGCCCCAGGGAAAGGAGCAGGAAATCAGCAGGCTCTAAACCTCTGCTCTCCTGCCACTGTGCTTAATGCCATCTCTCAACAGACCAAGAATTTTTTCTGTCCCCTACCTATATCCATCCAATGCCTGTTTATAATTAAGTTTTGTTCTGAAGTGCTTTTTAATCAAACTGAAGCTGCTGCATAAGCCCTTCTCATACATCTGCTCTATCCTTGTGGTGTCAATTCATCTATAATTAAACACCAGAGAGCTTTATCATCTATCAGTCATCATTCATCCAGGGCCTGTGTTATTTATCCAATTAAAAAGGTATTTATTGTCAACATATTACATTTTTTTTCTTCAATACTTGCCCAGTGAAGAAGCCTTGCACTATTTCATTTAATTTGTGTACAATAATATCTACAGCAAAATTCTTGTGAAATCAAGGAGTGTTAAAAAAAAAAACAAACAGTAGCTTCAGAGTTGGCATTATCAAGGAATTCTCATGTAAGCTTCATATACAGATGGAATATGAAATTGCTACTTTATATTTTAATATGGATTACTCCTTTGGTTTCTTTTTCAGGTTAATAAATAAATTTTATTATAATTTATCTGACAGCTTGGTTACTGGCAGGAGAATTCATTTTGCTGAAAGATGGAAAATGAGAAAATTTATATAGCACCACATTGCAAACAAGATAAAATAAGGAAGGAGAATAAACCAGTATACATTAAAATTATCTTGCTGCTCAGAAGAAAAAGACAGAAGTCTATGGTGGTATCTTGCTTGCACATTTATAATAAAAGTTTAATTTTTCAATTATATCCCTGCAATATCCTGTCCTGCAGCACAGATTACTTCCTTGGCTCACTGAAAATTAATTTTGCAGAGCGCAAAACTGTCTTTGGAAAATAATCCCCATCAAAACAAAGCAAAACAAAACCCAACAATCTACCTTCTCATCTAAGACTTGCAAATTCTTCTCCATTAACAGATCCACAATAACTCAAATGAGGAAATTACATGTTAATAATGTCTGTAAGAAGTTTTTAAAGACTGAGGACCCTAATTATGTCCTGTCACTCTCTTGTCCTTAATTAACTTCTACTTTACAGAGTATGAAGAGCACCAAGCTTTCAAGACTATAGATCTTGCCCTAGTTTATAAATAATCCCCACTATTCATTTAGAATTTTGTAGTTCAGTGCTATTTTGACACAATCAGCACTGATGCCAATAACGTACAAATTAATGTATGAAATTGTTGAAGTCTCCAGATGAGCTTGGTCTACCAGGAGCCCATTGAGGTCTGTCCTGCAGCACCCTGGACCAGACCAGACCTAAGCTTGGGTTGAGGGAATTACCTGAATTAGACAGCACACAAGGGGGACATTTGATTCCAAAACCCATTCCAGGATGCTACTGCCAAGGTTATGAGCTGCCTAATTTAGAAAACAAAAAAACCCCCAAAAACCCAAAAAACAAAAACCAGAAAAACAAGCCTACAGGTGTGGACTCTCTGTTTCCATCAGCTAAATGTTCAGGTCAAATTGCTCAGGCGAACAATCTGATTTCTCTTTTCTTCCTCTTTTCTTCACCTACATTAAGGCAGTCACTTTTTGCTCCAGGGGACAATGGAGACTGTGTTACATGAGACAACTTACTTTTGTGAGAATGTACAATGGAAGAATAATATTTGGAGATGTCAGGTGATGGCAGGTAAACCTCCACACAGGTGCACCTTTATGCAGGCAGCACCAGGCTCTACCTTGACTCATTTTCTGAATTCCATGTCAAATTGGCTAAGTCTTAGCAACTGGAAAGCTTTCAAGATGAAAAGCACTTGTCAACATGACTCAGCCAAGAAATATATGTAAAAGCAGAGAACTCAATTACATTTGGAATGTTGGTGCCCTGCTAAGGAACAGCAATTTCAGGTGTGACAGAAGTTTTGAGGCTAATGATTTGGAAGCCCTGAGACTTAACTTTCTGATACCTTAAAATAAATATCAAGAGAATGTTTGAAAAATAAACACTAAATACTACTGAAGACAGGGACACCTGACTAAAAAAAAAAAAAAGGTGAAGATGTGAAATAAAAATATGAATAGCCAGCTTAGATTCAGGGTGATTCAAGTAATTTGAAAGGCTTGGATAGGACATGCATACTCACCTGTCCAACACCATCCAAGCCTGTTTACTAGCTGTCAGCTCAGTAATGAACCTTACTAATAAAAATTTCCCTCAAATTAGCTTTTTTCTTTCAATTGCATATTTCTCTTTGGAATAAAAATACGTATTTTGGTTGATGCATCATGACACTCCATTAGTGTCTGAAAACTACATCTGTCACCATATTCAATGTGATCTACCCACTTGAGGGCTGGTTTTGCAAAGGGACCTCAGCAACAGAAAAGTCAGAAACAATATTTTTAGCTTGGCAAAATGAGAACACATCAAGACACAGGAGTTGATGCAGAGCTGGGAGTGGTGTGAACAAAACCACAATGAAGGGGAGTGTCTGGCTAACACTGCCTCAGGGTAATGTGAAAAACTGGCGCTTTTTTTCGGTAAATCTAGCTTAAGGAAAAGTTATAACAGCATCAGGAACATCTCAGCCTTGCAAATCATTGCATGGGAGAAGCTGTGAATGGAGGATTGTGGTCTCTGGCAGCATCCTGCACTCAGTCATGCTGAGTGAACAGCCTGACAAGCATTCCTCCTCCTGCCCTCAGATGCGAGGGTTGATTGGGTGTCAGTCAGAGCAGAAAAGGTGTAAATGCATATCAAGTATGGAGGAGGCCATTGTTCTGTGCCTCTCAAGTGTTGAGCTGGAGGGCAGAAAGTGGGAGGGCAAACAGGAGGCTGAGAGGTCTAACACCAAAGAGTGGATAAAGACTCACTTGGGCAACACCATATCCCTGTAAAACTGAATGTCATGTCACCCCAAACCCTCCAGCCCTTACAATCCCATCCCTGCTCATTCCAGTGCCTTGACATGATTTTCCCAAATCTACTGCTGTGTTGTTCCCTGTGTTTAGCCAAGCCAGCCACCACCTGCTCACGGGCAGAGCTTGTTGTCCCAAACAACCCCCGTTGTTCTGAGATTTGGGAAGGTAAACACTCACCCCAAAGGGAAGTTGCACAAAATTCATGCATCTGTAAAAAAAATTGCATTGCTCTCCTGCCTTCTTGTTCCTCCCCTTGCTTCTCTCCCTTGCCACCATCACTGGCTGGGAGATAAGGTTTAGACATTTTGTTTGGACTCTGTCCAGGATGTCTCTCAGTAAGATTGATAAAAAGTTGATGTTTTTGCCTCTTTTCAAAACTTAGGAGCTCACAAAGTATTTTGAATCATTTAAAGAGTCAACAGGCAACTCATCACATCCTGACAATGTTTTATTTTTATATGGAGATGTTCTGTTTTGTGTCTTCAAATCTGTTTTTACTTCATCTGAAACACTTGCCCAGGTTCTGAGCAGTTTTGTCAACACAACTGGGTATAATCTGGTTTGATTTTGTTTTTTTGTTTTTTTTTTTTTTTCTTTTAGAATTTTTAGTCAATGCTGCAGCTACACAACTATAGAGCTAGAGAGGAGTTTTAATAACAAGACATTCTTTCCTAACCTGGTGTTCCCAGACAGTTTGACACTGACACAGCACTTGAACAGAAAAATGATTTTGTATTTATGACAAACAGCAAATCCAGGAGGTTTATTCCTTGTAGAAATGTTTTCCTATTCAGTGGTGAGTTTTAGCCTAAAGGAGTGCAGGTTTTCTTTATAAAAATATATATTTTTTCAGGATAGCTTAATAAAAGTAGAATTTTGTTCAGGTAGTTCAGCAGTTACCCATGGACCAGCTCCAGAGGGACTAAAGCAGTAACTCTCTGGATGCTTCACATGCCCAGCAGAAACCAAATGATTTATCACCACTTTACTCCAGTTTTACACATGTGCAACTTCAAGGTTTAGTCAGTTGTGGCAGAACATTGAAGTGTTGAGTAATGAACCATTTTCCTCTCTGAACAAAAAATAACCCCTGTGAAAACATTTTATAGAGTTGCTCAGCAATCTGGGCAGTAGGGAAGATCACAATATGAACTAGGTGTTGATAAAAGTTAATTCCCATGGCTAAATCATAGTTCAGAACACAGGGATTTTAATTACTATGTGAAAAACTTCTCAATATGTAAAAAAACAACAAAAAAAAATTTTTTTTCAGACTCCTGCTAAATTCAGTGAATATTCTCTGTGTTCTGTGAGGTCTTTAGGAAATCACATCTCTTTGAGCTTCTACAACATAAATTTCTTTCAACCTTTTTCTACATTTAGCACCTTTTCCAACAACCCTCTCATAAATTATTTTCCCAAGCTAAACACTTTCTTTGTCTTTTCTAGATAAACACAAGGCCAGAGGTACCATTTTTAAACTTAACAGACAGGTCTCTTACTTTGATGTCAAATACTCCTTGGGGGATCTATATAAGTGGAATATAAAATATTTATTTCTATGCTCTTGAATAATTAACACCTTTTAAAGAAGCACATGAGAAATCTCATCTCTTTCTGGCATGAGACCTAGAATGAAACTCAGCCTCAGCAAACAGTGGAGTTTTCTTGAACATTTGTTCCATTTCTTCAGTTTTCTACTGTGTCCATTCTAAATGTACAGGATAAAACACTGATGCCTACACTACTGTTAAGATTTGAATTTACCTCAGTATTATGAATCATCAAAATAATTTTGAAAAGAGCCTTTAGTTTTACCTCACTTCTGCTATTTAGGATTCATTACAACATTGACTGTGTTGCTGATGATTTTTGAATATTGACAATTCTCCTTCAGTTTTACACTCAGTCCACTTCTAACAGCTTACAGGCGAAAAAACATCTGGGGAAAACACAAGCATGTAATTAGCTTTCAAATTGCTGGTTGTATGTTCAAGCTTGAGTGATGCAACAGCTACAAGACAATTGTTATGAATGGTTTGACAGATGAATAAAGTAAGGAATTATTTTAAGTGTCATTAAGCAATCAAGGGAGTGTGTCAGCAATATTCTGCGCTAACAAGGCTCATATTAATCTAATTCTGCACCTCCTGCAGCTTCTAATAAGGACAGTTTTTATTTATGCTCGAGGAGACTCAAGAGTAGCCAAATAATTTTAAGAGAGACCTGATTTGTGCAACTCTGTCTCTAACTCTCAAAGTTTTTGGTCTGATGCGTGAGTATGTGCTATGTGGCCTGCCACAGATGGCAGAACTCATCAAAAAGGGGTCCTGATTAATGCCACAGGAATTCTGACACAGGCTGACAGAAACAGATGAGTCCCCTCACCCAACCATGAAAGTACATTTGCTCAGACCATGTGTATTAGTCACAGGGTATAAATTTATGAATATTTATCCATTCTGACCAGGTCTGAGGATGCTCTAAATATCACTGGAAATTCATTGCCATGGACGTCAAGGGTTTGATTTACTGCTTTTGGGGAGACATATATACATGGTGAATAGGAAAACAAATGCACCTTCACAGTGCCTTTCACCACATGCCCTCTCCTGTCTCTGCTCACAGATGTTGTCCAGTGCCTCTCTCACCCTTTTCTTTTCTAGACCTTCACCCTTTTCTGTGCTCTAGACCTTTTCCTGCTCCTCCTCCAAGCCATTCTGAGGCAGGAACATGATTAAAATAAATTCAGTACAAGTGCTTTTCTCCAGTTTCCTCTGCTTTTGCACCAGAACTCAAGCATTCTGGAACAGAAAATGTCCTAATAACAGAAAAAGTCCTAATATCTGTATCCTTTTCAGTTTCAACAGCATCCTTATGCATCACATACAGGAGGTCTAGAAGGACACCCAAATCTGATAAAATATTACTCACTGGCTGGACCTAGGTCTTCACAATCAACAGTAATCAGTGAAATTAGTCATGTGGAGAAAAACAGACAATCTAGACAGAGCCATCACTGCATGAGGAGTAAAGTCACCACTGGAAAAATAATTCCCATGCATTTAGTTCTGTGGATTTTAAGAAGAGGATTAAGCACTTATTTTAGCATAAAGAAATTGGAAAGTCTTGCTAAATCGAAATTGTAGATTTTTAGCCCTGCTTTGCTGAGGTGGGACATTTATGGGATGAAAAAAAAATGGTAAAATGTTAGTGAAGAGAAAAGAATGGTAGTAGAAATAAAAATAGAAAGATTAATAGCTTCATGCAATGATTCTGGGTTTTGAAAAGTGCACTGAACTGAGCAATCACCTCAGCAGAGCAAGCAGCATTGGCAAGCGTTTGTGAAAGCCTTTCCCAGATCACGAGTTTTAGTGTATTTCTGTGCACAGGATTTTCTCCAGCAGGTTTGCTGGGGTCCATTATGATTCAAGGGATTACTGACCTCCCCAGACAGTTGTGCTATACAGAGTACTTCAAATTTAATGCAGTAAAGAAAACTTAACTTCATGTTCAGTCCCATGAACAAGAGAAACAGGTGTTTGAGGCAGCTTTATGTCATTAATAGAGCCAAGCTTTGCTCTTACTCTCTGCCATGCTATTTTTGACACCAGGGCTGAGGTGGCACACAGGTTACTTGGGCTTTCCATCAGCCTAATCTCAATCTCCTGCCAACACTTAATCAAAATCTCAGGCACCTACATTACCTGCTCCTTCCTATTACAAATAATGTGAAAATAATTCTGACAGGAAAGCTGCTTTGGGAAATTGAGTTTTAATGGCACCATCAAGAGCCCTTTGCAGAGGCATTTACACAGAAAGTGCATGCTTGCTCCTGCACCCTGATCACCAGGACGCACATGGAATTTCAAATATTGCCTTCGTTGTTGCTTTTAACACAATCTCCTTTTCTTAGCTTCCCACCCTGTACCCTCAAAAGCTGAAAATGTTGGAGCATGGTTTACTTCAAAAGCCAACAATTGTTCCAGCACTGCTGGTTACCTCAACCACACATAATCTTCCCTCCTTCTTAGTGTAATTTACCTCTGAGGAGGAATTCTTTGGTCTCCCACATTAAAACACCCCATCGAGGTTCTCAGTATTTCACAAAAGTAATGCATAATGTGATAAATTAAACTATTCCAACACACAGCCTGACTAAAAGGGGCTTAAAATATAAAGCTCAGGTAAAACACCACTGCAGTTAAAACCTTTGTTGAAAAGGCAATGGAAAAGCATCAGAAAGTTTACCAGAAAGTTAATGGAGGAAGAAGGTATAATTTCCATTTCTTAAGCTCTTCTCTTGTAATCTCATAGCCTGAAATATGAAATAAATTTTCTGGAAATGTTTCAGTGAAATACATTATAGATGAATCATAGGAGACACATATCTCACCAGATTTGTCACAGCAATAAAACCCTGACCTAAGGAATATGCCCTGAGACAACAGAGGGTAGAGTCCTGTCAGTCTTACTGAGTAATAACTCCTCCATCAGCAGTCAATTATTGGGCTATTACCAGTGAAAAAAACCTGTGAGATGTGCTCCAAACTGGAGAGCTGAGAGACTTTCCCTGGGAGAAATGGCAGCCTCTGAGGTCAGCAGACAATGTTCATTATTTTCCTGCCCTGGGCCTTCAGACTTCACATTATCCCACCCTTCCCTGGGGACCTAAGAGAAATAGTGATGGTGGATCCCAAACCCTTCCACTTCCCATAGAAATAATTCACCCCTTCCCACATGGATGGTGGAACCTTAATTATCCACTGCTCAGTTAAAAAAAGGCACTGCACATGTACCACTACCAGGAGAAAAACATTTGTGTGTGTGTGCTGTGCTTTGCTGCATTTATTTCAGCCTTTTTCATTCGAGCTGAATGAAGAATTACTCTAGATTTTTTGCTGCCACCTTGCCCCTCTCCAAATGATTCATGTCTTATACAGTTTTTGCAACATTGTCATTAAAGTCTTCAAAGTCTTTATCCCTTT
>VYXF01012270.1:172919-201220 GCA_013397295.1 Polioptila caerulea | reverse complement strand
AAAAAAAAAAAAAATCAGTTTAGACAGAGAGAAGTGGGAAATCAAAGATCACATTTCCATTACTCACAGCCCGCCTCCATTTCTGATCACAAGGAAAAGACATGCATTCATGTCACATGTGCCAAAAATCTTTATCAAGTCCTTGGTGAGCAGAAGCACTTTTTACATTTCCCTAAAAGCTGTAAGACTCAATCATTTCTGGTAAGTTTAAACTACAAGCTCCAGAAAGAAAATAGTTCTCTGTTCTCCACTTTGATGAAAAGTTGAGCTAAGTGCACAATAGGAGCTTATCCCTCTTGGGCACACAGAGAGGAGGTGTATTTAAATTTCTTCTGTATCTTGATGGCATTTTGTGCTTGGTTAGTGATTTGTTAATGTCCTCGGAAGTTACTGAAACTTGGCAGAACATGTTCCTAAATTTCACGGTTAATTAAATAGTTTTAAACATGGGAGGGACAGAACAAACATCAAGGTGAAATAAAAATAGGGCACATTACATGAAAAATGAATGACAGTATAGTGAAATGATTGAAAATTCATTTAACCTAAAAGTCCATCTGTATTTCACACCAATCCCCAAATTTTCTTTTCCTTTAACAATCAAGGTAGGTGACAATATTGGAGTTGACCTTTCTGAACTGAAATCAAATCAGGTGCAATTTACAAGCAGCTCCCACTGGAGCATCAACATGTTTTGAACCTGCTGCATAAAGGCTCGTTTTGCAGGCAGGAGCCGCACAAACAGGCAGCAGTGATCTGTGGGGAATTTTATTGGGCACACCTTGAGACGTGGCTGGGAACTGTGACTCAGATTTGCTGTTGACAAGTGAGAGAATCAGGGATCTCTGTCTTCAGGCAGGCTGCAAACAGTGCTGGGTAAAGCCAGGGCTGAGCAAAGGACGGATTTTGTGAAGGACAGGTAATGAACTCAGCACTCTGAGTGTTAATTGAACCGAGGAGCAGCGCTGGAGTGAGGATGAGGATTCACCTCTGCACACAGATGGAAGCTGGTGGCAGGCAGTCAGTGTCTCAGAGCAAATGGAGAGGAAGTGATTCTGGTCAAAGGACAGGCTTTGTTAAGCAGCTCTGTTTAGCACAAGGACTAAACAAAAAATAATGAACTGCTTGTTACGTGCTATGAAGAAATTCACACCAAAAAAAGCAGCCAGGTGAAAACCATGGGTGCTGTGAGGGTGGGCAGGCCCTGGCACAGGTGTCCAGAGCAGCTGTGGCTGCCCCTGGATCCCTGGCAGTGCCCAAGGCCAGGCTGGACACTGGGGCTTGGGGCAGCGTGGGACAGTGGGAGGTGTCCCTGCCATGGCAGGGGTGGCACTGGGTGATCCTCAAAGTCCCTTCCAACACCAACTAGACTGTGTGATCTGCACACAACCCCATCTCGTGGATTTTGTGGGACTTTGTTACAGTCTGGCCAAGAAAATTACTTACTACCAAATATCCTTGTCACTTTGCACATCCTATGTATCTTTCCCTTCCCACACCAAGGGGATGTTCCTCCAAATCCCAATCAGAAAACACTGTGAGTCTTCCACATATGGAAAACAGGAGTCACTGGTAACCAAAGACAAACTGTCATACCTTGCAAGGGAAATTCAGGGGTTCACAATATGCAACTCCTTTGGAAAAATCAGCATTTCCAGGAGTTTTCCCCCAGGCTGCTAACTGCAGCCCATGTAGATGGTAGGGGCTCTGTCAGGTAACACCCCGTGTGCTGTTTCCAACACAAACACACATTTTGGTACCTGTTTAATTCCCATTTCCCTCACTCACTGATCAATGATGCAAGAAGCCACTGCCTCAATTTGCAGAGACATGTCCGAAATCTTATCACGTATTCCCTCCCCGCCCCCTGGGCCACAGGGCAGATCCATGGAAGTGATTGTTTTCTGCTTTCTTCTCCTCACCTCTTGAACAAAACAAAAACCAAACCCACCAAAACAAAAACAAAGGAAAATTTCACCTTTACCAAAATTCTTCAAGTCTTGCTAGACATCAAAGATTGCACCCGAAATGTTTTGATGCTTCCTGCAGGAGCAATGAGCTGCTAGTGAGCCATTTAGTTAATGATACCATTCCCAAAGCAGACCAAATTTCATGCCTAACTAGAGAAGTTAATATTTGTTGAGATGTAATGAAGTAAACAATCAAGCAGGGAGTATACAACAGCTTTATTTTATATTTAGAATTTCTCATAATTAATTTTTTTTTAAAGCTTTGAAGTTTTCAGCAAATGAGGTGCATTCACACCACGTGGAGATGGTGGGACAAAATTCAAATAAACCACTGGAGAGTGCCAGAATGCAAATACCACCCCCTGAAAAAACCCCAGGGGATTACAGACAGGTTAACCAGGAAAGGTGTTAAGGAAATTGCTGGCAATCAGATACTCCTGACCTGATCCTTCTCTCCCAGGAACCCAGGTAATGAGTATCCTTGTGAGAATCCAACAGCTGGCTATAGATTAAAGAGCTGTTTTTTTCCTGACTGAGACAACAGCTCACAGTATGGCTAATCCCAAATAAACCCTGCCTTTCCTGTATGGAATTGGAGACAGTGGCAGGATCAGAAGAGGGAAATCTGGGGGCTGTGTAAACAGGGACAACATTGCAGCCAGGTGAGCACACCTAGAAGATCTGAGCTGAGACAAAGCCCTGCTCCAAAGTGTTCTCCTACAAGCTGAGCTTATTTCTCCAACTGAAACAACCAGGTTCATTACAGAGACAAAAAATTCAGACTTTTGGTCTTGCCTGAACTGGTTATACCCAATTTCTTTCCAAGCTACTGATGGATTAACCCATTAAATCATGGAAATTACTTTGGTTACTCTTGAAAATGAGCATTTTAGGTATCAGCACAGCTACCAAAGAGCTGCACTTCTGTGCTGAGGAAGTTTTATATCCTTATGAAATAAAACAAAACCCTCTGCTCTCAAACTGAACAAAGGAATGGAAGTGAAGTGAGAGTCATATGACACAGGCATAGTAAATTTGTTTTCTGCCATGCATATCAACACTGAAGACTGATTTATTTTGATTGTGGCTTTCAAACAACTCAGGCAGTTACTTGGTTAAGAGAAGCTAAGAAAAACTGTAATGGAACAAATGCCAATTTGTAGGTTTTTTTATATTCTTAGTGTATTCAAAAATACTGCTACGTACAAATGTATGGTAATGTACCTTTTTTTTTGTTTCATTTTAATTACACTGAATTTGGACACAATTGATATTTACACAACAAGGTCTAAATTTTACCTCATATTCTATTAAAAAAATTCAAACAATTAAAGATGGTCACTCTTTCTAGATTTCTAGAATAATATGTTTCTGAACTGCTTACAGAGCACCCAAATTTCTGTTTGCATGAAGAGTGATACTGTGCCTTTTTACGCACTGATGAAATTGCTGATGAGTTACAAATGAGTTATTATTGACATTTTTATAAGGTACAAGGGAAGAAAAGGTGTTCAGCTTGACTACAGGGATACCTTCTCTGGAAAAGTGAAATTATTTGGTTTAAATTTGGGAAGAATTTAAAAGAGGTCCCAATAATTTCAGTGTGATTGGTCCCAGGTGATCACAATCACACCTATTAACTCACAGAAACAGGAGGAAAGCTAGGTAAAGACTTGTGAAATGAAGATGAAAACTGCAGGAAGAGGAATCCATCTGTGAGAATCTTTTTACTTAAATCTACCTTTTCAAAACAAAAATTAGATAATTAGTCTCCAGGAGAGGAGAGTCATACACAGGATGCCCAGAGTGAGTTTTGCACCTGTTTTCCTAAATACAAACATAAAGCTCTGAACCCCATGAATTTTACTCTCTCTGGAAGGTTAGTAGGTGTCATATTTTGTGTGTCCTAACAGAGTAAACTTAATCAGCTATAAAAAAATGTAAATAAATGAGGTATTTGTATGTATGAGGAAATACACACACTCTGTGTTTCATGTATGTTGCGTTCTCTCTCCACCCAAGTAAAAAAAAGCAAAACTCATAGTTTACAATACTTTTGCTTTGGCATTATATCCTTTATTACTTTTAATCTATACAGTAAAAAAAAAAAAAAAAAACCCACACAAAAAAATCAAACTAATAAGATGCTGCTGACAGCTCCAGTTTTGAAAACAACTCCCCTCTATCAGATCCCATATGGGAAAATTCACTTTTAGAGTGTGTAACTTTGTGTTTGACCTGCATGGGCACAGGGTGTGTAACTGAGAGCTCCTTTACGAGCTCACCTGGCCTGCTGCACATAAACCAACGAGTTCAGGTTAAGCTTCCAAACCAAGCAGAATACAGCAAAATGGACAACAAAATCTGGAGTAGAGCCTGTTGTGTCTGGACTATTTTGAAGCAACTTTTCCCCTTCCAAGTTTCACAAATTGCTAATATTCTACATGAAATTCGTGCACGTGACGTATGCAGCGTCATGGATATTGAGGAAAAGGGTCCTTGACAAGAGCCTTTCATCCTAAAGATGAAAAGGAACCACTCAGCCTTCCAATACAATGATTGACTAAAAAAAAAAATCCTGCTTTCCAGGAAGTCTGGCAACATGCCAAGTGATTTATGTGGAATTTGTGTATCAGTTTAGTGCCATCATTTAGGGTTTCCATTGAGTAAAGCAGATTTTTCTGGTACAATTTTATCACCTCACTCTCAGTGACTTTTAAGATTGATCTATATGTCACTTTAAGAATAAAAGCTGAAGGGCACTTAGGAGGGTGACTTCAGGACAGTATCTTTTACCTGAGATGGACATAAATAACAAAAATGTCCAGTAAAATAAGCAGGACAATAGAGGAAGAGGGAATAAGTAAAATAAAGAAGCTTATGGGAGTATTACATTCAGGTAATTTTAGATGAAGCAAAGATATTTCCTTCTTAATCAAAGGTCTTTTAAAGCATCAAAATAAAACAGTTTTTCTATTCCTATTTTAGATAGTGTGATGATTTTGACATTCCCTTAGGTGTAAAATCTGTTTCCCATCAATTTTCCACTGGGCTTAAAAACACAATAAAAGGGCTACAGAAAGCAAAGCCAAACAGGGAAACCAACTCTCAAATCCAGCCAAAACCCACCAGACTCACAGAGTGCAGCCTGGCTGAGAAAACTTACAGTTAAAAACAGGAATGTGTGCTTTAACCTGGAAAAGCAATAAATCAAGGGAACAACCACAGGGCTTAGTGCAATCCTGAGCAACACAGCTTTTAATCAAGATAGGCTGTTTGCTGGGATGAGACACCATAATACAGCTGGGAAGTCGTTAAGATAATTAGGGCAGTGAGTGTTGCACAGGTGGCCAAAACAAATGCCCTTCCAAGGGAGAGCCACACTCCAAATAGAAAATAAACTGGTGTGTGCACCCGGCACTGGGGAACTGCCCACTGCCCACCCAAAACACACAGGAAATGTGTGAGAAGGCAGCCTCCAAAATTCTCAACTCAGCATTAGGAGAGCTGTTACAGAATGTGGAACAGTCACAGATGACAGCACACCCTGCTCCATTGTGCTGCTCCCTGGTGTGCCAGCACCTGCAGCATCCAAGGTTTGTTGGCTGGCACAGATAGGCAGCCCATTTCCCATCTGAAAACAAGGGCTTTTATCCCAAAGTTCAGTATCACTGCCCTTTTAGGAACCTTTCTTCCTCAAGAACCAGTACTTCTGTCTGTTGGAAGGATCATTCTCCAAGAGCCAACAGTGCTAAACCAAATGCCTGTTCTTCTAAAGCAGGGAATGCAAATGCACTGTGTTTTCTGCACGCCAATGATCTTGTTTTCAGAATACCATGAAATATACCTAAATATTTTTGATGCTGTTTCTTCCTGTCTGAATTACAACTGCCAGAGGGCAGGGATAGAGGAATTTTGGGCAGGAATTGTTCCCTGAGAGGGTGGGCAGGCCCTGGCACAGGGTGCCCAGAGCAGCTGTGACTGCCTCTGGATCCCTGGCAGTGTCCAAAGCCAGGCTGGACACTGGGGCTTGGGGCAGCCTGGGACAGTGGGAGGGTAAAGTTAAAAATGAAAATTGTGTGACAGAGGTTTCCTAGGTTGCATTTCACTGTGCACAGAATTCAGTCATTCCTGTGGTCCATTTGACATGTATTGAAGAATGATTTGGTATAATAAAAATAATCCCTTCCAGGTCCTTTAATTGCATCAATCCCAAAAGGACCATTACCCTGGGTGCTAAACAAATGCAAGGACTGTGGATTAAAGGAGAAACAAAAGCTGGAATGGGGATTGTCCCTGGTAGTTTGCTGATGGCTGGCAAGCAGTGGCCCTTCAGCTGTGGATTGGAGGAGGATGAGGCAGAGCAAGGTTGTGGTGGCACAGCTCCAGTACCACTGATGTTGCAGTTTCACAGCTGGGGAGTTAAATTCTCTGCCAACAGGTGTCAAAATAGGCTTGGGAAATGATTATTGATAGAAGGAGATAACATTTATGAAGGCACTGTTCTATTAATGGATTTAATTTTGATTTATTTACCTAAGATCTTGAACTTTATGCCATGTATTCTCCTTTGCATGAACATATTAACATGCCCCCTCCCCTCCCCCCCAAAAAAAATGAAATAATTCTACCTCTGTTCAAAGTGCACATTGCTGAACNTGCAATTTAACTTAAATATAATAAAGGCCGTTAATTTGATGATTTACGCAGAAATTAAATTGCACTTGAAAAGATTTTACAACTCACCAAGGAAATAAAAGTTCTTTCATGTTAACATTTAGTAGTATGTGGATAATACAACAGCAAACATTTTTAAATTTTACATTAATCCATGTTGTTGCACCTAACTGTGCAGTGTGATCATTAGCTGCTCTAATTTTAATTTTTTTGATCAATCACCAAACTTTCAACAGTCTTACCAAATCGTAAATCTGACTCAGTCAGTTACACAATTTCACTGAATAATGACTCATTTTGGGGCAACCACATCCAGCTGCATCACTTTATATTCTGAAGCAAGAACAATAAGAAGGAGTGTATGGAATATGCAGAGATACAATTTTGTAATTTTCACAGAAAAATGTCAAAGTAATATGTTGTAAATCCCTCTTAGTGCCATACTCACAACCGGATTTTTAAAGGGGCATGGAACATCTTGATATTTGTACTGTAAATGTATTTTGACCATGGCACCTGGTACACAAGGGGAAACCAGTTTGGCAACCACAAGTACTTCAGAGGCAAAAAACCATCAGGTGGTGGGGCAAAAAAAAATCAGTATCAAGTTTCAGGGGGAAGGAAAAAACCCAGTATATACAGCTTTAAGGGAAAGGGAAATGAAATTATTACTTGGGATGAACCATTTTCAATGACAGCCTGACAAAAAGAGAAGTAATTTAAACCCAAGGTAAATTAAAATGGCTAAGTACTAAAACTCCTTTAAAACAGACTTTTAAAGAGAAGCCTTCACAGATGGAACTTTAACTGCACGGCACAGCCGGGTGCTGTTACAACAGGCATTTTTTATTATTATTAACTTTGATCAAAGCTTATTAACCCGCAGCATCAAGCCATCTATGGATTGGACTACACAGGAGAGCTAATTAAATTTAAAGGGGCACAAAGCCCTGAGGGCATAACACACAATCCCCAAGGCAGGAGCTTGAATGGAGGGGGTGAGAGCATTTGCATGGTGAGGCAGTGGGAGATGGCAGGGTGCTTGCTCTTATTTACTGTGGGCTCAGCAGAGAGTTTAATGCAACCAATTCTGAAACTGTCCTCATCATCAAACATGCAGAAAAGTGTGGGCACTGAATGTTTGGGGAAACACGAGCTATTTCCACACACCTCGGCAAGAAGCACAGATTGTAAAATTTTATTTGATCCAGTAGGGCAGATCATGACATCCCTCCTTACCCTAAGGAGAGGTAACTTCTACCAATTATAATGTGAAATATAACTAGAGAATTTAGGGACAGGAGAAAATAAAACAGGATGCAAGCTGGCTGTAAATTGGTGCACAGCAGCCTTGTTTGGTCCAGAGGCAGACAGGTATAATAGCATTTACAACTGAAAGTAACAACAACAAATCATAAAACAATTTCTTCCATTGTGTACATCCCACCTGCTATGTTATCCTTCGTATCTACAACAGATTGCATAAATTAAATCTTTCCCTGCAGTTTTGTCATATACCTGGGAGCAGGAATAATATTCTCTTTTCTGGTCACTTTCCAGGCACTGTGAAGAGTAAACTACAACCCTCCATCTACCTTTCAAGCTCCTGGGAAGGCAGCAGAGGGGGGGAACATTTATACAATCCTTGCTCATGTTTAAAAAGCCTCCTGGCATGTGGATCACTAAAACATTTTCCAGTCAATAAAATGAGTTGATATGCAGGACAAAGGCATTATTTCCAACCATGATATCAAATTATGATTTATCAGTCTGATACTGTCATTTCAGGATGCCTAGGAGGAGGGGCTCAGTAGGTGGAGTAAACAAAGTCAGTAAAATTCAGTGCAGAGGGGAAGAAAGAGGAATCAGTAACAGCTGGGTTGTCCTTAACCAGAATAAGTGTTTCTGTACCCTAAAATGACAGAAACATCTTTCATCAGTGTGGTGGCATCGTGCTGAGTCACCCACTCACTCCTGTGGGCTAAGAGAAACACAGGCTGGCAATTTCTGGGCTTTGTGGTTTGGGGTTTTTTTAGGTTTTTTTCCTCTTAAAGAAGAATTGTGTCCAGTTGGCACCAGCACATGAAGGGAATCACAGGCTCATCCCACTCCACACCTTCTGTGATATTTCCAGGTCTGCTCCAGATGGGAGAACTTTGTTGAAGCACCAGTAGAGGAAACAACTGCACGTAGGTTTGGCAACTCACAGAATCTCGCCCGGAGCAAAACCTTGACAAGCCAAAGCAAAACCAACCCTATCCTGTTCCCTGGAAACATTCCTAACACTCCACCCATGAAGAACAGCAGCAGGATTTCCTTCACATCTTCCTTCCTCTCTCAAGCAGGAATTTCAAGGACTTGACACATCATCTGTAGCTGCTGCTTCAGAATTTATTAAACTGCAGTGGAGCTCTGTGCCTTTCTCAACCTCACATTCACAGCCCTAAATAAGATTTCAAATAAATTCTCCCCCATGCTCATGGCATGACGGGCAAAGCTCTTGTACAGAATCACAAACAGTATTATTTAGAAATGTATTACTATTTATAAATGTTGTACTGTTTCTAAGGGGTGTAATTCTCATCAGCCGTTTTTCGGAGTGCTTTAAAATACTTACTAATTCAATTTTAATTTCTTCCTTTACAATACAAAGCGTTAACTACATCAGTGTGTAGGCAAGACAAAAGCTACCATGTTTCAGTTGATCTTTGCCCTAATCTATGAAATAGACACTGCAATGAGAAAGCAAACCGTAAGTCAAACCTACAAATAGTACTGGAAATGCCAAAAAAAGAAGAAATTTTAGGTAACTTTTAGGCTCCAGATTCTGCCCCTTTACAAAGATTGCAATTAATCATTCTTACGCATTTTCTCGGTGTTTTTCTTAATTGGGTTTTGTTACAATATTTGCATCAGATCAACACCAGACTACTACATCAGATCAACACCAGATAACTAAGTAATTCAATTTTCTTTTAATAAACATCAGCAGGTTTTTCTTCCATATCCACTGAAATACCCTGGCATTGGAGAGCCCCAAAAATTCAAGGAGAAGAAAAATTATTGGTCGTTAAGAAACTCCTTCAGACAGAATTTTAAACTCTGCAGCTCAACAAATCCTGACTTTTCTTTTTTTGTTGATTTTGCAGTGTCTGAATTTCACAGCTTCTGTGTTAAAACCCCATAAGTTGCCAGAACAGAATTATGTTGTGATGGAACCACCCCAAGTCTTCCCCTCCCAACACAAACGCAATCACCCGCTGAGCACTGCTGCTTTTTCAATTAATAGTGAATTATTTGGACATGCACATCTAAAAATGCATTTCTACTGTGCATCTATGTGTGCATACACACACCTGCCTTCACTTTCCTTCAAAGAAGTTTTTTAATTATGATCTTCTCCCTTGATTGTGGGTTTCACCAAAGTCTACTAAAACAACGTCAATGGTCATCTAATTCTCATTGATTCCTGCAATGACATTTCAAGTCCAAAAGGGAAAGAAATGCAATGATGGGCCAGGAGAAGGAAAATTAGGATAAACAGAAAAAATGAACTCCAAATATTATCTGTTTTATCTTTCATGTCTTACAGTCCTTGATGCTTCATGTAGCTTTAAGCTTCATTATCCACTCATTCCACTCATCCCTGAATCACTGTTTTCTCCATAGAGATATGGTCTGCCTCTTTCTGACTGTGAAAATTCTAGAACAGGCTCCGGATATTCAGCACCCAGCTGAATATTTCCCATTGCTCACTGAAAGAAAAAGCTGTGCACCCAGGAGGAGCACCAACTGACCTCAGGGGTACTCATTGTGAGGGCTCAACAGTGCCATTGCCTTCAAAAACTCAAGTGTGTTACCCCAAGCATCAAGTTTATGGTCTTCATGTTATATGCAAATTTTGCATCTGAACTCTTCCAATCAAGACCAAAACCCTGAGGACTCCATCCCTCAAAGGCAAAAGAAAGTACATGTTTTGTCTGCACCTCAAATAAAAAACACAGCTGGTGTATTTTCCTGTAACACTCATCAGTCCAGTCCCTCACAATTGCCTGAGGAGGGCATTGGGTGTTGTTTTCATTATTAAATACATATTTCTGTATCAAAACTCTCACTGAGCTAGGTAGGCCCCACTGAACTTAGAAGAAGACCACATTTTCCACTTTTCCTCACCTTTTCACAAAACAAAATATTTCTCATCACGTTACCTGAACTGGCCTATTACCACCTGACAGCAAAGACTTCTGAAGAGCACAGTGCAACATTAAATGGTTTCTTTCTGTTATCACAATTTTCTCCACTTGTCTGAAGTTCTGCTTGCTTTATATAAAGCCAGAAATTCTTCAGCAAACAGGCCCATGTGAGTGACAAAGCTGTTTGCCACTGGCAACAGGGTCCTGCACACTTCTGGTTCCAAATGTGCACAGAAAACTGCTGTTTTACAGGAACACCTTGTCTGGATTTCCACCTTTACCTATGGTGGAAATAAAAAGCTCCAGTGAGAGAACCCATAGCAAATTTTGCAGACCTGAAGGGAAGTTTATGTATGTATTTTTATACACATATGAGTATATATCTATACATGCATATAACCATATTACAACCATCAATGCAATTTTGAAACTTTGATAGCATTTGCCCCACGTATTCCCACTAGTTTACCACAAACATGCCAAAATTCTGATTCACAGTTAAATATCTTGTACTGTAAAATGGGCCATCACTCCATCCCACACACTTTACAAGGCTCTAGTCCAAAAAAAAACCATCAGATTAAGTTTCATGAGCATCTTCACAAGGCTAAAAATTCTCTGACAAATAGAAGTGTATTCTGCTATAAATACATTTTCATTCCATTTATGCACAAAGCTCTTTTTATAGCTGTTAAACCTCCTCTCTTTCCCCTTTTTAAACACCATTGAAACTGTCAGGAACCACCTTTTACACTTTAACAATCATGGCACATGCATCATGATTCCTAGAATTTAAAACGGAATTGTTGATGGTTCAGATACTGTTAGACTGTCATTAGCTCCTCAAAGTGTGTAATTTGTCACTTTGTGAGAAATGACAGTGCCTTCACTCGTGCAGCATGCTTTTAAACCTCCCCTCCCTAATTTGAAAATGCCAGTATTGTACTCTGCTTCAGGAGAGGTATTTTTAAGGTTTGCTGGCTGGCTTGTCACAGAGCAATCTGTCAGGTAGTACTTTGCCTTCCTTAAGGTTTATTCACACAAAGCCTGTCTGTGATATAAGAGAAAGACAATGCTTTCTGTCTCACCTGATGGCAACGAGGCCTGTGCTGGATTTTCACTTTCCTCACCAGTGCTGGCATCACAGTTGTCCTCTCTCTTTATAACCATCTGAGTTGTGGCTGTACTATCCCTAAAAACATCAAAAGGAAGGGAAAGGAATTAAGACATTTTTGTTTCTCAAAGGAATTAAGTAATTCAGGGAGAATATGCACAGAATTACCACCTACGAAAAGGGCAGGGGCATGATCTCTTTGGAAAATCAACTGCAGCCCAACGGAAAAACAGGACAGATCCATCAAACACTCACTTATTGGCTACAGCACCCACAGCAATACAATGATGCTTGCAAGGATGCCAGAAGGAATCCTCCTCTCCCATGACTTCCAGGCTTGGTTTGGATAACCCAGCACTCAGCCAGGAAGAACTGTCACTCACTGTCAGGGCCAAGGAGATGGAAACTGAGCTAAGCTAAACTCAAGTATGCACCTGGTACCACACCAAGAGACCCAGGGAAATTAAATACCTTGCACATTTGGCATCCACCGCAGATTCCTTAGCTTCACTCAACAGCTTCTGCAAGTTTCTTATCTTTGCCTTCTTTTCATTCAGCACCAAAACAAACCTGCTGTAAAGGTCTGCCTCCAGCTCCACTTTAGCTTCCACACATTTTTCCAGCCTGCAGTACAAAATTGACTGTTACACCAATTCTTCTGTTTCCTAGAAGACAATACTGTTGTGAGGCCAGCCAGGAATCCCTACTGCAAGCCACGTACAATTGGTCCAGCACCTTGTGTCTGAAACAGGCCAGAATAAGCTTTTGTTGTTGTTGTTTTTCCACAGAAAAGTGCAATGAACTTTGCTCCAAAAGGGAAAAGTTCCCAGATGTGAACCTTTCTCTTCGTGCCTTTTTTTTTTCTTTTTTTTCTTTTTTGGTAGGTACTTGCACACCTCCTTCTGAGACAACTAAAATTTAAATAGGCAAATGTTCTTTATTTTCAATGCTGAATCACAACAGTGGGCATACCTTAGCAGGATATACATAATAAGATTATAAACAGATATGATTTGCCTTGACAGGTCTCAAATCTGGACCACACACTGGTGTGAAATATATTTGAAGAGGGAAAGAAAATTCCAAAATATAAAAGTGTTTAGAAGCTCTTAATATCTGAGGAAAATACACCTCAGGTTTTTAAAGAATTTCAGTATGCACCTGTGGATAGATGAATGCCAATAAAAGAAAGCAGAATGGGAGTATTAAGTTAAGAATATGGGTGTCTTAAGTCTCATAAGCAAAACTGGAATACAAGCAAACCTGAGCACAACAAATCAAGTGATTTGTGGCAAATGTAATTCCGTATTTAATTCTTATATTTCATTACCCTTCAGGCCTTGGGTTGAACCACAAACATTTTATTAGCTGTGTACACAAGAACCAAATAACATCTCAATAATCTTACTGATCGTGGTAAATATAGTAAATAGTCATAACACAAAAAATATTTTTTTCACCAGCCTGTGCAAGGCTGTAAAGAAGTTTAGAAGGCTTATTATGCTATTAAACCCAGATATGCAACAGACTTTAAAAATATTAATTTATAAGGCAAGAGATTTCAACAGACTTCCTACATAAATACTAATTACTTTGTTCACAGATCAAAACCATATTTGATGTAAGAAGCAAGACAATAGCAAAAAAAAAAAATAAAATCTCATGAAGTATTAAGCCTACTGTTCAATGCTTTAGGGATATGCTTGATAGTTGATAAATAATTCATCTAATTTAAATGCAAATAGCAGAACATCATTACCATATAGATCAGTTCAATAATTCCTAAATGAAAGATCATAGGTACTAATCAACTACCTGGAGACTTTCCACCTACAAAAGGGAAGTTAACTGTTTAGTGGGGAATAAATACACAATCCACAAAGAATCATAAACCCTAATGCAGGGCCCAGAAAAGCCTGGACATGCTTGATACTAATTATTTCTGTATACATAAAAACGGGGGGAAAAAGGGATTTTGTCTAAAATATGCTAATCTTGTCTGTATCAAATCCTGTAGAATAATCCCCTCTCCCGCATACAAACCAGGGAAAGTGGTTGCTGTCTGCCTTTACTTTGCCAAGGCACTGGTTTGAGTTGGAGCAGTTGAGGCTGGTTCAAATATTGAGAAATGTGGCTGACTTGGCCAAAAAAGTGGCATTTAAGATAACTTCAATGAGGCCCTTGAGTGGTGCAAAGACATCTCCTGGTGAAAACCCACGTAAATGGAAACTTACAGCGCAGTAAAGCTGATGCTGCCTGGACTGTGAGTAGTACAGTAGAGAAACCTACTGCAAGACTAGCCAATTTTTTCAGTCTCTGGAGAAAAAAATTAACATCCTGAATATTAGAATTAGAATATTAACTCTTCCCTCTGGGCAAAACCAATTAGTAGTGTGCCATCAGTTAATCTGATATGATTGTTTTCATTTACCGAAGCACCTTTTTCTGTTTTTTTCCCCCCTGTTATTCAAAGCTATCCACGTCCAAATACATTCTCCAGATACAGAATGGCAATTATTATTTGGCAAGACCCTGAAGAGCACTGAATATCACAAAAGCATCACATTCATGCTGTACTTGCAAGGTATGAGCCTTTAAAATACATATCTGATCTTTACAGATATTTATATCTGTATCATATCTAATAATACACATATTTAAGAAATATCTGGCATATCTGATACTTTAAAGACTGGTAAAAGGCAAGGGTCTTGGGGACAGGGATGCATTGATTGTGCAGGTGGGGTGACTCTGTGGAGCCTTCAGGATTCACTGAGGCATTCACCACCTGAGCACAGGGCAGAGCTGTCAGGGTTTCATTCCAATACCTCAGTGGCTGCAAACACAAACTTTAATTGCCATTCCCCACGTGCTGCTGCCTGTGTGTGCCCTGTGCCCCTCAAGCACCCCAGGCCAAATGGAGGAGCTCCTCTTCCCACAGACAAGCTCCCAGCACAATGGACCCAGATAGGGCTTAGGTGCTGGAGTGGTGCCTCCCAATTTGTGCATCCTCACTCTCTCTGCATCACTTTTCACATGCCAAAATGCACCCAAGGTGACAGGCATCAAAAACCCTGCACAGCCCACTGAAACCAGCCACTGTCAGGAACTATGACAAACAATAAACTGAGAAATTAATAATAAAACCCAAGATTTCAAGTGGTGACCCAATACAGAGCAATCACACATGCCCTACATGCCAGAGGTGAATGTGAGCTATGAAACTTAATGTAATTTCTTTAATTATTAGTCGCAACCTACATAATCCAGCACTATGAAGGAAAGAATTCAGCATCTCCGGTATTCATCCCAGTGCTCCAAAATAATTCCTGGATCTCACAGCACTGCTCCCTTGCATTTCAGATTCACCCTTCCCCCAGCACTGGCAATGGTATGGAATGTTGATGAGCTAATGCTGAAGACTCAGTTTCAAGCCCAAAGTACCTAGCTTGCATTTTTATAATCTGCTTGTGGTTTAAATATACTGTCACTGCAGCTGACCACAACATAAATTGGCAGCTATTTTGCATTTGGCTTGCCAACACAAATTTTAGACTCCTGATAACAAAATGCATGCCTCATGCCCAAACCAGATATTGGATTTTTATTGTTCAAAGAATTATTTTGTTACAGCTTATTATCACTTAAAATTTGCCACCTCCATTATCATGGAATCACAGACTGGTTTGGGTTGGAGGGGCCTTAAAGCCCAGCCAGTTCCACCCCCTGCCATGGGCAGGGACACCTTTTACTGTCACAGGCTGCTCCAAGCCCCAGTGTCCAACCTGCCCTGGAACTTAAATTTTCTATATGAAATAAAGAGAACAGCTATTCTGCTCTGGTACTTTAACTCATCCGTCCCTGAGGTGTGCACACACAGACAAACACACACTCAACCCCAGGCAGCTCACCAAAAGCCCCACAAAACCTGAACAGGGAGATGGAAATGGGATGATTGAATAATTCTACACAGTGGCCCACGACTCAGGGGCACAAGAGCAGCCCTCAGAAGCCTGCCTGCTATGTTTTAATTATAATGAAGTCCTGAGGAGAGAAGGGCTGTGAGCAGAGGGAGCTGCAGGGCCTGTGGGGCTGGCGTGTCCTGGCCTGGAGCACAATTCTCCACACCACATGCTCCGTATTTGATGTTTCACCACTCAGCACCGCGAGTGGTGCAGGATGTAAATCCTGAAATCCTGCCTCCCGAACAAAGACAGGCACAGCTTTGTTCAGCTCGGGGCAACCCACGGTGTTTGGAGCTGAAACAGCAAAGGGAGGCAGCAGGGCTGTGGCAAAAAGAATTTTAAAAAAACCACCACAACAAAACAAATTAAAAAAACAAAAAACAAAACCCCCCCAAAAAAACAAACTAAAAAGCCCAATACTTCTTGAGTGAAAATGATTTTTGAGTTATTTTTTCTGCATTTAACAGACAAGGCCAAAGACTGGTGACCATACAACCTTCAGTGTATATTTTGTAAAACCATTTTTCATCTACTCAGAACTATAAACATGCCAAGGAAATCCACCAGCTTGCACCGAGAACAAAGTCACACAACTCTGATTATTTTTTAAATATTTTTTTTCCTTTTTCTTCCTTTTCTTTGGGGTTGCTCTGCAAAAGTGCCACCCCACCATGGAAATTGATACAAGCACTAATGCCTCTTACACATCATCGTGTAATGCAGTACAGAACACGGGTTATACAATACACTATTGTTCAATTACACTGTTAAGCAGTAAAACACTTAGGGAGGCCCTTTGCTTGTCAGGGAGACTGTCAGGAGAAACTGTTACTCATTTCATTGAGAGAGAAACAAAACTAACTCCTCCCAAAAGTTGGCTCTCTTTTTCAAGGTAAATTAATGCAAATTAGCTGTATTCTTCCATCAATCTTCCTAAATTGTGTGTTTTTTTCAGGTAAAGCTACAGAAGAGCAAGACAAATCTCTGACTGCTCCGTGCTAAAGCTTCTATGCTCACTGAAACAAGCATAGATTATTTCACTACAGAATGATAGACAATTCAGATCGTAAATGGAACAGCAATTACAAAAATCTCTTGAAAAATAATGGTACTTTTTCCTATAACACTGCACTCATTTTCCAGTTCCAGCTTCTTCAACAAAGAAAACAGATGAAAGAAATAGCAATTTATTCCTGACTCAAAAATGTAAATAATTTACACCACAAGCCCTAAGAATTATAGGAAACAATATTTATGAAAAGGCTTCCTAAAGAAAGTGAAACTAATTCCACAGATTTTGAGGTGTTTCGGGGTTTTTTTTAACTCATAAACTAAAACCACCTTTAATTGCAAATTTTTAGTATCAGTTGCATCTTTGTCAAAGGAAGGATATCCACAACCACATGGGCTATGGGTAACTGAGTTCAAAACATCTCTCAAATGCATAAAAATTTCTGTTCACTGCTGCTGAGCTTCACAGGTGTCACCTGTGAATCCACCTGGGAACTCACCTCTTCTCCACCTCGCTCCAGTTGCTGAAAAGCCTTTCATTTTCTCTCTGCAGATGCTCAGTTTTGGCCTGCAGCTTTCCCAGGCTGTCCAGGCAGTAACCAATGAGCTCCTTGACCGCCTCTGCTGGGCTTAGGACTTCCTGCAGCTTCAGAGATCCAAGTCTGAACTGGGACACAAGGAAAGAGTGAGTTATTTCAACTGTACAAGAAACTTCACTGAGGCTTTGCTCCAGTAAACTCAAATACTCGAATACATCTCTATCAAGAACAAGAAATACCTTACAGTCCTCCTGCTCAAAGGAAGATAACAAATTTGTCATGCGGAGAATGGAGGAATATGTGGAATAATCTACATGCTAATTATTTCCAGGGGTCCACAATGTTGGGAAGGAGTCTGGAGCATCTCTGTGCTGGGCAGGGACTGCGGGAGCTGGGCCTGCTCAGGCTGCAGAAGGGGAGGCTGAGAGGGGGGCCAAGGGGGGCCAGGGCGTGGGGCCAGGCTGTGCCCAGTGCTGCCAGGGCCAGCGTGAGGGGCAGTGGCCATGAAATAAAGCACAGCAAGGTCCAGCCCGGCAGGAGGAAGAACTTGTCTCCATGGAGGGGCAGAGCCCTGGCACAGCTGCCCAGGGAGGGCCTGGAGTGTCCCTGTGTGGAGACATCCCAGCCCCAGCTGGACACGTTCCTGTGCCACTGCTCCAGGGGACCCTGCCTGGGCAGGGGGATGGACCAGGTCAGCTCTAGACATCCCTTCCAGCCCCAGATATCCTGGGATTCTGGGATTTATGCAGCTAATATGAAAAATCTAGCCAGCAAGTTGTCACCTCCAGGGTTCAGACAGCAAGTTCTTAATCATAAAGGGACTCCTTCAATTAAAGAGGCAGGCTCATTAATCCAATGAGATTAAAGGATCTGTAATGAACCACTCTGTTTCTTCAGCAATGGGGATGCCGTACAGGATATACAGGAGGTCTGAACACATTTGTTTTGCCTGGTCTGAGACAAACAACAGAAAACTGTTGTTTTTGTCAAGTTAAAAGAAGAATAGCTCAGCCGTACATACAAACCAGTGCCAGCTGAGCTACAACCACGCAAACCTGGGTGAAGACACATTAATATCCAACATAATAGTTTGAGGGAGTGGAAGGAGGAGAAAGGGTCGTCTCTGGCATCTTGAGATCATCAAAACAACTGACTTAAATTCTGCGGCATTTCCCTACGGAGAGAAGAATTGCCCATCTTTTCAACTTGAATACACAGCTATAACGTCTTTAAAAAAGCATAAATGTTAAGTGGTAGACTCTAGGGAAGAGTTCACCTTGTGTGGTGGCACCTCACCTATTAAAATCAGAAATGCAGTTTGATTCGGTTTTGCCCCCATATTACTTGGGAGAGCATGGAAAATTACATAAAAGACATCTATAAAAGTATGCCTATTGTTTGTTAACTTCTTAAAATGTAAGTTTCACTAATGCCATGCACAAGTTTTGGCTGAAAAAGGCTCGGAAAAAAACTGTTTGCAAAGCTTTCAAAGACATTGTTTGAAACAAGGAACAGCCCTTCCACAAGGACCTTTTATCTGTGGAAGTCTCTGCCACAACACATGATACCATCCTGACCTCCTTCAGCAAGGTCAGTCTATCAGAAAATGTGAAAAACCCAAAGGTTTAATTTCCAATTAGCCACCAAATTCACATGTGCTGTCTCTGAAGTGTTGTTGTCTTTAGCCGGCATGCATCTGATGGCTACAGATGAAAAGATGCTTTTAATTTATTTTTGGAAATTAGATTACACTATCAGTAGCCCACAGATTGGCGTGCACCCCCTGAATATCACACTTGCTGTCTGATAGCATTAACAAAGATGGACGTTTGTGTAAAGGAAACTGTTTTTCATCACTTGCAAGACATCGCCACACTATTTGGATAAAGAATTCACAGAGATAGAGAGGCACAGTAGCACAGATAAATAGCATCACAGCCTTTTACCGTGAAGGAAATAGCAAAGAGAGCACATTTTTGTCTTATGTCTTATGCCTTCATATATTCAACTGAGATCAAGTATAAGCAGATATATTTAATCAAGACAAACAAATTACTGTCATCACTGCACAGAAAGGACAAAAAATGCATAATCTTAAAACAGTGAGTAGCAGTGGAATTATTCTGAGAGCCTGGTACCTCTGCACAACCAAAATCATGCCAGACAGACAGCAGACACTCCAAAAACAATGTAATTATAAAAAAACCCCTCAACATTGCTACAGTGACACAGAGTACATGCCCATCTTTGCAGGTGTTGAAGTCCAACACTGATGGTTAATCTTTAGTCTAGCCTTTAGTTCAGTCTTTATGCAAAGCAATTGACCATCACCTATTTTCTCACAATAAAATTCACTGTCCTGCTTCTGTGTCTTAGACACTGAGACCTGTGTCATTTCTAGGGGGCCCACAAAGGTGAGCAGAGCAAGCCCATCACCAGGAGGCTTAAAATCATCACGCAGATGCTGACAAATCAGCTAAAAATGGGAAAAAACAGTAAGGTTTTCTGCAAATCAAGTGTTCTTCAGTATCTTCCCTCCTCCCCTAGTTATCTAATCTTAATTTAGGATAGCTGTGGTATCCAGCTACCGCCAGGAAGATACATAATGTCTGGATCCAGCCCTAATTAAAACAAAACTAACGTGACAGGCTGGAACAGTGGAAGGTGTCCCTGCCCATGGAAAGCAGTGGAACGAGATAGGCTTTGAGGTGCCTTCCATCCCAAAGCACCCGGTGATTCTGTGATCCCAGACTGTGTGGCTGTGCTCTGCCTGCCTCGCACAGAACAGAGTTACACAGAGTGCTCCAAAAGCTCCTTCCCCGAGGCTCTCCCTCCAGCACGGAATGGTTTCACACACGTTAAACGCCGGTTTAACTCACACAGACGGGTGGCCCTAACAATAGCCACGCTGCTATCTGGGCAAATTACAGCTGAGTGCTGTGTGCCCCGCCAGGAGCCCGGTGCTGAGAGGCTGATAAGCCAAAAAGGCAGCCAGCTCCGCTGAATTCCCAAAGCAGGGCTGAAGCAAGGCAAAGGAAAAGGGGATCTCAAGGCAGCTCTTGCTCTGGAGTCCTGCCGGCATCCCAAACTGGAAAGCGGACTGGTAGAGGAGAAGATGACAAAATAACACAATTTTATGTCCAAGGACTCTGAATTTGGGACAGGCATGTGAATTGCAGACAGAATTCTAATAAAATTAAGCGCTGTGGGGGGAAAAATATCTACCATTAAAAAGGAGATGTTAGTTTTTCCCACACATTGCTAAGATTTTCCTTGCAACTAAAGCAAGAAACAGTCCGGTTATTTGTCCTTCATTGCCAAAACCACAGTAGGGAAACTGCAAACAGTTCTAGGGAGATGCAGTGGAAGTGGTTAAAGATCAGGATGCCATAACAAACAGTTAACTGGGTGGGATATCAAGATAAACAGCTCTTGCTTGCTTCATGAGTGAAAGAAAACATCATTAACACCTCACCAAGCTAATTTGACAAGCAACACGTCTTTGGTTTGGATCACATTTCCTAGGTGATTTTGTAAATTTGTCACGGTGATTTTTAATTTTTTTTTTTTTTTTTGGGTTAGCTCTGTAAATTCCTGCACGTTGCTGCTCCCCAGATGAATTTAAATTTCTCACCATCCTTACAGCTGCTGTAGCTCTCTGGCTCTGCACCATCCGCAGATGTAACTAATGTGCTTTCTACTTCCCCTTTCAGATCATTCAAGAAAACATTATGTAAAACACTGAAGCACTAAACACTTCATTTATACAGAGAAGGAGCAGATCTGGTAGAGGTCCCAGGGGACAACAGGCTAACTGTGACTGATACACTGCTCCCCTTCAATATCTGCTTTATTGTTTGTTGGGATTTTATTTTTTCAAATTTTAATTTTTTTTAAGGCACAGGAAAATGAACACAGAAGCATTTAGAAAACTGTGTTCCCTTAATCAGAAATCACAGTCATCACGTATCCACCAGGCCAGTATTTTGAGCTTAAGAAATAAAAACAAGAATTGGAGGCTTATGACAAAGATGTCATTTTCCCCTGACCTCTCACCCTCCCCACTGTTTGTCTTCTAGAGATGAAGAAAGAAGTGACCTCAACCATAAGACACAAAATACTTCAGAAATAACTGAAAAGTTTCTCAGTTTTTCTTCTACATGCTTCTGCTTACAGGAAGATGTGCTTTACGTAAGAAAATAACAGTTATTAAAAAATGAGACCACACATTTTTTACAAAAGATTCCAAAACCAAAAATTACTTTATTGTATAGGGACAGTGAATTTTAATTTTGCATTGAGTAACACATATCTGCTATATAATTTTTGCATTACTACGCTCCACTAAAAATGAGAGTTATCATATCTAAGGCAAGAATTATCAGAGGCTGTGCACTGAAAGGAGGAGACATTCACAGAGCAATGCCTCTCTTCTGAGTCACAATCTAAAGCTAACAATGAGCTTATTTCCAATAACAATATTTCACTATGTGTATAAGAAAAAAAAAACCATGCTCAACTCTCATTACATCTGCTTTGCTGGTTGTGATTGCTCTCTGTATTAGTAAAATATTCTAACAACTCTTTCTAACAGTATTTTTTACCCACAATATATTTAAGGAATTCTGTACTTACACGAGGTGGAAAATAAAAAAATTAGATAAAAATTGTCCTGCCAGGGTATAGAATATATATATATAGATATACAAATATATATACACACATATATAAATATATATACATCTATATAAATATAAAGATAGATATAGATATATATATCTATTTATAGATATATATGTTGTGTGTATTTGTGAGCCTCTGTCCTATTAAATCTTAACCCACAATATTTCAATCTTTCATTCTCTGTTTTGAAAACTAATTAAGAAATAATTTTTGGAGAGAGCACACTTGGCAGGTACTTAGGTCTGATTTTGAAACAAAAATATTCCCAGCATGTGAACTGAATGATAGAGGTCGTCTAACCATACAAGTCAACCTTGTACAGCCTGTTACAGGCTCTAACTCAGCTCACTCAGCTTCCACTCCTGCAGCCCCTGAGTGAGATGCAGAGAACTTTTCCTACCCCTGAGGGAGACACAGAGATCCCTGTGCCCTCTGCCCCTAAAACAGCATTTCAGACTGAGCTAACACACCCAGCAACATCTACATCCTCGCAGACTGATGCTGCCTCCTGCAAGGTATTGCCCAAGCAATGTCCTTTCACCAGGGAAATATTAAAGAAGAATTTGAGGGGGGAAAAAAAAATAAATTCCAGAGCAGCCCACCAGCACGGAGCAGCTGTGCAGTCCCTGTCCAGCTTCTTGGAGACCTGCAGTCTGTGAAAGCAGCTGTGACCCCTGTGCTGGAGCAGGAAAGCCCTGCAGATCTACACAACAACAAATCCTTTTGTCACTGCCCTGTTCTGAGTACAGAATCACAGATTTCCAAAATAGTTTGGGTTGGGAACTACCTTAAAGCCCACCCAGTGCCACCCCCGCCATGGCAGGGACACCTCCCACTGTCCCAGGCTGCTCCAAGCCCCAATGTCCAGCCTGGCCTTGGACACTGCCAGGGATCCAGGGGCAGCCACAGCTGCTCTGGGCACCCTGTGCCAGGGCCTGCCCACCCACACAGGGAACAATTCCTGCCCAATATCTTACCAAAATTTCCCCTCTTTTAATTTATACCCATTTCCCCTTATCCTGTCCCTCCAGTTCCTGATGCTGCCCCTTCCCTGCAGCTCCTTCATATGGAAGGTGCTCTGAGCTCTCCACACAATCTGCTCCTTCCCAGGGTGAACAAACCCAATCTTCTCAGCCTGTTTTCATAGCAGATGTGCCCCAGTCCCCCTTACCAGCTCCGGGCCACCTAGAAAAATCTAGGTGAAGGTGTTAAAAGCTGTACAGGTGAACTACCCTGAAGTTCCCTACCCTTGTCTACTGCTGGTGCTGAAAGCAAATTCTTTACTACAGATTCTGAATGTCTTAATTAAAACAAAATAAACTTGAATTATTTGAATTCCAGAGGAACTGTTACAAAAGGAAGTTGTGCCTTGCATGTGACACATAGCAACTTTCTTTTCCTCAGCTGAGAGCTGGAGCTCTTGCAAGAGAGGCTGTAATTGCCTATTAAATATCAGCTACCTCTCCTACTCCACAGACGCTGAAATAAGGTAGAATCAACACTTGGATAAAAATAAGCTTTTGCTCTGAAAATACCTAACAATTTAAAAGAGAAAAATGTTAATGAAAATTCATGTACAGGGTTAAAGAATATGACCTACAAATGAATGATGCTGACACTTACACAAAGAAAGTATTGTTACAAGCTTGAATCTGGAAAGCATTATACCATTTTTATTTCTTAAATCAATCAGTGAGTGGTCTTGATTTTTTAAAGCTGTGCCACTATTATCTCGAGGGAAATCATTCAGCAGTAAGTATGACATCCCTGGGTGTGGTAATAAAACGAGTACACTAGACTTGCACAATACAGCGATGACAATGTGAAAGCAGGAGTTGCTTTTGTAACAGCAAACTCTAGGAAGCTAGAAAAAAATTACACAGCACCATGGAAGCCAAGAAATCTGGCAGGTTACATCAGATGGTGTAAAAATATGATCACCAACTCCAAAAAACAAGTTAACACAAAAACCTTGCCTGCAACAAACTTTCCCCCCATGAAGGCATTACATCTATTCTAGAGCAAAACAGCTGGCGTGATTGATATTTCTCTCAGGTTTTTTACCACACACTGCAGAAACCTTCAGAATTGCCATCTTATTAGCTCCACATCCAGTGGAAATGAAATTCCTTCTGGCTTCACTGTTTTGCATGGGAGCAGTTCCTAAGTATTTTTTGGAGAGCAATCCACTGTTCCTCACGCCTGAAACCTCACAGGTTCATGGCACTGTAAAGACTGTGGGGCAAGGAGGCTTCATCTGTGGAGGAAACCACAGAGAAACTGGGAACATCACCAGGTGCTAGAACACCTGATACCCATCCCCATAAGGACATAGAAGGCTCTGTGACTCCTTCCACCCCTCAGCATGGGCAGCAGGCTCTGATCCTGAAAGATCTTCATGGAGTTACTGACTGGGAAGGAGCTGTGCAGGTCTGAACATAATTTCTGTGGGGTCTGCAACTCTGTGCAATCATAAGAAACAATGTCACATAAACCCTCTCATAAAGGAATTTAGCTCATCAAAAGATTTTCCTCATCTCCTTAGTGTGGCTGAGTTATTTTTTCCTAATTTGTCTCCTAAACACACATACAATTTGTATCCATTTGTTCTAGGACATACTCTGATCCCTGGCTTACGGTGTTCTTTTCCCTCTGTCAAGTTCAGACTCCATAATTTATAGATAAATAAATTTCTCAGCCAGTATTTTTTTTTCTGTTGGACTAAAGCTCCATGTAGCTTTGGCTACATACAAGTTTCTTTCTCTATCCCTCATACCACACAACCTTTCTCTGAATTTCAGCTTGCATTTTTGGACTGAATGGCCAGGACTGAACATTTAATTTCAAATATAAACCATGTCAAAGTAAACAGTGAAAATTCACAGAAAACAGACACAGACTCTAATATTGATAGTGTTCAAACGTCACATACATCTATTTGCATGTTTCATTTTTTCCTTTAACGCTGTGACATGTACCCTATGTAAGAATCATCAGGATACAGGGATTACCTACGTTTTAGGATGCCGGTTCTTCAGGTAGTTTTGGAATTAAAAATGGTAAATGAAAACAGTCAGAATGTCAGATAATTCTTAAATATCTCCCCCCTCCAAAAAAAAAAAAAAAGCCACATGAATAGGTTAGAGTACCAAAAACATCTACTGAGCAAGTAACTACTGGATTTCTTTCATGACTGGCATTATATCTATAAGTCTTTCCTTAAAGCCTTTGGAAAACTTCCGTGTTTAATCTCTACACTCCTCAGAAACACTGTATTTTATATATCTATACAATCAGCTACTACTGTGAAGCTTAATCCCACCCAGGCTGAAAGGGTCTTTAGCTACTGAATTTTGACAGCTGTGGCATGGTCTGGTCAGGATCTACTCAGGCTGTGATCCCACTGCCTCAACATGCTCTGTAACCATTTTTTCAGACTTACTCTAAAAATTATTTCTCATGAGAGCACTTCCTCCTAACTAACCTTAAACCTCTACATACACACACACATATACATACACATATACATGTGTGTGTGTGTGTATAGATATATATATATACACATGCAAGACCCAAATCATATCTTTGTAAAAAGTGAGATGTATTTCCAAAAAAGGCATGAACTGAGTAAAGTTTCAGAGCTTTTGCACCACAGAAATGCTCATCTCTGAAGGTGGTAAGCCACAGAAAACCACCACTAATTTCCCCTCCCACACCAATTTTTTTGACCATTGTGCAACTGAATCCCTTAAAATTACAAATACACTAAATAATAAAATGAACTGCAGTAGTAAGACTCAGCACCTGTAACATCAGGCATTTCTTCCACTTTCCCCCCCCCCCTTTTAATTTTCCCCAATGGTAATCACATAAATTCACATTAAAAAAAAATAATCAAAACAATTGGAGTAAAAAAGCCAAAAGCAAAAATCTATAAAAGTCAGGTGCATACGTTATTTTTTAAAACAATCAATATGGAACAGGCAACTATACCTTAGAGTTCCACAAAAATGATTATGTGAAGAACCAATAACTCAAACATTTTGTAGGATTTGGGATGAAATTACTAAAAGCACAAAAACTGACAGGTTTGCATTTTATGCATGCACCCCAAATGCTTTATTCCTCTTCTACGCTTCCCCTCTTTTTATGTTTCCCTCTATTTCAGGCAATGCCGTCCATCCAACTCCCTGCTACCCCTCTGCCTCTGAAGTGAGCTTACANCTGAAGCAGGACACCCTTAAACAACCTTTATACTTTTTTTTCATCTTTTCCCTCATTAATTCCGTGGCTCCAGGCAGGATCAGATGCGTTCCCACCTCACTGAGCAGGCAGCAGGTCTGTGAGCAATGGAACTACTGAAGGCTGGTTTCCTATGGCTATGACTCCTGCGCTGGATCCCCTAATGTCTAAAAAGGTGAGAAATCCAGTCAAAGCTTTTCCCTTATTTAATGCATTCATAAGTTCTCCCTCCTGTGAGGATTTGCTAGTGTCTAATAATACAGTTGATCTCATTCCACAGCTTTTTCCAAAGCAGGCACATGAATAGGGTCTTTTTCTCCATCCAGGCACTAGTTTTCCATGAAACTAGTAGGAACCTGATATCTCTGAGACCTTTACTCCTGTCAAATCTGTTTGAAATTGTCCAGGAGTTTCAGAAGTTATTGGGGGGAAAAGGAGGAGGTAAGAGGCCAGCAGTCAGCAGAGGCACACAGCATGACCACATAAGCTTTGTTTCCTTAGGAAGCAGGGTAAAATATTTGCACTTTTTATTATTTTTAAAACCTGCCCTAAATGAATTAGGAAATGAAGTTTACATGGAGATCTTAAATTGTTTTCTTCCCTGTTTTTCATGTAATTTATCGTGTGGCAATAATACAATAGACTCTAGACATAACATCTGGATTCAGGTCTCAGGGCTTAAATGCATGAACAGCTCACAACTGTGTTAATTTAGATTTCAGAGAGAATTCCTTATGAGATAGCTTAAGTCAGAATTTATTTCCTAGAGGCTAAGAACAGAACATGGGCCTATTACCATAAAACAACTGGCACACAAAACTTATCACACAACAACTTCCTTGAGTTTGAGCTTGAGTCTCCCTGAAAGTATGAATGGATACCTGCAAAGGATTTTTAATTTAATCTGTTGGCATTTTTTTTTTCCAGATATTCTTCATTTATGCTCAGGTTTCGAATTGAAAAATTATTAGAGAAAAAAGCCACAACTTGTTTAAGTAAAATGTTTAAAGAAGCAGAGTGGAGCTCTTTTTCTGAACAGTCACAAAGCATATGTAGCATGACCATGAAACACTGAAAAAAGCACATGCAAGCCTTTAAAAACCTCCAGAGAAGTTTCTACAAATGTTATGAAAGGTAGACCTGTAAAAACGTGCTTTCAGCCCAAAATCTCCAAAATAAATGCAAGACTTGCAGGAGTGCTGGTGATATTACTGTCCATAAAGGTTCCAAGGTAACAAAATATAAATGATTACTACTTCCAAGATTAAAAAAATATCACCACATTATGAGCTCCATAATAGGAGTATTTTAATTCTACCTGTCAACTGATCCTATTCCTACATGTGAAGCCCAGACTGCAGCTTTCCTTTAAAAACTGTAATAAAGCACAACGAAAATGTCTGGAGTAATAACTGTCAGATATGAAGACAACTCATCTTGGGAGCTACTTCCCTTCAAACACTTGACCTTTAGGCTTTGGGAAGTAATGGAAACTATAAAGTGCTGGGTGAATACACCCTTAGAGCTGATGTGCCAACGTTTTGCAGTAATCTGGATCTGATTTCCCCTGAATATGCTGGCAGTAAACAGCTCCAGTATTGCATAGGACTTTTTTTTTTTCCCCTCTTTGGAAAGTAAATGTGTAACCACGTGAATAAGCATGAGATAATGCCTAGACTGAGGCAAAATATAAAAGTGTTCCCAGCTAAGCACTACAAACAATTTTCCAGTGTGAGTAATAGCACTGCACTCATTTAGAACAACCACTGACTGTTTTCAGGATGGTATTTTACCCTTTGTTTGGAAAAAAAAATCCCTTCAGGATGTTGACAGCCGCGTGCTGAAGCCTTCAAGATCCAAACACCCAACTACTTAATAAAAACTTCATTGAATGGAGTTATTCAATC